>OX336393.1:332318876-332918876 GCA_946902985.2 Meconema thalassinum
AGTTTAATTCTTTATGCAAATATATGTTTTGATCTTTCAGAGGAGAAACATACTGCATCTATAATACGGAAGAATATGCCTATTGGTGTAGTGGTTAGCTGCCTTCTCGGAAGCTCTGGTTCGATTCCAGGTTCTACAGGAAATATAATTCTGGTTTGAATGGTATCGATGACATGCATGTCACCCAATTGGTGTCAATTTACAAGACTTGTGCCAAGCCACACGAGTTTTCTTCACTACTGTACGGAAGAGAACTCAAGGAGACTTCAATGCACGTGTCGAACAGTGCGAACTGAAATACACAAATAAAACAATAATGGTACTACTGCATGCGTTCATCCGTATTTCAACTTTCAGCTGAATGGCTCCACGTTCGGCAAAACAGTGGGTAATAAAATCGAAAGTAGCAGTTAGAGTTGAAGGTGAACATTACCGAGGCACGAGCAGAGCTATATCGGCGCCTCATTGACACCCTACTTGGTGAGCACAACAGTAGTTTTACACGCAATAATTCAATCAGTACGTTTTTCTCACGCCTACTATTGTTATGGCATTGTCACGTTCGAATCTTAACTAGTAATGAATTGGAGCCAAATATGGTCGAGTTGAAAGTAACAGGTAGAGTTCTCGCCGAGTAGGGGGACATTTAATGGTTCTTAGCCTTAACTTACAACCAGCGAAGGTCCTTGTTTAGTGATTGAATTTCTAGGAAATGAATTGCAATATACCACATTATTCAGAACAGTCTAAGCAAAGTAATAATAGGGACTTTCTCTCGGTTCGTGAATGAATACAGGCAGTGGAAATCAACCAATAAGTGTGTAGGGTACATTTATTAACGAAAGCTTTCTAGTGGTCAACAAACATTGTGACCAAATTACATTAGGCGGGAAAGCAAGTATTTAGGTTATACACCCTAAACCGAACAAGTAGTTCCGTGAAGAATTATACAGCCTATTTTAATATATCCTACTCATATTAATTGCCTCTATCAACATACAAAATTTCAGTTTGATTGCTATGTTAGATTCGCAGATACTGAGAACCGACTAAATATTGCAGATGGTAGCCAGGTTGGATTTTTATTTATGTACTATTACGTGAAGATTATTGTGTACGTGTGGTTTTCAGACTTCAGTCGCATGATTAGGACAAGAAGTAAAAACGAGATCTTAAAATTTCGCACAGCTGCCATCTTGTGGTTATGAAAACAATTGAAATAAATTAGATACCAGTGGATTAACATTTATATAAGCATTAACGTGCAATGTTTCACTGCACTCAGATGGTTAAATCGCGAGAAACGTCCATTTAAATATTTATACTTCGCGTCGCCGCCATGTTGGATTAGTGCTCACCAGGTTACTGAAAGTCATATAGATGAACTTATATTCAGAGCCTCTATGAACATAAAAAAATAGTTTGCTGGAGAAGATTCTTAGATATTGAGAACCGTCAAAATATTTCGGATGCTCGCCATTTTGGATTGTTATATGTATAGGTCATAGAGTTATGTACCATTAAAGGAAAATTATTGCGTAGCTTCATTGTTCAAACTTTCACTTCGATCGCATGATTACGACACAAGAATAAAAACTTAATTTTAAAATTTCGCACAGCCGCCATCTTCAGTTTATGTAAACAATTGAACTAAATTAGATGCCAGTGAACGACAATATGTATAATCATTTACTGTGCCACATTTCAATGCGCTCATATGATTAAATCACGAGAAAAATGTATTAGAATGTGTCAAATTCGCTTGGCCGCCATGTTCGTTTCGTAGTGTACAGGTTTTTGAAAGTTACATAGATAAACTTGTAGCAGTGCTCTTTATCACCGTACAAAATTTGAGGTGGATATCATAAATAGTTTCGGAGATATTGAATGCCTGTGAAATATTTCGCACAGCCGCCATTTTGAGGTTATGTAAACAATTGAACTAAGTTAGATGTCGGTACATTACAATGTATATAAACATATACTGTGCCAAGTTTCATTGCGTTTGGTTGGTTAAATCGCGACAAACGTCAATTTAAAAGTCGCAATTTCGCTTGGCCACCATGTTGGTTTTGTAGTTACCTGGTTTTCAAGGGTCACATAAGCGAATTTCTAGTAGCTCCCTTTATCAGCATACAAAATTGCAGGGTGATATCTGTAATAGTTTCGAGGATATTGAATGCTGGTGAAATATTTCGCACAGCCGCCATGTTGGATTGGTGAGACGAAACAAAATTTGAAGGGCACCGTCGGGGTCGCCCGGAATAGAGCTATGAAATTACCGAGTTTCATTGAAATCTCTCCAGCCGTTTATATTTTATTAGGGGGACACACACACACGAATCACACACACACGCACACACACACACACGGACAAAAGGTGATCTCATAAGCCTATTTTTTCAAAATTGAAAATAGGCTAAAAATAAAATTACATAAGATGTTTATCACAAAATAATACGCCTTTATGGTCAAAAATGGGGGGAGGGGGTTCTTAATTAGATGACATGTTTCGGTCGTCAAGCGGTCATCATCAGATCATGCTCACTTAGGCTTAAAATGAACGATATTGATGTAGGCTATTACACTTATGCACAAATATATATAAAGGGCGTAATTGGTATACGTGAAGTCCGTCACATTGGTGATAGAAGATGGTATTCCAAGCAAATATCTTCATGAAATTTAGTCGTTTCTAAAATAGTGTAGGTGGAATTAAATCACAAAAATCGTCGGTTATTGTCTTGGAGAAGGGAATACACTTCGTTCCCCTCGGCAGCGCAGCTGATTTCTACCCTCCAGTCTCCCCTCCAACGCTGTGGAATGTAGATGAGAGTCTGAAGGTGAGTGACCTCTGCCAATAGCAATGAATACACAAACCGAGCCTTATGAACAACCGATTCACTCAGTCACGGGGAGTGGCCTGCATGACTAGGGGTGGTATATCTGTTTAGGATTCAGCCATTACTATGGCCTATTAATAATTTATTGAACTACGATATAGTGCATAGTCTCCATTAAGAAATTGAAATTCTAAAGATGTGCTAAATTATTGAAAGGAACCGTTATAGTCTACGTATGTGCAAACACAGCGCAACAACGACAATAATAATAATAGTTTGCTCGTTCCTCAATGTGCCCCCCTCAGAGAAGTTGTCATACCGTCTTACAAACAAGCCGATGATATGTTGATTTGTCCCACTTAAGTGGTGGAATGAATGCCATAACAATATTAATATTTTTTTAAAACACACTCATTACTTTTATGTGTTTCAAGGATGTCGAGTTGCCGGAATTTTGAGTTCACATGATTATTGTATTATAAGTGCCATTAAATGCATCGACAAAAGGCTGTCGTATTTCATCACCTTCATTTAATTTAGACAGAACCTAGATCGAATCATCAAGAAGGATAGCACACTACGACTAGAGCTTTTATTATTATTATTATCTACAAGTGGTGCTAGTGTTGATACAGCTATTACTATTACTATTACGGGCTGATATGCAAGTAATGACGACTGTAATAAATACACTAAAACATTTAAAATATGCATGTAGATTTTCGAAACCCTACTGGCGCTAGAAAACTTGTCAAAGTTCACATTTCATTAAACGCATTTCGCAGCTGTATGCTTAGCATCGAGTCCCACCATCGGCAAGGGTTGTGGTGACGCAGCGGTGAAGCCGTTAGACTCTCACCAAGGTAGACCGGGTTCTATTCCCGGTCAATGCATGTGAGATTTTCGAAGTGAAATGCCATGTCCTGTGGTTCGGATTCCACATGAAAATGAGGTCCAGTAGCTCACGATCACGATATTTACGGTCATGTAAAACAACAAGTTTCTTACTTACCACCATTGGTAGCCACAAGATGATTTCCCGTGGCATCCCACGCGGCAAAAATTTGGATGTCCCTTCATAAGACCACGGCTGCTTTATTTCCTATCTCCGTGGTGTAGTCATGCGTGTTTAATCGTTCACCACGATCGCAGCAAGTCCGGTGATTGGAGGTCCGAACTCAGCACCGACAGTGGCTATCCTGAGTTTGGATTTTCCCGGATTCTTCCACGCGCTTTCCAAGCACATGCCGGGATAGTACAGTATAGTACTTGGAGTCCCGGGGCACCAACCTCATTCACGACCCAAATAACTACAACTACACATAGGCCTACTACTACAGTCACCACAGAACCACAGAAACACAGTGTTATCAGACAAATCCAACGCTCTTCCAACTACACGGGGCTGATAAACAAATGTCCCAAGCCCCTAAAATGAATTAACAACAGCCATCACAACAAGCTTGCAAGTCTCTTCCATCATCATTGTTACCATAAATATTCATTTACTGAACGTCCTAAACAATTAGTACCCTACTTAAAAACAAAGACATATTCAGTAAGGATATAATCTCTTATAATTTGTTTAATAATAGTAATATTATTATTATTATTAATAATAATAATAATAATAATAATAATAATAATTGACACAGGGATGGCCAGGGTGGATGGGCCTACTTACCTTTCTGAGAAGTCCGCATCGCTTTCAGCAAAATCACCGCCAGATGACATGCCCCAACAGAAGAACACCAACAGGAGGAAGGAAGGTGGAGAAGGTAGAAACGCACAGGCTCGTCTACAGACACATCCGATAACTAATAGAATTGTCGCCGACGAAATAATGCCACACCATTTGGTTAAAAATTTAAAAGAAAAATTTAATTACCAAAAGGGACAAGGAAAAATAAAAATTTAACAAAATCATTAAAAAAAAGAAGAAACTCTATGGCCACAACACCCTCTCTCTCTGGTGATACATATGGCTTAAGGCCAACATAAGTTATTTACATAAGTAGGCAAGAGACGGTTTAACATGCTTGCTGAGCGAAAAGAAAAACATTTAATTTAAAATTAAAATAAGAACGCCCAAAAGATAAAAAAGAATACAGGTATTACCAAATGAGAAAGGACTTGATCATTAACTAAGGTATGCAATACCGACCCGACATGCAGACATCAAGGCCACGATGAAAAGAAAAATTTAAAATTAAATTAATAAAATAAAAATAGGATCAATTAACAAATCCACAATTTTCATGACGGAGAAAAACTCGGGTACACTCACAAAAACACAACGTTAAACCAACAAGATTAACAAAAACATACTAAGCGAGCACCACAACACGTTTGAGTCTCCCGCTCGATGCCTAGAGAATACACTCTCAAGACCAGAATGCACTTGGACAAAACAAAAAACAAACATGGCCACCAAAAGCTGACCGCATGTCCAATCGAATTACGGCAAACAATTAGCATACAATTAAATTTAAAATCACCAGAGAGAACAGAAAGGGAGGAAAGAATTACGCCTTAACACTATTGACATGAGGCTTTTTAGACTGCAACGGATCGTAAAATAATTTAATAATAGGGCAATTCCAAGGATTACCAAAAAATAAATAAATAAAAATTTACAACGCAAAATAAACTAAAAACGTGTCTCCAGAAGGTACGAAGGAAAACAATAAAATTTACATAACTGGCAACATTAGCAAAACAGAAGAATTAGGCCTACCAGGCGAAACAAAATACAGAATTAAAACATTAATATAAGGCCAATATCGGAGCTCCATAACAATATATATAATTTTAAATAATTACGTACCTTAAAACTTCTCTGTGGAGACACAATAATAATAAAATAATTAACACACAATTTAAAAAAGAATATTATACGGCACTATATGGCCTTAAAATGGCTAACACGCACATGCGCCGTTTTGGAAACAAGCACTCCTGTTTGCAGTTAGTTGCGATTCTTATTTTTCCCTTCTTCATATTCAATGCGAAATGGCGAAAATACAGCCTTAAGAGCTCAGGCAATTTCTTTTAGCATTTATCCACATTTCGTAGCGGCTAGGGGCCCAAGCCCCCAGCAAACGGAGAGATACTCTTTGACCAGCAGCCGGCTTGTTGTTTTCTTGACGACAGACTATCTAGATCACAAGATGGCGGAGAATCCAAAGTCAACTACCGCACTGCATTCATGTTAATTGTAACTGACCAATCACAGCTTGACACATCAAGTAACAATGTGCATATTATGTAATTATTTTGGCGGTATTATGTATATATAGTCTTTTGTTCAATGGCGTAGAATACAATACCCTTCAAATATGTCTCGATTAGGATGAGATCAGAAGATACCACAAACACACTCTAGCGGTGGAAGAAACAACCACGGCTAGAGGCGCCGAAGTCCGATAGATACTGCCGTCTCGTGTTCATAAGCGGAACCAAGCCATCAGGCGAGCGCTTTAAATGGCAGGGAACACAAGTATATAGGGGAGATGGATTTTAAAAACGATGGGACGGGCATTTGCACGTAACAGTCTCCCTCCCTTAAGCGTGAACACCGTTCACGAATATGCCCAGGCGTAAGCAGTACTTCATAACTAGTCGATTCACCAAGCATGTTTCCAGAAGATAATATTCACCAGTTAACTCCAATTGATGGATAAAACCGCATCGTTTTGGTTAGGAAGAGTGCAGGGTCAGATTATCAGGGAAGGGATAATTGATCACCTCGCAAACCACTTAGTTAACAGTTTCCCTGTGTCCATAAGTCCTCAGAAACGCGGAACACCAGCACCTGCAGTGCTTTCAGAGTCCGAGACACGTTAGGAAAATTTTCAATAAGTCCAATGTTGTTAGCTTTAGACGAAGTAGGTGGAAGCAATGTGCAAGATATCATGCGACGAGTGGGCAGCCATTTACAAAACAGAAGTTAATCTAATTTCAATAATAAAGGTTTACAGAAATTACTAATTCTTAATACATTTTATAAAAGAGAAACAAAGTTGAATTTATGTGAAGAAAATATATCTGACCATGCCCTAGATCCGTGCTCACAATAGTTAATTAAATAACAAGGTTTACCGAAGTAAAGTTCATTACCAAGTTCACGTTTTTAGCCTACTTTCGATTTTTGCAAAAAATGAAAGTAGACTTATGAGATCAATACAGGGCCAAAAATTGTGTGTCTGTCTGTGTGTGTGTGTGTATGTGTGTGTGTGAGTCTGTGTGTGTGTACTCTGAATGTCTGTCCCCCCTATCAATTCGAACACGGTGAAACCGAATTGAACGAAATTTGGTACAGACGTAGCACTGGCAAAGGGCACCTCAGTGTCATGTTTTATATTGCCGCCATCTTTACCAAAACTTAATGGCGGCCACTCAAATGGTCAAAACGTAATAATGCATTACAACCAAAATAATAATCGGATCTTTACCAAATTTGGTAACAACGTTCCTTCATATGAGGCGCGTCTTGTGCCCAAACTACGAGGTCATCAACCGTACCATTTCAGAATGGCGGCCGTGTGAATTATGCAAACTTTATAATCCATAACATGGATCTGTTTGAAACGACGGGGCCCGTTTGAAATTAATAGTTTATATTTTAATATTATAGTCTAGAAGTGATTTTAAAAAGCTGAGTCGTCTCGGTTATTTGACAAGATGGCAAGTGATCTCTCGTTCTGACCTTTATTTTATTAATTTCAGTATGTTGCATGCAATATAGGCTAGTGGTAACAAATATATGAACTTTCTATGAAATGAACTCGGTTTAAAATATACTCCAGTAAAGAAAACGTTAAGTCCAAGTCATGATTTGCTATGACGTTGTATTTATATTGGTTCCTAACAATCAATTAGTGTGCCCGAATGGCTGAGTGGTTAGGGCGTTGGTCTTTCATCAGGCTGGCCGTGGTTCAAATCCTATCAGAGTTGGACTTTTTTGCTAGAATTTTTTTATATTTATTATTTCTTGAGTACTGAGACGTTATAAAATAGAGCATTATATGGTGCATTTTGAAATGGAAAATATATATTTAATTAAAACAACATTCACCACCGGAGTGACATCTAAGAGTAATTACTTGAACTACGTTATACCTAACCACAGCCTTCTAGATGCGAGCTGTGCTCTCTACCGGCCAGTTAGTGAACCCATGTCTACAGTATAATTGAAAAGGTTATTATTTTTGCCGATAGAGGGTACACATCCCCAAGATAAGGCGCGATTATCACGGTCAACGTGAATGACTGGCTCTGGTGAGTTTTCGTGACGTCAGCAATGTAGTTCTGTTGCACCACTGCCTGGTCTTCGTTTTACTGCCGGTGTGGTACCTAGTCATCTTGTTTACATCATTGAACCTGTATAAACGTTGGTATTCATTTATCACTTGTCTTCATAGAAGGTATTGATACAAGTCGTTAGTCGGTGGGTAGTGTATTCCGCAGATCTCTTCTATAAACGAATTAATTTATGTTCCGCCCCTTGAAACAACAATAAGTTAATGATATCTATACTGTGCTGCAAGATTCTTTGATCTAATTATACTAATGTGCACATAATTTAACTCACAACGAAGGTCACAGAATCTACAACTCGACTTAATGTAGCCTGTTCGTTGCAGCTATTAAAGACACAACGAACCCTTGAATCCTAGTTCGCGTGGATTTTTGTAAGGAGTAACTTCAATAGGCGTAGTTTTGCAAACCTATACAGTATAATTTATCGTGTTTGAAAACACACGGAACATCTAAACTGCGTCCATTTTATGAAGATTGATATAAAATATTGCATTTCTGCTGCTTATGAATTGCTCTCGACTTAAACGTACAAGCATCATCAAGCAGTACCGGTACATTGCATACGTCACAGAAGGGTTTGGTTTACGCGCCATGGCCTGTCTTTCTCGTTAGCCGTGCGCGATTACAAATTAGCTGTGCAATAGTTATATTAAATATGTTTCTCCCAGTGATACGTTTAGAGCAACGAAGTTTAAATTATTGTAAGTAGTCGGTGTTAATAAACTGAATACCTACGTTGTTTGGAGTGTTTACTGATGAAATTGCAAAATGCTGGGGTAAATTATTTGAACGCCACTCCTCAAATCCTGTGTGCCAATTTGCACTTCGAATTGGATGAAATTAGGAGATGATAAAGACAAAGAGTTATAACTATACCCATACATTTAGGAGAAAGTAGGCTATATGTTCTTTCCTGAACATCTTGTTACAGACTAGATGTACCTTTCGATAATTCAAGAATTGAATGACTATACATTTAGAAGGAGCTACGGTAGAGGAACGACCACTCAAATTCCCAAGGAAACAGGTATATAATATCACCATGAGTTAGGTCTCCCACCGAGTCCAACTTACATGCTAGCATCTTCTATGAGAACATCAAAATTAGTTACAATTTTACAATTTTACCATAAAATGGGAATTACCCAACAGTTACAGGTTGTATCCCAGTAGAGTTTTTAAACCCAATTCAAAATTCCAGAAGGAACAGATGCCTGAAGGCTTCAATGAAGGTTAGGGATACTCTACATTATACAAAAATCAGTTTACACAATTTATGGTAACATTTCCTCATTACAAATCTCTCCACCTCGTTTTATGTGCGAGAGATGCACTCCGGATATTTTGTTGGCCTTAGGGTTTCGAATAAGAAGAGTAACGGGAGTCAGGAATGCCTCTACATAACAGGGGCCTTTGAAACGAGGGGTCAACTTGCTAGAAACTAGATCATTGACGCCCTTGGGCTCGAAATTGTGGACGTACACAACATCTCCAATTTCCAAATCAGTTGGCTTGCGACAGGCATTGTGTCGCTTGGCAAGTTGGTCATGTGATACCTTAATACTCTCTCTAGCCTTGTCGAATTTCGTCCTCATATCCTCGGGCGTGAAACTGTCTGGAAGGAGATCGTACAGGTTCCACAGATTACACAACGGAGAATTAGCCATAAACGAAAACATTAACGAAAAAGGGGTGGCTTGCGTGCTCTCATGCACGGCGGTGTTGAAAGCAAAATTGGGCCAATGCAAATTAGAATCCCACTTGGAATGGTCGTCGTGGTGGAAAGCAATCAGAGCAGAACGGAGATTACGATTGACTCGCTCAGCGAGAGACGGGTTAGGAAAATAGGGAGTGGTGGTTACATGCGAAATAGCATAATCAAATAAGAATTGACGGAACTGATGTGATACAAAGCACTTGGCATTATCTGACACCAGGAACTGACATGGCCCGAAAGATGAAAAGATGGAATTAAGACACTTTATGACGGAACTGGTCGTAGCCTGTCTGGTGGGGAATATCCAACAAACAAGCGCAAATTGGTTTCCCCGACCAGAACTAGGGAACGGGCCAACATGGTCGATAAAAAGCCTCTCCATGGGTCTAGATGCCGGTTCAGATGACAACAGGCCAACCTTAGTAGAAACCGGAGGTTTGCTAATACTACATGCAGCACAATTCCTAATGAGCCTCCTGATGTCGCCATCCATACTTTGCCAAATGAAAAACTGTCTGATTTTAGCTCGGGTCTTGAATACTCCTAGGTGGCCACCAATAGGAGATTCGTGATAGTAACGAAAGATTTCCGGAATGAGGACCGACGGGAGCACAATTTTAGGTAGACGGTCATGACGAGACGAACAACACAATACACCATCCTTTAGAGAGTAGGGCTTGATCACTTCACCAGAATTGATTCGGTCAATTAGGCTAGATAAGGAGGGATCTTCTTTCTGGAATCGCCTCACGTCTTCAAAAAGCACAGGGGAATTGCTAAGAATTACATTGACATAATTTACAGGTGATAAAAGGTTTACGGGTTCACAATTTTGAATTTCCTCTTCGGATGTTTCCTCATACATACGGCTTAATGAATCAGCTACCGCATTTTCGGATCCATGAATGTGGTGGACCGTGAACTGGAATGACAGAATCCTAGTTGCCCATCTGGCAATCCTACCAGTTTTACGGGGTTTCCCTAACACCCAGCTCAAGGCCTGGTTATCGGTCTCGAGGAGAAACTTAGTGTGCTCAAGATACATACGGAATTTTTCCAGGGCGAACAACACAGCTAAACACTCAAGTTCGTATATGGATTACTTCCTCTCTGCGTCCGTTAAGGTACGAGAAGCGTATGCAATGGGTTTGCCTACCCAGATCAGACTCTTGCAGTAGGACACAACCAACACCACGACCAGACGCATCAGTCTGCACAATGAACTGCTTCGCAAAATCCGGAATGGCTAATACAGGGGCGTTAGAGAGTGCAAGCTTAAGATCTTCGAAGGCTGCCTGCTGAGAAGGACCCCACTCAAACTTCACAGCCTTTTTTCGAAATTGATTTAGAGGAGCAGCACGATCGGCAAAGTTACTGATGAACTTACGAAAGAAGTTCACCATACCAATATAACGAGCAACACCCTTGGCGTTCTTGGGTGGTTTAAAATCTCTGATGGCCTGCGTACGAGACTGTTCCACGGAGAAACCAGATGCGGAAACAATATGACCCAAGAAGGAAATTTTGGGCTTGGCAAAGGAAACATTGGACAATTTGACGGTAAGGCCAGCGTCACGCAACCGATCAAGTGCAACTTTCAGATGATCAACGTGTTCCTCGAAGGACTCAGAATAGATCACCACATCGTCAAGATAGTGGTACACAAATTTGAATTTAATTTCTGAAAACACCTTGTCCAGAATTCTGCTCAACACAGCGGCTCCGGTGGATAGGCCAAACGGGACACGGGCATACTGAAACAGGTTCCAGTCAGTGGAAAAAGCAGTAACATGCCTGGATTCCGGAGAGAGGGGACTTTGGAAGTAAGAAGAATTTAAATCGAGGATCGTGAACACCTTCGCGTTGCGAAACCAACTAAAGCATGTATGAAGGTCCGGCAAAGGGATGGATTGTAAAACAACCTTTTGATTAAGAGCCCTATAGTCGACCACCGGCCGAAAACCACCGTTAGGTTTTGGCACAAGGAATACAGGGGATGAGTAGGCAGAGATAGAAGGTTGGATAACACCTTCTTCCAACATCTTGTCGATTATCTTCCGAAGTTCAGCATTCTTGGGAGGGGCAAGGCGATACGGGCTGGAACGCACCGGCACAGAATCGGTTAGCTCAATCTTGTATTCCATCAAATGGGTTACACCCAACTTGTCAGTAAATACATCACTATACTCCTGACATAACCTCTTAATGGCATCCTTTTGAAGACTCGTTAACTTTTCCAGATCGAGATCCTCAATAGTCACAGGTTCACTAACTGAATTGAGAGCAGGAAAAGATAAAACCGGGTTAAACGATAATTTACTTTGCGGATTAACTTAAACCATAAGTTGCGAGCACCAAAATCAAGAATCATACCAACGTGGGACATGAAATTAGCTCCAATGACCACAGAACAAGAAGGATTTCTGGCAACAAAAAATATAAACTTCCAAGTAAAATTTATAATATGGATTTTGACTGTCATAAAGGATGCGACACTACCAGAATCAAGCAATGCAGAAACGGGCTCGTCATTAACACAACTTTCAATAAAGGGGGATATTCCTTTAGCCACAGGAGAAATTCCAAAATCATTACTCACTCCAAAACGATTACAATTAGATGACGAGGACACCCGCACCACAGGTTTCACATTATGTTTAGAATTAGGCTGACTTGCCACGACATTGCTCACCGACAGGTTAGGTAGGTCAGCGACATAAGCAGAATTAGCACGTGATGAATTAGTTTTCAAAGAGTTATCAAAATTTTCATTAGTAGGGCGACAAGAAACTTCACAGGGTTTTCCCAAATTCTCATGCACAGAAATATCCTTAGAAGTAACATCCGAATTGGTCTCCACAACATTTCGTCATTGGCGATACACAACCTGGTTACTCGGACACACCTTCTTAACATGTCCCACGCCACCGCACGTGTGGCACTTAACATTGGGTCTTGGATGAAACATAACCTTAGGAGGGGGACGAGACACCAAGGAAGGAGGGGGACGAGACATCAAGGAAGGAGGAGGAACATTAGCTACACGAAGGGAATCTGCATGTTTCACAGCCATAGCCTCTATAACGACCTGTTTTAGCTCGACAAATGACGAAAGCCTGGTACACATAGTCATGTATGACCTATATTGAGGCGAAAACCCATTTACAATAGATGACACCAACTGTCGTTCAGTTCAAGGGGACGCAAATACCTGGGCATATACCTTAATGTCACTGACATAGTCGCTAAGTGACTCGTCCAACCCTTGGACACGATATAAGAACCTTTGCTCGAGAGTACTAAGGGCACTCGCAGGGACAAAAAACCACAACACTTCCCTAATGAGCATGGCTAAGGATATGCGGACGTGGATAGCTTCAATCAGCTTATCGCGCAGCATACCGGATGCAACAGGATACAACAGTTGGAAAATCTGATTTTCCGACATCCCAAAAATTGAGGCATGGTTACCCAATTCGACCACTTGCTTTAAAAATAGGACCACCTGGGTAACGTCATTTAGGTTGAAATGCTTCAACTTAGTTAAGAAACTAGAAATAGGGTGAGGAATCGACCCATAATTAACGGTAGGCGAGTACGTAGCATTTGGAAATGAGACATTATTACCAGGGCAGCTCCCTCGCACACCCTGTACAGGAGAAAAAACATTTACATTGCCAGATAAAAAACTGGGATGCAATGGGTCGGCAGGACCCAGGAAATCATTAGGTGACCTAACATGAGAAGAATGACCGTATCCAGGGTTAAGTGGTCTGGCAAGCCAGAACCAGGCAATAGAGGGGGCAGGCAAACCACTACTAGTAATCGATCCCAAAACCTCAGACCTAGTAAACAGAGGTGATTCACGTTCAACCCCAGAAGAACTCTCCAAATTCACAAGGTTATCTCTTAAGTCAATTAAATCAAAAGCACTATTATTGTCGGCCATTTTGAAAAACACAGAATGCAGGCAGACAATTCAGAAAGAAACTAATTTTAGGAATTACGAGGACAGCTTACAATTTCACAACAATACCATAACTACCAATTACCAACACCATAGATAAGGTTGACACTCGAACACAGCCACAATACTATACAAAATCATGCACAATGCTGCCCAGAACTGCAGACGTCATCGCTTGCTTGGCTCGAGAACAGGAAGCTAAATTACAAAAATTGCCACAAACCACATGGCGAACAGCTTTAGACAGGGATCCACGATGTCTTCACTTGTAGCATGTAGGCTATCAGAAAATCAAGAAACCCACATTTCCCATGCCAAGAACACATGTCAGTCACTTACCAAGCTTCAATTTTCACCGGGAATGTTGCATCACAAACAGGATAAAAATTCGGCACACAAACCTCGCTTGGAACAGGTCACTTACATATCACCACCTGGATACTCAGAGGCAAACATGAAATCAAACAAACGACAAGGATTAGCATTAAATAACATCAAGTGCACTGACATGACACATCCCACCAGCAACCGCTCTACCAGCACCAGAAGGGTCCATAAAACGAGCCTGCGGGTAGGGGGGCAGGAGATAGCTGCATAAGCGATAAACGAGCTCGCTCTACTACCAAAATGACACAGGGATGGCCAGGGTGGATGGGCCTACTTACCTCTCTGAGAGGTCCGCATCGCTTTCAGCAAAATCACCGCCAGATGACATGCCCCAACAGAAGAACACCAACAGGAGGAAGGAAGGTGGAGAAGGTGGAAACGCACAGGCACGTCTACAGACACATCCGATAAATAATAGAATTGTCGCCGACGAAATAATGCCACACCAGTTGCTTAAACATTTAAAAGAAAAATTTAATTACCAAAAGGGGCAAGGAAAAATAAAAATTTAACAAAATCATGAAAAAAAGAAGAAACTCTATGGCCACAACACCCTCTCTCTCTGGTGATACATATGGCTTAAGGCCAACATAAGTTATTTACATAAGTAGGCAAGAGACGGTTTAACATGCTTGCTGAGCGAAAAGAAAAACATTTAATTTAAAATTAAAATAAGAACGCCCAAAAGATAAAAAAGAATACAAGTATTACCAAATGAGAAAGGACTTGATCATTAACTAAGGTATGCAATACCGACCCGACATGCAGACATCAAGGCCACGATGAAAAGAAAAATTTAAAATTAAATTAATAAAATAAAAATAGGATCAATTAACAAATCCACAATTTTCATGACGGAGAAAAACTCGGGAACGCTCACAAAAACACAACGTTAAACCAACAAGATTAACAAAAACATACTAAGCGAGCACCACAACACGTTTGAGTCTCCCGCTCGATGCCTAGAGAATACACTCTCAAGACCAGAATGCACTTGGACAAAACAAAAAACAAACATGGCCACCAAAAGCTGACCGCATGTCCAATCGAATTACGGCAAACAATTAGCATACAATTAAATTTAAAATCACCAGAGAGAACAGAAAGGGAGGAAAGAATTACGCCTTAACACTATTGACATGAGGCTTTTTTAGACTGCAACGGATCGTAAAATAAATTAATAATAGGGCAATTCCAAGGATTACCAAAAACTAAATAAATAAAAATTTACAACGTAAAATAAACTAGAAACGTGTCTCCAGAAGGTACGAAGGAAAACAATAAAATTTACATAACTGGCAACATTAGCAAAACAGAAAAATTAGGCCTTCCAGGCGAAACAAAATACAGAATTAAAACATTAATATAAGGCCAATATCGGAGCTCCATAACAATATATAAAATTTTAAATAATTACGTACCTTAAAACTTCTCTGGAAGACACAATAATAATAAAATAATTAACACACAATTAAAAAAAAAAATATTATGCGGCACTATATGGCCTTAAAATGGCTAACACGCACATGCGCCGTTTTGGAAACTAGCACTCCTGTTTGCTGCTAGTTGCGATTCTTATTTTTCCCTTGTTCATCTTCAATGCGAAATGGCGAAAATACAGCCTTAAGAGCTCAGGCAATTTCTTTTAGCATTTATCCACATTTCGTAGCGGCCAGGGGCCCAAGCCCCCAGCACACGGAGAGATACTCTTTGACCAGCAGCCGGCTTGTTGTTTTCTTGACGATAGACTATCTAGATCACAAGATGGCGGAGAATCCAAAGTCAACTACCGCACTGCATTCATGTTAATTGTAACTGACCAATCACAGCTTGACACATCAAGTAACAATGTGCATATTATGTAATTATTTTGGCGGCATGATGTATATATAGTCTTTTGTTCAATGACGTAGAATACAATACCCTTCAAATATGTCTCGATTAGGATGAGATCAGAAGACACCACAAACACACTCTAGCGGTGGAAGAAACAACCACGGCTAGAGGCGCCGAAGTCCGATAGATACTGCCATCTCGTGTTCATAAGCGGAACCAAGCCATCAGGCGAGCGCTTTAAATGGCAGGGAACACAAGTATATAGGGGAGATGGATTTTAAAAACGATGGGACGGGCATTTGCACGTAACAATAATAATAATCATATATTTTTAACACAATTTTTTTTTCGGGGATGTCGAGATTCCGGAATGTAATGTTCACAGAATTTCATGTTCGTGGCATTAATTCATCGGCATAAGGCTGTCGTATTTGTTCGCCTTCATTTATTACACGACTGAGCCCACATCAAACCCTCGAGAAGGATAGCACTCTACTACCTGAGCTACACAGCCTCGCTAACATTAGATTATTATTATAGTTTTATACAGTACATATAACACATTGCTGGTACATCACAACATAACTATACGGGCTTCAGGGAACCAAAATATAGTTACTGAAACACCCACTTCTAAGCTGGAAAGTCGAAATCGCTACCCATGAACTTCCAGACGATTCGGGTTGTTGAGTGAACTACTTGAACTACTGCCTTCTGCATTAGTTTGTACAGTTGAGTATCCAGATCCAGTTTTTTAAGCCCTTGGAGAAAGATACTTGTGATCACGCCGTTACTTGAGACAATGATAGGCATGGTCTTTACCCGATCTACATGCAAATGCCTATTGATAGGGCCGACCAACTCGCTATATTTTCTTTATTGTTGTTATTATTATTATCATTATTATTATTATGTACATGTAGTGCCGTACTAGTATTAAATCTTGGAATTAGGTTTCCATGGGTTCCCACTTCTAGGCCAGGCAAATTCCGGGATGGTTCCTAACTTTGGGCCACGGCCGCCTTCTTCCCAATCCTCACCTGAATTACAAATACCCACATTACTAGATAAATCACAAAAACACAGGTTATCAGACAAATTCTACGACACCCAACTACATGGGGCTAAATAACCAAAATCGCCAAGCCTCTCAAGCAAAACAACATCAAGTATTTTACTTCCGTCTTACAGTAAATGATAGTTCTTAACAGACGACGGGATGCCGGAATTTTGTCCCACTGTATTTCTTTAACGTGCTGGACGCCAATGACACACCAAGGCTGATTATCGAAATTATTTCATCCTTTACCTGAACATCAATCAATGGCTTCCACACTTACAAAGTAAGTTGCGTGCGACTTCAACAACAACAACAACAACAACAAGATCAACAGCAATACAAATTTTCTTACGAGACGAGTACCACTATCCTCATAACAGCTGATACTACCCCTCAACCAGTAAGGTCAATTCTCCGATTACGCAACAACTTACCCTACGCGCGGTGATCCACCTCGCTCTGCTCGGTTTCCCCTAGACTGCTTTTCCACCTTCTACTTGAAGAGTTTCTGAAAAACCCTACAAACATAGCCTTTTTAATGTTTAATTTTCAATTTAAAGATAGGTGACATATTTTAGCCTACTTTTCACATTTTGTAACAAGTAGTTCCGTGAAGAACTAAAGCCGATTTTCATATATCCTACTTATGTTAATTGCCTGTATCAACATACAACATTTCAGTTTCATTGTATTAGATTCGTAGATATTGAGAACCGTCTAATATTTCGGATGGTCGCCATGTTGGATTTTAAATATATAGGTCTTAGAGTTATGTAGACTACTATTACATGAAGATTATTGTGTAGGTGTAGTATTCAAACTTCAATCGCATGATTAGTACACAAGAAGTAAAAGCGAGATTTTAAAATTTCGCACAACTGCCATCTTCTGGTTATGAAAACAATGGAAATAAATTATATGCCAGTGGATTAACATTTGTAAAGTCTAAGCATTTACCGTACCGAGTTTCACTGCACTCGGAAGGTTAAATCGCGAGAAACGTCCATTTAAATATTTATATTTCGCGTCGCCGCCATGTTGGATTAGTGCTCACCAGTTTATTGAAAGTCCTATAGGTGAACTTATGTTCATAGGCTCTATGAACATAAAAAAATTCAGTTTGATTGCTGTAAAATATTCGTAGATATTGAGAACCGTCTAAATATTTCGGATGGTCGCCATGTTGGGTAGTTATATGTATAGGCCATAGAGTTATGTACCATTAAAATAAAATTATTGCGTAGGTTCATTATTAAAACTTTCACTTCCATCGCATGTTTACGACACAAGAAATGAAAACTTAATTTTAAAATTTCGCACAGCGTCATCTTAATGTTATGTAAACAATTGAACTAAATTAGATGCCAATGCATTATAATATGTATAAACATTTAATGTACCATATTTCACTCCGCTCAAATGGTTAAATCGCGAGAAAAGTCTATTAAAATGTTTCGACTTCGCTTGGCCGCCATGTTCGTTTTGTACTCTACAGGTTTTTGAAACTTACAAATATAAACTTGTAGTAGTGCCCTGTATCACCGTACAAAATTTCAGGGTGATATCAGAAATAGTTTCGGTGATATAGAATTGCGGTAAAGTATTTCTCACAGCCACCATCTTGAGGTTATGTAAACAATTGAACTAAATTAGATGTCATTGCATTACAATGTGTATAGACTTTTGCTGTACCAAGTTTCATTTCGTTTGGATGGTTAAATCGCGAGAAAAGTCTATTTAAAAGTCTCAACTTCGCCTGGCGGCCATGTTGGTTTTGTAGTTACCAGATTTTTGACAGTCTCAATCGTTAACTCATGGTAGTGCCCTTTATCGCCGTACAACATTTCAGGGTGATATCACTAATAGTTTCGGAGATATTCGAAGATATTGAATGCTGGTGAAATATTTCGCACAGCCTCCATGTTGGATTGGTGAGACGTAATAAAATTTGAAGGCCTCGGTCGGGGTCGACCAAAATGGTGCTATGACCTTACCGAGTTTCATTGACGGCGCCCAAGCCGTTTAAAAGTTATTAGGGGAAACACACACACAGACACACAGACTTAACAGGTTTTTGAAAGTCACATAGGTGAACTTCGAGTAGTCCCCTTTATCACCGTACAAACTTTCAGGGTGTTATCTGTAATACTTTCGGAGATATAGAATGCCAGTGAAATATTTCGTACAGCCGCCATGTTGGATTGGTAATAAGTAATAAAATTTATAGGGCACGGTCGGGGTTGGCCAAAATAGTACTATGACCTTACCGAGTTTCATTGAAATTGCTCCAGCCGTTTAGATTTTATTCGGGCGGGGGGACACACACGGACAAAGGGTGATCTCATATGCCTATTTTTTGGTAAATGAAAATAGGCTAAACAAGTAGTTCCGTGAAGAAACATATAGCCAATTTTCAAATATTATTATTATTATTATTATTATTTTTATTATTATTATTATTGTTGTCAGGCATTGAGTTAAACACATTCCTAGTATGTCGAATGATAGATGATTTGTATTAGAAGGAAATTGATTTACTTTTAAGTTATGTTTGAGATCTCTAGTGGTAATTTAAGATGTAGGCCTACTGCCTTGCTGCTCCACCTGAAGGTCTGTAACCTAACAGAAGCGCTATTGCTTCACAATTTATGTTCTATTGCAAAACAGTCATCGTTGTCTCGATTACCGTCACCCTATATTGAGTTGTCCTATTCACAGTTGACTGAAACAGCATTTTATCTCCCACAAGAGATACAGTATCTATCTCCAGACTCGGAAGACGAGTGGTTTGACCCCTACAGTCCGTCGTGCTACACACAGTCTTTCGTGGTTTCCTATTTTCTACTCCATGCAAATGTCTTCCTGAGCTGAGGATAGCATCGTCCTCGCCTTCCTGGATTCGGTGTCGTGTAGTCGGTTGACCTATGGGTTTCTGGATATACATCTCCTCAATACTAGATGGTACTCGTTGAAAACTCGTCTCGCCTCTGTTCTAGATAGCACTGTCGATATCATTCTTCGAACGCCTGCTCTCTAGAAGTACTCGTAGATTAGGATTCGTTATATTAATTTTTGGTATGATGAATAATTGAATTCCCAGGTTGGTATAGAAAATCCATTAATTTCGGTGTGAGATTCCAATGATGTGGTCCATGGTGTAGTTGAATGGTTCCACATCTCTCTTGGTGACTCGTCCATTACTATGTCACTCCAGTAATCACATATTGTCGTCGGCTTTGTTTCCCTTGCATGCATTTAGTAACTCATTTCAATCTTCTTCGTAGATTTCATAATTGATATCCTTGTTGATTCCGTTTTATAATTCGTAGTCAACATTGTGGTAATACTCGTAGATATTGAGAAGCTATTCGTAGTATAGTTTTCGATGAATATTCGTAGAAATTGGTTTTGAATAACTCTCGTATAATGATGCTGGTAGTATTCGATGCTTTATAATTTTCACGCTGTTGTATTATATTGTATGGTCAATTCTGTAGAATTAGTACTGTCCGTTACATAGATTAATGTCATGTAATACTGATATAACAGCTTAGGCTCCACTGCTGACCAAGGAAAGGAGCGGAACCCTTGATAATGCCGGACGCAGTTTCCGGTGAAACGTCGGGAGATATCCTGTCTGGACCACGGCCTACAAGCCCGAAAAACTTGTACTTAATCATGTAATACTCTTCAAATCCAATAATATTTTATGACGTGACTTGTTGAAATATTCTAAGTCCTTAAATTTTCAGTAGAACATTCACTGTCTATTGTATCAACGTTGACCGTGGAAGATCCTGTCCTCGCCACCTGATATATTTGCAAACTGCTGTGCCCATTCTGGTTGGAACTATCACGTCCACCTCGTTCAAAGTATTTCGATATACAACCCCCTTCCTGCTATTCTGGCGTCCATTCATGAAATTCTGCATTCAGAACTCATGCGTCCTAGCCAAATAAAGCTTCTTCTTTAAATTCAGTTGAAATGAAACTGTTTCCTTTTAAATCCCAAACAATTCAATGTCATTATATCGTTTCTAAATAATGTGTAGTAATTACTGTGATCTAATTATTTTGATTACAATCCAATTATTTGATTGGCCACAGGTACTGTTCGTCCACCAGCTCATGGTCTTGGGGGACTGAAGGGAAGAGGAGACGCATTGCAGCTGCGTTGATTGAGTGGACGTGCCGCTGCAGGTATTGCCAACTTAGCGCCGATGTTATTCACGCTATGTTTAATCACTGCTACTTGCGTTTAGTTTTAATTGTGAAATCGTACGGGTCAGTAGTGTTATGACGGAAGTGAAGAAAAAAAGAGTGATACATTCTGAGGGTAAGCAAATAATAAGGAGAGTGATTGAGGGATGTGATGAAGAAGCTAGAAACAAGTGTATAAAACTTCCACTGAGTCAGGCAACTGCAAGAGCTGCCGATTATCCAGGGGTTTCTGAAACAACAATCAAAAGAATCAAACTTAGTAATTTATGTTTTATCTAATTAAAATATTATTGTAATGCCAGTAGATTCAGATAACAAACGTGCAAATGCGGATAAAAGTCGTGCGGATGCGGGGCAGATGCGGATTACAGTAGTGCGGATGCGGATAACGTTTTGTTTATCTAAGCGCGAATACACATTCTAAACTTGAGCGATAACGTTACTTAGAAATTATTACTGTGCTGTGTCCACACCATCCACACGCACACACAAAAAAAAGCCCGTGTTTGCCACACAGCCTGTGCGGAGTGGAGCGCATACGCATCTAAGGTTGGCACTATTGTCGTTCGCGCAGAGGTCATCTGCCACCAGCTGACTCATTGAATTCCTGCCACGGATCTTGAGCTGATGGACGGACAGTAGTCTTGTGACCTGACTAGCTCCAATATCGTACACGTGCCAAGAAGCATGTCGCGCGGCGTACATCCCCCCTCCCACTTCCAGTATTTTATGCAGTCGGAACTTCTTTTGCCGAGCGGAACTTGTTTATAAATCGGTCCATTTCATGTGCTATTCTCCTCACTGGCGAGTTTTGTGTCATTTCCACTGCTAGTTATATTAATACATGCATTATATCCTTCTAATATTTCGTCTGTCTCACTTGAATTACACTGGCAGAAATAAAATCCCAACAACATGAAATAAGGAATGTAGAGTAGGGAAATTTCGGTAATATATTTGGCGTGGTAACATATTTAATTGATTAAAGGTACAATAAGACAGGTTAATGTCCGCGCGACAAAATTCATCGCAAATGTGCCTTGCTGGTCCATTAATAACTGGTATAATCGCCAGACTGTTGAATGCAAGCATGCAATCGTGCATGCATTGTGTCGTGCAGGTGCCGGATGTCAGCTTGTGGGATGGAGTTCCATGCCAGTTGCACTTGATCGGGGAATACAGGGACGGTTAATGCCGATTGAGCATGACGCTGGAGTTGTCGTCCAATGATGCCCCATACGTGCTCCATTGGGAGTAGATTGGGGGGGTCAAGCAGGCCAAGGCAGCATATCAACACTCTGTAGAGTACGTTGGGTTACAAGAGCGGCATGGGGGCGTGCGTTATCGTGTTGCAAAACACCCCTGGGAATGCTGTTCATGAATGGCAGCACAGCAGGTCAAATCACCAGATGGATGTACACATCAGCAGTCAGGGTGCGTGGGATAACCTCGAGAGTGCTCTTGCAGTCATTAGGATATTGCTCTCCAGACCAGAACGCCCGGTGTAGGATCAGTGTGTAGACGCCGCAGACAAGTGGAATGCAGGCCCTCACCTGGCCTCCTTCTAACCAACACACGGTCATCACTGGCACCAAGGCAGAATCGGCTTTCATCGTAAATCACAACGGACCTCCACTCCATCCTCTAGTGAGCTCTCGCTTGACACCACTGAAGTCGCAGACGGCGGTGGTTTGGGGTAAGTGGAATGCACGCCGCAGGGCGTCTGGCTTGGAGCTCTCCTTCAAGTAACTGATTTCTAACAGTTCGTTGCGTCACTGTTGTGCCAACTGCGGCTCGAATTGCTGCTGCAGACGCCGCCCGATGCGCCAAGGCCATACGCCGAATACGGGGTCCTCCCTCTCGGTGGTGCCACGGGGAAGTCCAGAGCCTGGTCTTCTTGTGACCACTGCTGCCAGCACGCATGCACAGTGGAGACATTCCTGCCAAATCGCTCTGCAATAGCGTGGAAGGAACACCCCCTTCACGTAGCCCCATTACACGGCCTCGTTGAAACGCAGTGAGCTGTCGATACTGGCCTCTTCGTCGTCGCAAAGGCATTCTTGACCCACTCACAGTCACTCCATCCAATCTCACAGGTAACTAACGCTCTCACTCAGTACAGCTTGTATTTAAAGCAAATCTGATGTGCAACGACATAGGGTCACTAATAGCGCCACGCTAATGCGATTTGCGGGTAATTTGAATGAAAGTAATCTTTCAGATGTATAAACACGCCTACCAACGGTCGTTGATGTAGCACAACCCCTTCTCGACGTTGAGATGTTATTTTCTGCCAGTGTGAATGGGTTTGCTTGTCTGGCGAGAAGCGGGTTGCCTATTTACAGCAAAGTTGGTTGCCCAGCTCCCCCTTTTAATTGAAACATAATTTTAATTAATTATTATGAACACGTAAATGTCTGCTCGACTCCTTTATTGTGTAAATGCATATAAGCTCACAAAATACCAATCAAGACCGAACTTCGCATACACATAGTTCAGGATCCAGAAAGAACCGCTGGCTATATGAATTTTCTATACACTTCCCCATTCTTTTGATTTCGACCTTTCGGCACTTGAACAAAGCTAATATAGCTAGAAACTAAACTGATGATGGAATGGCAAGGCCGTAACCACGACAACAGTAGCTCAAGACGTGACCACCAGGCTTCTAACTATCTCTGTAAGAGGCCATGCCATTCCATTTTCTCCACGGCAACAGTAGCTCCGGACGTGACCACCAGATTTCCATCTATTTCTGTAAGAGGCCACGGCACTCCATTTTCGATCCTAACAACGATAAGAGCAAAGGAAATCTGAACGCCATACAAATCTGAATACGTTTTTTTTTAAACAGGGGTCGTTTTAGGGAATTGAAATTAAGATTGAAATACATTGGCTAACATTGCATGTGGCGTAACGTTACAACGGCTGAAGAAATCATCACGAAATTTAGTATTGAGATTAAATGAGCTTAAATGATTCTGTTGTTGTTGATTGATTTAGAGGTTTTGCGACATCACAGTCATAAAAGGATGATTGTAGTTTTACGTGATCATCAATCAACATCATGGTCATGTAGCCCCATGAACTTCAGTATGGAATTTTTCTGATAACCTGTGTTACTGTGTTGGCTGTAGTAGTGTGTGTATTTGCAATTCAGATGAGGATTGGAAAGGAGGTTGCTGTAGCGTTCAGTTATGAACTATCACGGTATTTGCTTAGAGTAGAAGTGGGAGACCACGGAAAACAACTTCCAAGTTTTACGTCGGGTGGCGCAGTGCACCCCGTTCCAGCTCTCAGACCAGTTTTTTTTAAATTTATTTTTATTTTTTGGCAGAGCCGGGATTCAAACTCGGACCTCCATGGCAACACCGGGTACAATAGTTAATCTTCAATAATGACACCATCTTCTGTTCAGCCAAGGAAAGCATGGATGGTCCTTGGTCAGTGTCGAATCCTTTATAGGTAGAGCCCTGCGCGAAGAAACGAAACGTTATCCGCATCCGCCCCGCATCCGCACGACTTTGATCCGCATCCGCACGACTGTTATCCGAATCTGCTGGCATTACAATAATATTTCTAGATAAAGCATAAAGTATTAAAGCAACACATTTAGACATTTGAGGAGAAATTCGCTCCTTTTGGTTATGTAGGCTATGTCATGTGCTAGGCTGTGTTTAAAATGAATGTTATGCAGCCAGAATCGCAACCCTTTTCATTTCGGAGAGTTAATTATGCTTGATGACATAATTTGAAAAATATAACGGAAAAATATGATAGGCTATGCCATAAACATCCGGGTCCTAGTAATGATATTCAACAAGTTCGGATTGTATTCTAAAAACTATCCGCAAATTTGCTCCAGACATTATCCGCAGCTTATCCGCTATCCGCACAGCCATGCAAACTATATCCGCAAGGCGAAAAATGTTGCATCCGCGCAGGGCTTTATTTATAGGTGGGATAATATCTTCCCAATATGTATTATTATAGAACGGTATTGGAGAGAGAATCTTCCCATCCATTTCAGTTCAAGCAGTTCCACATGCTTCCACAAGCTTACTTACTTACTTACTTACTTACTCCTTGACGCTAGGGTCCTTGCAGAACCTTGGTCTCCGCAACTATTTTCTTCCAAAGCTCTCTGTCGATTGCCTTGGTCCTCCATCTCCTGACTCCCACGGTACGTAGATCGTCCTCCACTTGCCCCATCCACCGCTTTCTTGGCCTACCTCTATGTCGTCTACCTCCTAGATGCCCCTCCAGCACTTTCTTAGGTTCTCTTATTTCCTCCATTCGATGGACATGTCCAAGCCAACGCACTCGAGCAGTCTTCGCCACTGTTACTATATCCTGTTCATTGCACAGGTCTCTAAGCTCCTGATTTGTTCTAATGCACCATCCCAGCTCCGTTTTAACTGGTCCAAAGATCTTCCTCAGTACCTTTCTTTCCCATGTCATTAACCTTTTCTCTTCTGTTTTATTTAATACCCAAGTCTCAGCTCCATATGCAACCACTGGTCGAATGCCAGTTTTATAAATAGTAACCTTAGCTTTCCGTGATAATTGCCTGCTTCTTAATGTTAGAATTAAAGCAGCATAACATCAATTTCCTGCAGCCACCAGACTGGCTTCCACGAGGTAGTTGCACACAAACATTGAAAACCCATTAATTTGATGTAGACAGTCATCTGAAAGCAAAGGTGGTCTCCACAGTGCGCGTACTCGCCAGTTCGGCTGTGTTTAGTGAATGTAAAGCATTATTGCAGGATATATCAACTCTAACATCAAATTAGATATTGGGAAGTAATTTTTGAAAGCCTATGTCTGGAGCGTGGCTCTTTATGGAAGTGAAACCTGGACTGTTGGCGCAGCAAAAAATAGGAGAAGAGAAGCGTTTGAGATGTGCTGTTACAGGAGAATGATGATCTGATGGGTAGATAGAGTAACACATGATCTGGTAATAAGACGAGTGTCAGAGGAGAGATGTATTTGGTGACTGCTAATGAAGAGAAGAGATTGGTTGGTAGGACACAAACTAAGACACCCAGAAATAGCAAACATAGTTTTGGAAGTAAGGGTCAAGGACAAGAACTGTAGGAGTAGACTAAGGTTAAAATATATTAAACTGAGTGCCTCGGATGTAAGGTGTGCTAGCTATGTAGAGATGAAACAATTAGCTCAGAACAGCGAGGTATGGAGAGCTACATCAAACCAGTCAAAAGACTGAAGAATCAAACAACAATCAAACAATATTCTGCCGCCACTGATAGCCTCCTTGTTTCCATTTTAGCGAGGCGTTGCCGCCCAACCATACCTTCAATTCTCGAAAAAGGTGAAAATCATTCAGTGCTGGTTTGGAATAAACGGCAGATAGTCCAAAACTTCACACTTGAATTCTTTGAAAAAGTCTATCGTAACGTTGGCACAGTGC
This sequence comes from Meconema thalassinum, assembly GCA_946902985.2. NCBI lineage: Eukaryota > Metazoa > Arthropoda > Insecta > Orthoptera > Tettigoniidae > Meconema > Meconema thalassinum. The sequence continues at coordinate 332,345,664 of OX336393.1, forward strand.
GATCGTGAATAATTTTCACATTTTTCGAGAATTGAAGGTATGGTTGGGCCTCGCCAAAAAGGAAACACTTCAGGAGACTCTCCACACGTACCCACCTCAGTGGAGCCAGAATTCTTTGCCGAGGGCATTGGAAAGCTGGTGTAACGGTACGACAAATGTTTCAATCGTTTTGGTGATTATGTTCAGACATAATAATAAAACAAGCAAACATTTAGTAGTAAAATCAGTTTGGTATGTCAATCTGTTATTAGCCTACTTTTCACATTTTGCAAAAATGAGGAAAAAGTAGACTTATGGGGTCGATCTGGGCAAATGTGTGTCTGTCTGTCTGTTTGTCCTTCTGTCTGTCTGTCTGTCTGGCTGTATGTGTTTCTCCCCCCCCCCCCTCCCTATCAACTCCTAAACGGCTGCAGCTATCGAAACAAAATTTGGTATGAGTAGAGAGAGATCTATACCTGAATATCACAATGCCGTATTTGAAAATGATGTCAATGCTACCAACTGCTAAAATAACAATTGAAATTTGAGCTCCATGTTGGATATCTTGGATGGTATGCATGGGAGCTATTTCAAAATTGACACACGTATAGATAATAATATTTCAGTTTAATTTCCAGGAGGCCATATATGACAGTGTAGTCGAAATGATTCTATGTCTGCTAATAGGTACAATTTTTAAATGCATATGACTTCTACACTATCAATTGGAATTCAACCAAACTTCGTATGTACTATGTGTATATAAACGGATATGACTGAGCATATTTTTAAGAGCCACCAGGGTTGCCAACTGTTAATGAATGCTCTCAATTTCTTTTATCAAAATACCAATATATCGGAAAGTATGCTGGCCGACAGCTTTAAACCATGCACACGTATAGTACCTGACATTCTATATTAATTTGGAGTAACTAATATAAGTCAGTGCTTCCAACATGATTCTACGCCTGCTGATAGGTCCAATTTTAAAATGCATGCAACTTCTATACTAACTAATGGATTTCATTCAAAATTGGCAAAACAATAGATCATGTTAGGCATTTCAGATCATTGCTGGCGAACTCATGCATGCCATTGTTGCCAACATGATTTTACGCGCGCTGTTAGATCCAATGTCCAACTGCATGTAACGTCGATGCTATCCATTGGACTTCAACCAAATTTTGTATTCTGTACCTTACGTGATAGAACTAAGAATATATTCAGTCACCAGGGCTGCCAATTGTAGTGCTCTATTAGGCTCATTATGCCAGGTATACTGTATTTCGAACTAATTAGAAATTTCGATATTACCAATTTAATTTCGTCATTATTCTAGATAGGTCTATATAGATTGGCATGAATCTTACATAAAAAAAAAGGTGCCTCTTTAGTTCGTCACGGAACTTCTTGTTTTTATACAGTCCATCGGAATTTGAAAATAAACACTGCCCTCATATAATATTGCTCTAGGGGTAGAATACTGAACTGAAAATGAACATGCTTCACGTTGTCTCAAAGCTCATGTAGCACAGTGCCAAGACAGACACCGCATCACCCATATGAGCAGGGTTGGGCTCAGTAAGATGGGCGTGGGGCCTAAGAGCAGGCGGGGGCGTGAACTGGCGCCGACCAGACGCTCCTTAAACTGAGGTGGTCCACACCAATCAGCAACAGGTGTCTGGACAGTAATTACACTTCCTGGCATTAACACACTAGCTACCTCTCTTGAACGCAGAAGGATTAGGCTCAAGGAGATGTTGGTTCGGGAGACGTGCTAACAAATCACTGATAAGAAAATTGAAATGGCATTTAATAAGTTCCTTCTCACGTTTTAAAATGAATTTCAGGAACGCTAAGCCCTAAAACTAACGTAGAGATAAGTGTATCACAGCAATAGTGCCTACACTTTCATAGATTAGTTTGGGGAAGGAGGATTGTTTTTGTTGATGGGGTAGTCATTTCTATGTTTTGAAACATTAAAATAAACTGGCGGACCCGTGCGAGAACTCTCGCATAATGGATTGAGTGCGTCCCCATGTGTATAGACTACCCGCCCGGCTCTAGTGCTATGCGGGATGTAGGCGACAGAGTTCTCGCAGGGGCTATCGACGTGTTCATTTGTTTAAAAGCACTTTATAAACAAATAAATATATTTCCGTTGACTTTTCAAGAAATGCAAGATTTTTCCTGTACTATTGAGACGATTTGGAAGATTTCGGTACAAACCACACCTTCTAACTCAGCTTGAGTTTTGTGAAACATACACCTAGCCTTAGCGTATTATATAATAAGATAGTTCTTGTTTCGGTTGCTTAATGCTTTAATATTTACTAGTAGCTTCGGTGGCGTAGATGGTAGCATGCTGTAATGCTGTGTTCAAGATAGCGGGTTCAAACCCGGCCGAAGTCTTCGGATTTTTTAAGAGCGTTAAAAATCCTTCAGTATGCCTTTCTTCGGAGGGGAAGTTAAGCCGGCGGTCCCATGTCATAGATTTATTGCATGTAAAAGATCCTTCCACAGACTAAACTTGTGTGAAGTTAAATTGTTAGGTTATATTTCGTCGGAACGCTCTATCAAAGTTCCAACTTTCACCACTAGGAATCATTGATATTTGGTAGCGGAAGTTAGAACTATTTGAAGTTGAACGGAACTTGTAGCTCACCCTAGGGTGTCCGCTGGAAGCAGCTATAGACTCAGGCGATCCGAACATTTCCTTGGACACTCCCGGCACTAAAAGACATACGATAAATAAATAAATAAATAAGTAGCCTAATAATTACCACACACTGACTAAGTTTTCTGACGGATTTTCTTGAATTTTGTTCTTGGGGGCAGAGACTGTCTGTGGGTGACACTATAGGTTTGGTAGTGTCTTGTAGAGCTATTTGTCTTACTGTACATATTTGGTTCTGATAATGCTCGCTTGACGTGCGAAACATGTCTTCCCTTAGATTTCTTCTTCTTATACTACTTCTTCTTCTTTTATTCTTCTTCAATAGTCTGTAACAATATATATAAATCTTAATCACATGCAATTTATTTCATTCCTCCCAGGGGTTCACATCTAGTGGGACGTGGGTTGGCGACCACGGGACCCCAGCTGAGTCCGGCATTGCTTCCACTTACTTGTGCCGGGCTCCTCTCCGTCTTCTTTCCTGGACCACTCTTGGTCAACTCTTGTTCTCTTCCGACCCCGACGGTATTAGGGTATCCGAGGCCTAGGGAGTCTCTTCCTTTCACGCCTTAATTGGCCCTTGTCTCATCTTTTCTGATACCCTCATTCTTCGAGGGGTCAGCCTTCTTTTTCTTTTCAGGTTATCACCTGCCTTCTGCTAAAGGCCCTCAAGGAGGCAGGGTGTATGTAGCCCCACCACGTCTGGTGAACCCTGGATAGTGCTACACCTCAGGGGATCACGGCTGGTGAGTTTGGGAGTTGGCGACCCCAAGGGATTCCTGAGCTGGGTCCGTTTTGCCCCCTTTTTCCTCTGACCTTGGGGGGCCCTCTCCTCTTTCCCTTTCCTATCTGCCTTTTATGGCTCTTTTTTCTTCTAAGTCCCTCAATGCTCATTCTTCGAGGATTGAGGGCATTTGTTTTCTTCCTGTCCTTTTTTTGCCTTATCGTTTTTTGTTTACGTTTTATTCTTCTAGTATGTAAGTTTGTAGTTAGTATTGGTTATAGTTTTCATTCTCATCGCATCTTTCACTATCACACAAACCATTAGAGGCCGATAACCTAGATGTTAGGCCCCTTAAAACAAAAATTATCATCATCAATTTATTTCAGGTTATTTTTCATATATTCCAGTAATTATAATGATTTTGTGTCGACCGATTGAAAGCTAAAATAATTATCATTCAAGATGTGCTACGCAAAAGTATCGGCAGGTGTTCTGGACGGAAATAATAAGTTAGTCAATAGATACTCGAATCCTGTAGAAAATTTTAAATGCCAATTCCGCACTCCTAGTTCGTGGTTCTTATATGACTCGGGCGTTATGCCATCTTTATATTCACAACACCTGTATAAATCCACACCTTATGATCTTAGAGGATCAGTTCCAGGTGACTGGGTCGCGACCTCAGCTACGTAAACACACAGGCGGGTAATATGTTGTCCCTGCTCGAGTTGCACAGGTTGGCTGACAATACTTCCTGCTACGTCAACAGCTGTTTATTGGAGCGAATACAACACCCTGGTGACCCACTTGTGTCATACTTGCACTTCACGATTCTGTTGACAATGTTGTATGAATTATGGGATTAGCAAGGCGGGATTGAGGTGAAGAAAATTTCCTCGGTTTTCTCCCTTTAATAATAACTAGTGGACGCGAGAACTCTAGCATGTGTATAAACCACCAGCCCTGCTTTATTGATATGCGGGGTCGACAGGACACATTTCGGAAAGGGCTATCGTCTTGCTTATATTTAAACGCACTCTATATCCAAATAAATACATTCTGATCACTTCTCAAGAATTGCAAGATTTTACCTGTACTATTGAGATGATTTGGAAGATTTTAGTACAAACCGCACGTTTCCTCTGATTTGAGAGCTTGAGTTTTGTGAAACATACACCTTAGAGTGTGATATATATAATAAATATAATAATAAATCCAGTAATTCTTCGGGTTTTTGGTCATGTTTATGCGGGGTTCCTCCTAGGTGTACAGCTAGGCTCTTGGTGCCCGGACCGCCGTAGGGGTAGTGGACCATGCCCTACGCACCTTATACGAGGCGCATTTACTGTGAGAGCAAGCTCACCAAGACCCCGCTGATGAGTATGACTTGGTGCACCAAGGCAAGACCCCGCAAAATACACGGCAAAAAACAGAAGAATATCTACATTTTAATTACTTTGCCGTGAAAGTCAATAACTTAGGTCAATAAAAATAATAATAATACCAGTAATAGTTATACAAAATGATCTGCACCAGATTGGGATATCCAGGAGCGTGACCAGCATGAGAGAAAACTCTTAGAACATCGGAGTTTTCAACCCAAGCCGACGCTGAAAACTGGAAAGGCGTGGAACAACGAGAGAAAAGAACAATACCGTCTACGAATGAAGGAACTAATTTTAAAGCTAAAAGGAAACAGTTGAAATGGCGTGGTCCTTAGTTGGCTAAAACGAAACAAGAAAGAATAATAGTCTGGTTGGTTTGTTCCTCATTTTAGGGGCTGAGACAACGGGGACATGTAGGCCCGTGTACTTTGGGTGTGTAGAATCTGTCTGATAACCGGTATTTATTGTAATGGTTGTATTAGTGTGTGTTATCTCTAATACGGCTAAGGACTTCAGACGATAAAATTCAATTAGTTCCTACCAAATACTACTGTCAACGACACCTAGCTGTGAACTTGGTCAATAGATGCCACCACAACCAGCTCTTGGTGGCGAACGTTGGAACTTAATAGAGCGTTAATCAAATCTAACTTACAAATTTAGCATCGCTGGCTGAGATTCTATTAGTTGGTAGCGTGCTAAGCTTCTACGCCCTAGAAAGCGTGTTCCAAACTGGCCGATGTCGTCGTTTTTTATAAGTGATTAAAATCCCTCAGTATGCCTTCCTTCGGAGAGGAAGTAAAGCCCATGTCATAGATTAATGGCATGTAAAAAACCTCCCATTGACTACAATTGTGTGAAGCTAAATTTGTAGGTCAGATTTGATTAACGCTCTATTAAGTTCCAACGTTCGTCGCCAGGTGCCGGTTGCAGTGAGATCTAGTAGCCAAATTCGCAGTTGGGTGTGGTTGACAGTAGCATTTTGTAGCAAAAGTAGGAACTACTTGAAATTGATCGTCTGCAGTCCTACCTGAATTACAGATAACACACACTAATACAGCTATCACAATTAACACCGGTTATCAGACAGATTCTACACACACCCAAAGTACTCGGGGCTACATGACCACGATGTCGCAGCCGCTAAATTGAGGAACTAACCAACCAACTAGATTTAGCTTCACGCAATTGTAGTTAGTGGAAAGCATAGAGCGTGATTCATCCTCCCAAACTTGGGAAACAGTTGTAAGGTGTAAAACAAAGTGCTGTATATCTTTCTGAAAACGTGCACTGGAGATGGTTTCATGTGAACAACTTTCCTTATTAGCAAGATCAATAAAAGGATTTGAGAAAGTTGAAACAGTCCTAAAGAGAGGCACCTGTAAGGACAGTCTTGAGTGCTTGTATCCTGTTGGGTGAGGTCCAAATAACTTATTCGGTTCAATTAGCATGGCTGTGTGTTCGCATTCCACATTGTCTTAGATCTTGTTGAAATTATTCGGTTCAGCGCGACTGAGATGCCGTGACCAAGCCCGTGGAATCACTGTTAGTTCCGCTCGTGGTTCAACTACTCCAAATTACGTCTCGATGGTTGGTAAATTGTTCATGTCTCTCAATAGCGTACCATAGGCATTCCCTACATCGATAGACAGATACAGTCTGTACCTCGTTCCGGGCCTCAAACCAGAGGTATATCTTAGCAGAGCCGGGAAATACGCCAAGGACCTCCGGGGTGACAGCCAAGAATGCCAGTCACTTCGTCGGGCTGATAAGAAAGATGTCCTAAACCCCTAAATTGAATTAGTAACCGAACACCTCGTGGTTTAGCGGCTAACATTCTTGGTTGACACCCGGAAAGTCTAGGTTCGTTTCACGGCTTTGCCAATAGATTTAATTCTGGTCTGAGGACTGGAACGGGGTCCACTCAGCCTCGTGAGGCAAAACTAAGAAGTAGTGGGATTAGATCCTTCCTCACAAATTCTGGAATTAGTTTTCCGTGGTTTTCCACTTCTACTCCAGACAAATGCCGGGATGGTTTCTAACACAAAGCCACGGCCGCTTCCTTTCCCATCCTCACCTTAATTAAAAATGCACACACTCGTACAGCCATGATAATGACACAGGTTATCAAACAGATATCACATACACCCAAGTACACGGGGTTAAATGGCATGATGTCCAAGTCTCTCGAACGAAAAAACAAAAACATGAATTAGCAACAGCAAACAGTCAGTAGGTCACGACGTGATCCGATTCATTTAGAGGGTTTGGGACATCGTGGTCATGTATCCCCGTATACTTTAGTGTGTGTGGTAACTGTATGGTAACCTGTGTCATTCTGAGGGCTATATTACAGCGTCTGTTTGTAATTGAAGGTAGGATTAGGGTAGGAGTCGGCCGTGACCTTCATTTAAGTACAATTCAAGAATTCGCGAGGTGTAGAAGTCGGGGAAGTTCGGAAAGTCACTTCTAGGATGGGTTAGGAATCCAACCCACCTCTTCTCCCGTTTGTCTCACAAGGCTGCTTGTGACCCATTCGAGCCCTGAGACCCAAACCTCCGCGGTGACAGACAATAATACTACTCACTACACCAAGAATTCTTCTCGTAACCTTGCTTTTAAGTAATAATTATCAGTTTCACGATGTAGTTATTTAGAAATGAATAAGCACACAATAGAGTCATCATTTTGAGACTAAAAATACCCGTCATATCTTTATTTGATGATGAAATAGAGAATGGAGTTAGGTTTCAACACATGCCTACCACGTTCCTCCCAATTTATGGAATTCGCATTGCGATCTGGGACGAAATGAGTCACGATGCCAAAGCGAAACGAATTGACACTCGATCAAGGATGAGATATGTAGAACTGAAAGGTCGACGTAGCAGTAATAGTCGTAACTAGTCATAACTGAACAATGATATGGTCAAGATTTTTGTTTTGATTGAATGATCTAATATTGAATACACACAGTCCACCTCGTTGTGTTTTTAATTTCTTTTATGTTCGACGATGTCGAAATGTAAATATTATATGTCAGAAAACTGTATCATAATGAGGGTCATTATAGTACTATTCTTTATTATGAAACAGTTTCTCCAGCCAATCAGAGCTAATTCATTGACCAATTAGGTAAGGATAGCTTCGCGCATACGCTCAAAATCCAACATGTCGGACATGAAATACATGATTTGAAGGTTCAAATTGGATATCGGATCAACCATTGTAGTTACAATCCCAAACACAAAGACAAAATTAGCACGAACTTTTACGGTAACAAGAAAATACTATGTCCTATGCAAGATATTTATGAATCTACGTCCAGAAGTTAGCAACACAGCATCATTCAATATAAATTACCGACATGGAAAGTGCACCGTCCCATATATTCGCGTAAATAAACTGGCGAATATGAGACAAGAAATAGCACTGTACCTTAATATCCACAAATCCAATTTCTAAACAGCGCATTGCTTTCAAACGACTTCGGTGACAATATTAGTGAATGCTAGTTCTGATCGGCACTAGACATCATACAGGCTGTAAACCAGGCTGTTCCAAATACACGAGTTTGAGTATGCGTACCCGCGATTACTCAGCAGTAATGCTCGGAGCACGGTTGGAGAGGGACTGAGAGTGATAGCCAATACGTCACTAGGCGAAGGTCATAGTACAAGTCCATGCGCTTTCAGCCAGTCTTGATGTATCCACCGCTTAGTAACGGCCGCAGAGCTGTATTGCATATTTGTAGGATTACTGACACAAGGCGGCGAGTCGTATGCAAATCGCCATAATGGTAATTAAGACACGAGTATGTTTATAAAACGAGCGTAGCTTCTATGGACCACGTTATTTCAAAAGCCTTCTCCCTCGTTCTTATACATTGGCCCAGTGTTCGCGCATTCTTCTTCGGTGAGCTTCTTTTCGTTCTTCGGTTCACTCTTGTGTTCCTAATATTATTGGGGCGTGGTGGCGCAGCGGTCAAGCTGTTTGCCTCTCACCACGGTGGACTGGATTCGATTCCAGGTCCATGCATGTGAGATTTTCAAAGTGAAATGCCATATCCTGTGATTCGGATTCCACGTAAAAAGGAGAGCCCGTGGCTCATGATCTCGAGATTAACGGTCACGTAAAACTACAATCGTCCTTCCTTCTTCCTTTTTAGCCTACTCTTCATATTTTGGAAAAATGAGGAAAATGAGATCGATCAGGGCAAATGTGTGTGTGTCTGTCCTTCTGTCTGTCTGTCTGTGTGTGTTTCCCCCCTATCAACTCCTAAACCGCTGCAGAAATCGAAACCAAATTTGGTATGAGTTAATATCTATACCTGAATATCTTAAGCCCATATTTGAAAATGAATTCTATGCTACCAACTGCTGAAAAACTGCACTTGAAGTTTGAGCTCCATGTTGGATATCTTGAAAGGGAGCTATTCCAAAATCGGCACACATATTGATAGTACTATTTCAGTTTAATTTCCAGGATGTCATACATGGCAGTGTTGCCAAAATGATTCTAAGCCTGCTGATAGGTCCGATTTTTAAATGCATATAACTTCTACACTATCAATTGGATTTCAACCAAATTTCGCATGTGCTATGTGTACCATAACAGATATAACTATGCGTATTTTAAGAGCAACCAGGGCTGCCAACTGGTAATAAATGCTGTCTCCATTTTGTTTACCCCAATATCAATATATCAGAAAGTATGCAAGTCAACAGCTCTAAACTTTGCACATGTATAATAGGCTACCTGCCATTCTAGATTAATTTGGAGTAATTAATATTCGTAAATGCTGCCAACATGATTCTAAGCCTGCTGATAGGTTCAATTTTAAAATAGAAGTAACTTCTATACTAACAAATGGATTTCATCAAAAAAAAAAGGCACAACAATAGATCATAATATTTCTTACCAACACATGCATGACATTGTTGCCAACATGATTTTACGCGCTGATAGGTCCAATGTCTAACTGCATGTAACGTCCATGCTATCCATTGGACTTCAACCAAATTTTGTATTCTGTACCTTAAGAGATGAAACTAAGAATATAAATTCAGTCATCAGGGCTGCCAACTGTAGTGCTCTGTTAGGCTACATTATAGCAGGTATATTTCGAACTAATTAGAACTTACCAACTTAATTTCGTCATTATTCTAGATAGGTCCATATAGATGATTCATTGGCATGAATTTTAATTTCAAGAAAAGTAGGCTCTTAAATTCGTCACGGAACTTCTTGTTAATATTAATAATAGGTAAATATTATTCTCTCTTTCTTTCTTTCTTTCTTTCTTTCTTTCTTTCTGTCTTCATTATTCTCAACCATAGAGCGCGTGGGAACTTCTTTGTTAGTTGGCTTGATGGACTTTTGATGTCCTCTTCTCCCAACATCTCTTCATGAACTCACTGTGTTGCAGCTTGCGCTCTTCTGTCCATCTTGTACCAGTCCTGGTGCTAGATTTCACCCAAAATGTGTGCTTATTTACAGAGGTTCTGAAGATTACTCAGTTTTTCATTATGTTCTCCCCGATGTTTAACTAATTTAAGTCCCTCTCCCCCTCCCCCCCCCCCCCCCCCCTTGTTTACTCCAGCTATTTTATCCTTGGATTTTCTGTGTTAATTATATTGAATAATCTTTGTGTTAGTCTATTGTTGTCAGTTCAAAATATGTGCATAAAAAATTTCAACCGTCTCCTACGTTCAGTGTTTGTGAAACTGTCTTTGGGACTATAGAGGTTATTATTATTGATGTGTAACATCTTTCCACTCGGTTTCTGGATATTTTTGTGGGAGTGATTTTGAAAAATGGGACGGAAGTGGATCGGAGCGATCGAGGTGGCACCAGCTCGAACGGAAGTGTAAGACGCACTGCCAACTCGATCGATCCAGCTGGCAGTGGTAAGATCCAGATGGCAGTGGTATGAGAAACAATGAGCGCGCGGGTCGGAAATTGATACCATGACGTACTCTCGGCCATGTGGAATGCATATGACACACTGAACGGAAAACGCTCATGCGAACTCTGGTGTCAAGTGATTGAAACAAATGACATGGTACATGTTCGAAGTCTTCGTATCAGTATTTAAATGGTAAAATGCCTTAATATCAAACATTGTAAGTAGTCAGCATTGCCGGTATTATGTTTCTGCATAATGGTTATTCAAATATTAACCCACATAACGGTAATGCAGTCATCAATATAATATAATCGTTGTGGTTATACAAGAATTGAGCAAGCCTTCATGAACAATTGCTGAAAACATTTCCTTTACTCACAAGAGGGCCTATTCATAAGGAATTTTAAACTCAATTTCACGCAGGAACATTATCGAAACAAGCAAAATATAAATGAAACTTAATTCCGTAATGCAGTATTATTGGAACGTGAAAATTAGTCACCATCTTGTGCACAATACTTGCCTAGTCGACATAGCCGTGGGGTTAGCGCCTTTAACTGTGAATCTAGAGATCTCGCGTTCGAATCCCGGACGGGGTAGATATTTTTGCTACCAGATTAACATTTTAAATGATATTTATCATATCAATATGACTCATTTCAACAGAATCCAAATACAATTAGGTGTTGGTCTGTGAATCAAGAGGACCTGTTTATAAGGAATTTAAGGTTATGAGCGGTATCGCGTCTATTAATCCATTTGACCCATATCGTAAGGCTAGTGCTGGTGGAAGCTACAAATCTAGTAAAATGACTTCCGTATTATAAACTACAATATCTGTAAAACACTCCCTCTTACAATAGATTAATAGTTGTGCCAATAATAGTATAAAATACCGGTGTATCAACAATTTCACGTGATGTTTCTTCTATGTCAGATGTTACATATGCGACTACTCTAAGGCTCGTAATTTTTTATTATCACAAATTGCTCATTAAACACAGTTCTTTTGTTCTTCGGTGGGCGTACGCAAGAAGCTTTGTGGTATTCAATCATTATTCAACAATTTCGCGATTCCCACCTCAACCATCCTGGAAGTGGGTTTCCCCGGTTTCCGACTTCTACTCCAGGCGAATGCCGGGATGGTTCCTGACTAAAGGACACTGCCACCTCCTTCCCAATCTTCATCTTAATTACAACTACTGTACACACACGAATACAGCCATCACAGAAACACAGGTTATCAGACAAATTCTACACACACGCAAGTACAAGGGGCTACATGACCACGATGTCGCAAACCCTCCTAAATGAATCAACAACAACACTTTATGAATTGCCTGACAATATTACAGCTGTCCAGTGTTGCTGCCTTCTCCATTTTCTGATGTTGAATAACATATTCACTTGGCGTAGAGATGTTTTGAGCTGTTTTGGTATTACCCCTGTGGCTGAGATTATAACTGGGATGTCAGTGACTGTATTTTGTCTCCAAAGGAGATTTATTTCTTTTGCAAAGTCCAAATATTTGTTGCATTTTTCGTCGGTCTTAGTTCTGATCTGATTTATGGGAGTTTGGTACTGCAATGTCTATGAGCCTTGTGTTCTTGTGCATTTTGTCTGTGACAATGAAGTTCGGTTTATTGGCAGCTATTGTCTTGTTGGTGATGACAGAGGAATTCCAATGTCTACTTAGTATAAAATCAAGTCCCCGATTCTAGGATGTTACGGGTAAACTCGAGAACCACTGGATGGATTTTGATGCGGTTATCACCATTCTGTAAAGGATATTTGGGGGCTGATTTCTGTATAAAATAATTTATTTATGATCAAAGAAGCCGAGCAGTATTGATTTCAGTGGAAAAGTCGAAAAAAATGGCGTCCGAGCGCTTTGTAAGCTTACGCTGGGTAAACCGTTAAAAATATCTAAATACTATGAGTGCAAGATTTATTCAGCATTAAGAGTTCTACAAAAAATCCGCGAGAGCATATGTCTATCTTCAATACATCGCCCACTATGAGTGTTTTTACGTTTTAATTTCTTCCAACCGTGTCCACTCAACTACTGAGGCGACAGTTTACTAGCTAGCTAAGGGCGAGTCTATCAACACTGTTACAGCCTAGCTAGCGGGCGAACCTATTGCCCCAGATACAGCCAGCAACAAACTGTTGAGTCTTGTTGAGTTAAAAACTTTAGAGAAGAGTGGTTGTGTTTGGAGTTTCCCTGGAAGTGCAACTCGGCTTTTCTTCATTTCGCCTGTGAACTTTTCGTTCCGCAAAATTCACAGTCAAGTTAAGATTGGACGGAAGGGGGATTTGTGTTTCATGCACCTTGCCATTCTTAAATTACGTCTGACAAGAATTTGTTGCACATGCATCTCCATGATAATATAATTAATAGTCCAGTCAGTGATTTTAACCCATCATGCCGAGACGTAAAACGGATATTGGTCGTTGTTCATTAACATTGGAAAAAATAAAGCCCTTATCACGTAATGCATTCATAACTGTTCCAGGGCGAAGCCGGGTCGGGTTGCTAGTGTATAATAAATGAGTAATTTTCTACTGTTGGTTGTGGTTGAAGTCTGAAGTAAGGCTCTGGATGTACAGTATTAGTAGTTGACTCTGCTTGAATAGTTCTTGGTAGATGATCTTAGCTACATTGTCATATCGGCGTACGTCTACGTAGTCCCTCTGCGCAAGTACTGGGCATGCTGTTAGTATGTGATCGATGGTTTCAGTTTTGTTTTGTTTCGGCACTTTCAGCATGAATCTTTTGTTAGTAATAAAAAAAAGATACGAGCCTTACAGTAGTCGCATATGATGTGTAACATCTGACATGTTATCCTACTCGTATACTACACAGCTTGGACATTCTTAAAATGTTAATTTACACTCCATTATCATACTGGTACTATGATGAATGTATAGATTGAATTGGAGATATGCTACTGTCACATTTGTGGCGCAGCGGTCAAGCTGTTAGTCTCTCACCAAGGTAGACCGGGTTTGATTCCCGGTCAATACATGTGAGATTTTCGAATTGAAATGCCATGTTCTGTAGTTCGCATTCCACGTAAAAGGGAGGTACCATGGATCATGATCGTGAGATTAACGGACACGCAAAACTACAAGTTTCCTTCCTTCCACATTAATAATTCATAATAACAAAGTGGCACACAACGTCGACAGTACTCTCAAATACTGTGAGCACATTCCTCAGTAACTATAACATTCATTATTCTCAAGGCTCTCATACAGTTCGTCATAAACAATCAAAACATAGCTTCCTACAATCATGAAATGACCTAGTCTCACATATGATGAAAATACAGCTTTTATTCCACTCATATAACAACATTCTGTTATGCATTTAATATTTGACTACTCACCCACAGCTTGACAATAATGCCGCTTACTTAGATGTCATTTGTCGTCTTTGACCTACGCCATGTGATGTTCAACTTTGAACGTGAAGCTTCATAAACTGCTCAATGACAAATGAAAGTCGGTAAAACATTTGCCACTGTGCTCATCAAACCAGTGCCTGCTAAATGCACTGCCTAATGTATTGCCATAACATTCTCGCGCTACAGAGCACACAATGCCTAGTTTCCAATACACACATTTTCAATTGTACATCCAGCTGGCAGTGCGTCTTCACTTCCGTCCGATCCACTTCTGTTCGATCCACTTCCGCCCGATTCACTTCCGTCCCATTTTCTGGCAGTGCGCCTTCACTTACGTCCGATCCATTTCCGTTCGATCCACTTCCACCCGATTCACTTCCGTCCCCAATTTTCAAAATCACTCCCACAAAACTATCCAGCAACCGAGTGGAAAGATGTTACACATCAATAATAATAATATCGTATGGCCTTGGGTGCCGGATGCAATCTTTGTTATTTGACGCCCAGAGGGCAGCTTGCATGTCGAATATTGTAGTTCCTTGGAGCGCTAAGAAAGTCAAGTAGGTTAGATATCTAAGCTTTTTGACACTATAGTTCTAGTAGAGAAAGGAGGAACTTTTGTGTTGGCGGAAAAACATTAGATTAATTTTGCCATTTTGAACACTGCCTACTGAATTCAAATGGGCTCTTTAACATGCCAACAACGTATGACATGCGTGTCGTGATTTTTGTCGCCTTTCAAAAATCACTCATCATGGCCAGGAGCGAACCTGCAAGCTTGGGGTTGGTAATCAGACACGATAACCACTCCCCCCACTATGAGAAGCTAATCTGTTGATGTTTTGACTTAGATGATGTACCTCCTGAATTTACGGGTTTCTATGACACTGTCCTGGATGACCATCCTTAATCCTTCTGTTTTGGGGTGAAGGGCACCTTTAGTTAACCAGGTGTTACTTGCTTGTTTGTCAGTCTCTGGATAATAGCTATTATAAATATCAGTAGCACTGCCTTTATTGTGACGAAGTTCTCTTGACCATCTCTTAAAATTAACCACTTACAATGCAACTTGCTACAAATCAATACTCACTTACAGAATGTCATTCTTAACCTACGAAATTGAAATACTAGAATTGAGGTGGCAATTATGTTTGACATATTATAATATTAGCTATGCTATAAAGAATTTACATACGGTAATAACAATTTATGTTCGACGATGTCGAAATGTAAATATTATATGTCAGAAAACTGTATCATAATGCAGGTCATTATAACACTATATTTAATTATCAAACAGTTTCTCCCTCCAATCAGAGCTCAAGAAACAGTTGTGTGACCAATTAGGTAAGGAGAGCATCGCACCTGCGCTGACTTCCACGACCTTCTATTTTAAATTTCACTGCATGGCTTCTAGGTCATGGTGGGGTATTCCAGGAGGCCATGGTATTCTCTGAGTCCCATATAACATTATGCAACGAGCCTATAATGGCAATAACTAAGACACGAGTATACGCATACGCTCGTTCTATAATTTCCATACGAGTGTCTTAATTACCATTAAAGGCGAGTTGCATACGACTGTTTATGTTAGACGATAATTATTATAACTATTTTATGTTCGAACATAAATATTCATAAATATCTGTCGAGATTTCGCCAGTTTTATGTACTGAACAGAGTACATGAGATGCAGAGAATGCCTTGTATTTGACCATGGCCTCCTCGATTACCCTACTATGACACTAGGCCAGGCAGTGAAATTTAAATTAGAAGGCCGTGGAACTCAGCGTATCTAATTATCTAATTGGTCAAACAACTGTTTCTTGAGCTCTGATTGGTGGGAGAAATTGTTTCATAATTATTTATTTATCGTATGGCTTTAGCGCCGGGAGTGTCCGAGGACACATTCGGCTCGCCTGAGTCTGTAGCTGCTTCCAGCGGTCACCCTTAGGATGAGTTACAAGTTCCGTTCAATTTCAAGTAGTTCCAAATCTCGCTACCAGATATCAATGATACCTACTGTCGACCAAAGTATTATGTGTACTCGAGTTTGAAGGTTGTTTGTGAAGTAACCAATAGACCTACGTAAAATCCAATCACATCATCATTTTCGTCGTTCTATTTTACGTTAGCTCATGTAGGTTTGGAATTTTTAATTTATATTTTAATATTTTTTGTCGCAGTTGGAACACAAAAAGTGCACGTTTTTAAGCGTGTTTCAACCAAGCGTCACATTTAAGAATTATTATCTCAAAAACCCGTCATCAGATCGAATTCAAATTATAACACAATATACATTGAAATGTTGTATACTGAACCCTTCAGAATAGCAGTGTTTTATGCAAGAATCTTAGATCAAGGGGTCGCGTTCCGTTCATAGTGTGGTGTTTACGTCCGCCAAACAACGTGTTTTTCTGAGGCAAGGGTTATAGGATGAAAATAATAACTAAGAAAGTAAGGAGACAAAACGTAAGATAATAACAAGATTTAATAACTAATTTGTGCATAAAAGAATAAAACAAACAATAAAATAAACAAATCCTCCCTGAATTTTTCCCTGACATGAATATTTATCACTTTGAGGAGTCAGATGGATCTCCCCTTTTCCAATAAAATGTGGATCCCAGTTCCACTATCTTGCATATGAATTTATGTTCGCGTGGTGACTATCTACGAGAAATGAGTACTTGGATGATCATTCGTTCACAACGGGTTAACAGCCACGGTGCTCACGAACAATCACCTCGTAAATCAACTTTTATGGCTATGGGCATAACATTAATAAAAATCCTTAAATCTAACTCTGACACACATATTACAACTCTACTATTTACAGGCATCTCTCTGAGACCCTTATTAGTGTGGTGACACACTTAATCAAATGAGCTGCCACAATGGCCAGATACTCAACAACAAGGAAAAACAGCGCCGCACGTGACTCACGGGCCACTGACATGGAAAAATAAACATAGAATAAACCAACAACAACAAACAACCTGAGTGGTTAAGATTACTTTATATTAACAAAACTGCATGTTAAAGATACGCTTCGAAGATTATCGTGTTTCGTAGGCAACTCCCATTTATTTAAACAATTTTACCATTGATCAGTTTCTCACATTTATTTATTTTCAAGTAATTGGGAGCCAGACGTGCACTCCACTAATGAGCTCTGCTTGCGAAACTCAGCCAGCCCTTGTGACAACAACTCACCCCTTTCCACAATACCAGTCATGTCCCCCATCCAGTGTATATAAATAGCCGACCAGCTGAACTGTTATCTCAAGGAATCAACAGCCGCTAACATCTCCTCCCACTCAACATATGGTCAGACAATAATCACATATCCATAATTGTCCTCGCAAGGATACAATATGAATCTGGTACCAAGCTGACAGAAATCAGTCTCTGCTGAAATTCCCGCTTGTAATACCACAAAAATATACTCACAGTACACACATCTGGGACTGACATAACGCCTTTCACATGGGTCTGCTGAATTAGAGCTCGCAAACATTTAACACAATATTTAAAACCTACGATAGAGCTGAGTACTCTTCGTCACAAATTACATTGCTCCAAAGGCAATAATCACACTGAATCTGATCAATAATAATTTTCAATAACATTTAATTACCCTCCAATCTACTATATAATTAGATTAATTCAGTCCTACTTCTGAAACACGACATATCTCCGAGAGACGTTTTCAACCGCACTTCGTAACATAGGCGAACACGGCCGTTCACATAGATACGTTAGTTAACACAACACAAAGAAAAGAACCTTCCATTAACTACAATTGTGCGAGCTGCTTCCAAACAAAAGTGTGTCAGATCAAAACTAAATATACTACATTGATCACACAAGCAAAGTATTTACAAAAAATATGTCCCATAAACCATAAGTTAATTTAATAAATAATAAAATATTATTTTGTACTCATCTCTTGTTGTAGTCACCCGTCAAAGAACATCAGACGCCATTCCCCAACTGGATGGTTCTTTATCTCATAGCAGCCATCTGGACGGACTGTTGAGAATTCCACACTTCCTCTGCATTCATCGATGTCATCCTTGCGCTGATACAAAAATTAGGTTATTATACACTTTATGTCTGACTATTAAATTCGCTTGTTCAGGTACTAAATTCCCTGTCACTGTTCGTTGGCGAATTATCGACGCTACTGTCCCTATAACTATAGTACTATGACTATCTATCACTGAATTTACCACTTTACAATGAATATCTTGTGTCCTCGACACAAATACAAGTCTATCTCTTCAGACGAACAGAATAATAATCTACGTCCGTAGACGCACAGAATAATAGTAATGTCTCCTAGACACACGGAATGAAAGTCGATGTCTTGGCTCTTCGACACACTTATAAATGAACTGGCCCTTGGGTCTAGATGGAGGGGGATTTTATGTAAAAAATTCTCGAAATAATTGTGGTACAGGAATGAAATAGATATCACTGAACTCGTAATATTGCACAGGTCAAGAATATGCCCATTAATCCTAGAATCGATCGTAGAGATTTTGTCTAGGCGATTTCCCGCGTGAATACTAGCCACCGCGTACCCCAGCCGGAGTTGGCGCGCAAGTAGGCATTCTCTTCTCATTGGTTCTCCATTTTCTGTAATTTGGCGGTTTCTAGTAGATCTTGGCGTCTTGGGAGTGTCTATTTTCTTCATCAGCCATTCACGTTACTGCATCATATTTCTTCTAGGCGCGAATATCACAATGAACATACCAGAACCATGTCTCACCGCGCGTCGCTTCTAAAATTGAGGTAGCCACACCTGTCCCTGTGATACATAGCTAAGCTATTTCTTTTCATAGCTCAAGTACTTAGCCTTTTGTTAAACTGATGCAGGTATGTCCCTACTGTCTCCAACAAATGCTTGAGATTTCCTCATCACTGTCTGGCTACTTTCATGATGCTGGTTGAAATATTATTAATTGAAGAAATAAAAAGTAGAATCATTTAACCAACATAGGGTAAAGGGTTCACAACTCTCCCACTCACAAAATTTCGAACTTAGGAATAAAGTCGACAATTTTACAATACTTCCGTAGGCCAATTTGTTTTATTTCCAGACTCACCCCTTTTTCTAACTTGGTCTAGGCGCTCCTGTCTTCAATGGCATATACTCGTTTTCATATCCTGCTTGTCTCTCCCCCTTCCAATCTTGCGTGACGCTCGATGCCTGCGGCAACACTTTACTTGCCTCGTTAATGTTTGTCAACAACAAGTCTACTTCCTCGTTCATCACGTGCCGTACTCAACTGCTCCCCGTTGACATTGTTGATAGTAGGACATCCGTATATTCAAACAGCGTCATTATTTCGGCGCTACCATGGTTCACTTCGACGATATTTCTTTAGGTTGGCAGCGTTGTAAACTGACATTGTTCCTGTGCGTAATTCTTTCACTCTGTAAGCATTATTTCCAAGGTTTCTTACGATAGAATAGGGTCCTATGAATTTTTCGCAGAATTTACTAAAGATTTTCTTTTCTGGGTCCGATGTAGCAGGTCGTTTTACCAAAACGAGCTGGTTGACTTCAAGATCACCGTGGAACCTCTTATTTCTTACTCGCCGTAATCTGCGGTCTGCTTGTTTCCTCATGTATGCTCTCGTTCTTTCAATTCTCAAGTCTGGTGCTATCATGGGATCTTGTGGACAGTTAATGATGCTTTTCCACGTTCTTACTGGATACTCGTTCTTGTGTAGGACCATAGGGATTTGTCCTGTTGACTCGTGCCTGGTAGAATTCATGCATGTCTCTACGTCCTTGATTTTATCGACCCATTTGTGGTGTTCGTTCGGAATGAAGATCCTCAAATATGCAGTTACACATTTAATTACTCTCTCGCTTGGATTTGCTTGGGCATGTCGGATACTGCTTAAAACATGTTTTATACCCATGTCTTCCATTCCTTTCTTGAATTCGGCGCTTGTGAAATAACTGCCGTGATCTGATAATATAAACTCTGGTTTTCCAAGGGTTGGAATAACTCTATTACGAATGCGACTGAGTACCTGCTTCGATGTTGTTTTCTGAATAGGGCATAGTACTACAAACTTAGAAAATACATCAATGCACACCAGCAAATGACGGCAACCTCTCCTTCCCTTCGGAATTGGACCAAGACAGTCCACCGCCAGTAGCTCACATGGTTTTTGAGGTAGCAATGGTCTAGGATATTGCCTCAGTAAATAATTATTTGGCTTTGTCCTCTGACACGGGTCACAAGTTGTAATGACGTCACATATAGTTGTTCTCATACGTGGCCATGTAAATGTCTCTCCTATTGTCGCTTCGTACTTGTCTAAGCCCACGTGACCGTAACTTTCATGCGTATGCCATGTCAATCCTCGTTGTAACGATGCAGGTACTAATATGCGTAACTTGGTGTGGTCATTATCTACCCATTTGTGCAGCAAATTGTTGACATAAACATATCTTCCTTCTTTGGCTTTCGATTCTCGAAATGCAGGTGTTCCTGTAGGTAGTTGCTTTTTGAAGTATTTAATTAATAGCATCATCCATGGTTCCGCTTCCTGTTCTCGCCGTATCTCACGTAACTCCTCCAAGAATTCCCGGTCCTTCGGTGTTAACTCCAAGTGTTGTCCCATCGCTGTTTCTTCATTATCAGGCTCTGGGTTCCTGCTGAGTGCATCCGGTATCACGTTCATCTTCCCTGGACAATGTTCAATTTCAATGCTGAACTGCTGAATGTATATAGACCAACGTGTCACACGTTCGCTTGCCATTGACGTCTTAAACCAGAATGTTAGTGCCTAGTGGTCAGTCCTGACAACAATAGGGTAACCATAGATTATTCGTTTCCATTGTTGGAGCGCATGAAGGATGGCCAACAATTCTAGCTCGGTTACAGTATAGTTTCACTCGTGCTTAAGCAATTTTCGGCTGAAAAATGCCAAATATGTTTTGTGCTGCAGGTTAGCTGGATCCTCTTGGTAGAGCATAGCACCTATCCCAATTAGTGAAGCATCCGCTTGGATTATAAATTTGAGCTTGAAATCTGGATATCCTAATTTAATGCAGTTTTCTAATAGCTGTTTTGTTGCTTGGAATGCCTTCTCACATTCCGCGTTCCATGACCATTTGTTATTTTCCTTTAACATTTCTTGCATTGGAGCTACAGTCTCCGTATAACCTGGACAGTTTTCTTTAAAGAATCCCGTTACGCCTAAGAAAGCCCGAATGTGCTTGACTCTCGTTGGTGTAGGGAAATTCTTTATCGCATCAATCTTGGCTGGATTTGGCTTCACTCCCTCCTTGTCAATGACGTGACCCAAATATAAGATCTCGCTCTTGAAGAAATGCGATTTCTTCAGGTTTACTTTGAAATTCGATGCGTTCAAGTTATCCAATATTTTATCTAAATTTTCCATGTGAGTTTCAATGTTGTCGGATGCCAACAGAATGTCGTCAATGTATCGCACCGTCATCTCCTTTACTTCCTCGGTTAGGTTCCGGTCCAGTGCTCGGATTAAAGCACAGCCCGCTGTTTTGACTCCAAAAGGCATTCTGACGAAACAATATGTCTGGTTATCGAATAAGAAGCCAGTTAGAAGCTGTGACTTCTCATCCAATTCAAGATGGTGGAACGAGCTCGTCAGATCGACTGATGAATAAATGCTCTTGTTTTTAAAGCCTTTTAATACGTCTCTGATAATTGGCGCTCTGTCATACTCAGGAAAAATGAGTCTCATGTTGAGATTTCTGGCATCTAAACAAAGTCTAATAGATCCATTTGGTTTTGTGACTGCCAAAATCGCATTTAGATAAGGTGTAGGTGTCTTCCTTATCACTCCAGCTTCTAACATCTCATCTATAATGATTTTAACTTGACCACGATACTTTTCAGGAATTGGGTACAATCTGCTTTTGAAAGGTGACCAGTCCTCGACTTGCATAGAGTACTTGAAATTTAAAATTTTCCCAGGTACTGTATCAAATACTGTTTTGTGCTTCCTTAAAATCTCTTCCAACTGTTTTCTGTGTTCACCCCCAAGTTGAATGTCATTGAGCCGCTCCTGTAGTAACTCTTCAAATTGTGCATCACCGTCATCTCCTTCTGTTAATAAAGACCATATCTCCTGGGATTCTATCTCCTCATCTAGTTCCACAACAGCCCCTTCTACGATGTTATCTTCCGCCTTTCGTACCTCCTCTTCCGTCTCTTCTGATATTGCTTCCAATGCCCAAGAATTTACATCTCTTCCGGTAGTGATTTCATCCATATGCAATCCCACGTTTTTCAGCTGGTCATATTCTCTAAAACTGACTGTATTCTTGTGTAAATCTATCACTGCTTGATAGTCACAAATGAAATTTGCACCAAGAATTATATTGAAATTCATCTTTGCCATGATAATGAATGTTTGCCCAAAAGTGTGTTCCAATATGTTCAGCTCTAAGTATGCCTGACGTTTACAAGTGACGGTGCGTTCAGGAATAACACCCCTCACTTTGAGCTGTGGTACCGGAATTACAGGAATATTCTGAGTCCGTCCCAACTCTCGAACCAAGGCCTCCGATACTAGACTGATCTGTGACCCTGTATCCAATAAACATCTTATATTAATTCCACCAATCCTTGCGTAAATAATGGGTAATTGCCTAATTTCATCGTTCCGTGGTTTCACCGTCTCCTCCAGGCAGTCTTCTGGTAAAGCAATCCATTCTTGTATGTTCGCTACTATCCATCCATCTTCAACTTCCGACTGTTGTGTTTTGAGACTGTCTCCTTGATTCAAAATTAACATTTTTTTTAGCTCCATTTCGACTCCCATCATCCTTCTGTCGCTCATGTCCTTGATATTCCTCTTGTCTCAGTAGACTTCCAGCTTCCTCAGTATGTGTATCTGGGTTCTTTCTGTTCCCAATGGCCTTTTCCCATCTTCCTAGTTCTCCACCTTGATTAGCGTGTAACTCCTCTAAGTAATTTTGTGATTGAGCGTGCCTATCATCCCAGTCATCTCGATAGTTACGTTGATCTCCTTGATTTTGATCTCTCCTTCCTTTCCATCTTTGATTGGCATTGTAATCACCGTATCTTCCATAAGGCCTGTCATTCCTTCGATTATCACGCCATTGTTGATATCCTCTCTGTTGGTATCTATTGTTGCCCTGGTATCTATTGTTGTAGTAATTTTCGTTACGCTGATATGGTCTGTTTTCCCCTTCTTCCTGGTTTCGCCTAGGTGTGGAGGTGCTTGTATTAGTACCCTGCGTTTTAGTATTACCTTGTTTTGTTTTTACGACCTCTGTAGTGTTGACTAATTCCAGCTGTCTTCCTCCTCTAAAATGACTATGAGATGTGGTCTCATCTATTTGCCGTAATATCTGCTCTGCATGTAGGGCCGTACTGACGTTTGCTGCGACTAGCACTTGCTGTACATTAACTGGCATTTGCCTTGCTATTGTCATCACCAAATCTGATTCGTTTAATGGGTAATCCAGATCGCGAAATTTTAGCATTTGCATGTTAAAGAAATCTGAGTATTTTGTCTGCTGGGTAGTTTGATATTTTCTAGAGTAAAGCTCCATTCTTAAACTCTGTTGTATGGCGGGAGACCAGTATTTGCGCAGAAACGCTAAATTAAAGTCTGACATGGTTCCAAATGTATATTTGAAACTTAAGAACCAGGTGAGAACATTCCCTGATAAAAATCTCTCCATCATTCTCAATCTACGTGCTTCAGGTACCCCAGTGTCATTGAAATGGTCTTCAATCTCTTTGATAAAGGCCTTAGGCGTTACCCCTGAATTTTCGGTGTATTTCTGCGGCTTGTAGTCATTTGAGCGAATTACTTGAATAAGTTGTGTGGGCTGATGACCGTCCTGTGGTGTTGAGCTTCTATCTACGTTCTTACGAAATCCTTCCGTGTTTGTTGTTAATGGGCTCTCTGCTTGAGTCTGACTTCCTGCTATGCTGGGTTGGGAACTATGTGAGTCATCCTGCTTGTCTTTCAATGCTCCCGTTTTAAATATAGACGATTGTTCTAATGAGCGAAGTTCGGCTTTAATGATCCTGTCTGTCTGCTCTTTAAGTCTATTTTTTACCTCTTGCTCCAAAGCTTGAATACGCGTGTGGTTTTCGCCTACTGTTTTAAGAATAGTGGATCTTTCCTCTCTAGAATCAATATTCATTTTCTTCCAATCTTTCCTGATCTGTTCTTTAATCGTGCTTATTTTTTCTTCAATTTGGCTCTGATTTTCATCCTGATTATTTTCTATCTGGCTTAGCCTTTCGTCTAATGTACTCTTAAATTGTTCTTGTTCCGTTTCTAGGCTTTTCCACTGTTCCGCTGATTTTATCTCTAGACGGTCCATATCTTTAATTATGCCTGATATGTTCTCATCTACTGCTGATATTTGTTGTTGAATGACCCTGCCACTTTTCTCCATCTCCTTAAATCGACCTTCCAACTTATCTTGAGCTATTTTGACCTCGCTTGTATTCATTGTGCATGCTATTTCAATCTGCTCTAATTTAGCTAACACCGTTTCATCGAGAATGCTAAGTTTTTTTTATCGAAAATACTCTCCATTTGTTTAATCTGCTCTAATTGTTTCTCATTATTTTTGCTTACATCAAGGGCCAGTAATATCATCTGTTGGTTTGTGTGCTCTTTCATCTCTGCGGTTAACGAAGCTAATTGGTTCGTGTTTTTATTATTTTGCGCCTCTAACTGTGAATTTATAGTGTCATTAATTTCACTCTTTAATAACCTAGCCTGTTCCGCCTGATATTCATTTTGCTCAATTCTACTGTTATTTAACTGTGCCCGCAATGATTCACTTTGTTCTAACAGTTTAGTATTTAGCGATTCACTTTGTTCTGACATTTTCGTATTTAGCATTTCACTTTGTTCTAACATTTTCGTATTTAGCGATTCACTTTGCTCTAACATACTAGTGTTTATTTGTTCAGATAATTTTGTATTCAACGCTTCACTTTGCTCAAACATACTAGTGTTTATTTGTTCAGATAATTTTGTATTCAACGCTTCACTTTGCTCTAACATACTAGTGTTTATTTGTTCAGATAACTTCGTGTTCAGCGATTCACTTTGTTCTGCTAATTTAGTATCCAACAATTCCTGAGTTCTCCTCGCTGCACTTTCAATGATCTCCTGGATCTGCGCCACCGTTGCCATGTTTTATAATTTATATGAGACATATGGGAAATGGCCTACGCCAATGCCCTTTGACACGCACATAAATCCAATGCACATTTAATTTCTTTATCCTACTCAGTTCATTTATTTTTACCTTTAATCCCATTAGTTGATTGCATCTCTGAGTAGTTCTAGTTTTACTCAATTTAATTTTAACCCCAAGCACATATTTAGTCATTAAACAGTTATCCTGATCTGATATTAACACTGACTAATTAACAAAGTATTAATTGTCATTTTAGGCTACAGCCTCCTAATATTTCCATGAGTTTGACTTTCTACACAAATCTAGTTTTAACTTTATCATTGGGCGCCCGGTATCACATCTTAATTTTACTTTAATTTAAAAGACAACAACGTGAACCGTATTTTACTTTGCAAACTCCTGATTTTAATTTATCTTTCACACATTTGGCGGTATCCACTTCGCCTCAACTACTTTTAATAAAATATCACTTCCCGGTGATTAAATACTGTCATATCTGCCTGCACTTGCGGCATGCCAGTTTTACTCAAATGCGCCACTATTGACATGTGTAATCTCCCCGTTACACCACAGTGAATAGCCCCACCGTTGGCCGCCAGTTTTCACCTATGAACCCTTCAGAATAGCAGTGTTTTATGCAAGAATCTTAGATCAAGGGGTCGCGTTCAGTTCATAGTGTGGTGTTTACGTCCGCCAAACAACGTGTTTTTCTGAGGCAAGGGTTATAGGATGAAAACTATAACTAAGAAAGTAAGGAGACAAAACGTAAGATAATAACAAGATTTAATAACTAATTTGTGCATAAAAGAATAAAACAAACAATAAAATAAACAAATCCTCCCTGAATTTTTCCCTGACATGAATATTTATCACTTTGAGGAGTCAGATGGATCTCCCCTTTTCCAATAAAATGTGGATCCCAGTTCCACTATCTTGCATATGAATTTATGTTCGCGTGGTGACTATCTACGAGAAATGAGTACTTGGATGATCATTCGTTCACAACGGGTTAACAGCCACGGTGCTCACGAACAATCACCTCGTAAATCAACTTTTATGGCTATGGGCATAACATTAATAAAAATCCTTAAATCTAACTCTGACACACATATTACAACTCTACTATTTACAGGCATCTCTCTGAGACCCTTATTAGTGTGGTGACACACTTAATCAAATGAGCTGCCACAATGGCCAGATACTCAACAACAAGGAAAAACAGCGCCGCACGTGACTCACGGGCCACTGACATGGAAAAATAAACATAGAATAAACCAACAACAACAAACAACCTGAGTGGTTAAGATTACTTTATATTAACAAAACTGCATGTTAAAGATACGCTTCGAAGATTATCGTGTTTCGTAGGCAACTCCCATTTATTTAAACAATTTTACCATTGATCAGTTTCTCACATTTATTTATTTTCAAGTAATTGGGAGCCAGACGTGCACTCCACTAATGAGCTCTGCTTGCGAAACTCAGCCAGCCCTTGTGACAACAACTCACCCCTTTCCACAATACCAGTCATGTCCCCCATCCAGTGTATATAAATAGCCGACCAGCTGAACTGTTATCTCAAGGAATCAACAGCCGCTAACATCTCCTCCCACTCAACATATGGTCAGACAATAATCACATATCCATAATTGTCCTCGCAAGGATACAATATGAATCTGGTACCAAGCTGACAGAAATCAGTCTCTGCTGAAATTCCCGCTTGTAATACCACAAAAATATACTCACAGTACACACATCTGGGACTGACATAACGCCTTTCACATGGGTCTGCTGAATTAGAGCTCGCAAACATTTAACACAATATTTAAAACCTACGATAGAGCTGAGTACTCTTCGTCACAAATTACATTGCTCCAAAGGCAATAATCACACTGAATCTGATCAATAATAATTTTCAATAACATTTAATTACCCTCCAATCTACTATATAATTAGATTAATTCAGTCCTACTTCTGAAACACGACATATCTCCGAGAGACGTTTTCAACCGCACTTCGTAACATAGGCGAACACGGCCGTTCACATAGATACGTTAGTTAACACAACACAAAGAAAAGAACCTTCCATTAACTACAATTGTGCGAGCTGCTTCCAAACAAAAGTGTGTCAGATCAAAACTAAATATACTACATTGATCACACAAGCAAAGTATTTACAAAAAATATGTCCCATAAACCATAAGTTAATTTAATAAATAATAAAATATTATTTTGTACTCATCTCTTGTTGTAGTCACCCGTCAAAGAACATCAGACGCCATTCCCCAACTGGATGGTTCTTTATCTCATAGCAGCCATCTGGACGGACTGTTGAGAATTCCACACTTCCTCTGCATTCATCGATGTCATCCTTGCGCTGATACAAAAATTAGGTTATTATACACTTTATGTCTGACTATTAAATTCGCTTGTTCAGGTACTAAATTCCCTGTCACTGTTCGTTGGCGAATTATCGACGCTACTGTCCCTATAACTATAGTACTATGACTATCTATCACTGAATTTACCACTTTACAATGAATATCTTGTGTCCTCGACACAAATACAAGTCTATCTCTTCAGACGAACAGAATAATAATCTACGTCCGTAGACGCACAGAATAATAGTAATGTCTCCTAGACACACGGAATGAAAGTCGATGTCTTGGCTCTTCGACACACTTATAAATGAACTGGCCCTTGGGTCTAGATGGAGGGGGATTTTATGTAAAAAATTCTCGAAATAATTGTGGTACAGGAATGAAATAGATATCACTGAACTCGTAATATTGCACAGGTCAAGAATATGCCCATTAATCCTAGAATCGATCGTAGAGATTTTGTCTAGGCGATTTCCCGCGTGAATACTAGCCACCGCGTACCCCAGCCGGAGTTGGCGCGCAAGTAGGCATTCTCTTCTCATTGGTTCTCCATTTTCTGTAATTTGGCGGTTTCTAGTAGATCTTGGCGTCTTGGGAGTGTCTATTTTCTTCATCAGCCATTCACGTTACTGCATCATATTTCTTCTAGGCGCGAATATCACAATGAACATACCAGAACCATGTCTCACCGCGCGTCGCTTCTAAAATTGAGGTAGCCACACCTGTCCCTGTGATACATAGCTAAGCTATTTCTTTTCATAGCTCAAGTACTTAGCCTTTTGTTAAACTGATGCAGGTATGTCCCTACTGTCTCCAACAAATGCTTGAGATTTCCTCATCACTGTCTGGCTACTTTCATGATGCTGGTTGAAATATTATTAATTGAAGAAATAAAAAGTAGAATCATTTAACCAACATAGGGTAAAGGGTTCAATACCTGGGTTATTAATTTCAAAATGTTGCTTGTCCAAGAAAAAAAGGTTGTTATCATTTTTGTAAGGTAACTTTTTATCGGCTCGGGGTGGTTGGAAAATGTAGTTCTTAGTTGCGATGTAATCCTTATACATCAAAACGTTATGCAGTATGACTGTGAAATACGTAAATTAACTCACTTATTTTATATCGGTTTGTATTTGTAGGCGGAAATAACACATCGTTCACCACCTACCTGCTCCGGGAAAGCTGTACAGCGTTGATGTGATGGAGCCCATCACTTCCGAGCGAGGCACGCCATGATGCGTGATGGGCTCTATTTCGGCAACGCTGTACAGCTTTTCCGGGAGCGGGTAGGTGGTGAACGATGTGTTATTTCCGCCTACAATTACAAACCGATATAAAATAAGTGAGTTAATTTGCGTATTTCACAGTCATACAGCATAACGTTTTGATGTATAAGGATTACATCGCAACTAAGAACTACATTTTCCAACCACCCCGAGCCGAGAAAACGTCACCTTACAAAAATGATAACAACTTTTTTTCTTGGATACGCAACATTTGGAAATTAATAAACTAGTTATACAACATTCCAATGTATATTGTGTTAAAATTTGGATTCGATCTGATGACGGGTTTTGGAGATAATAATTCTTAAATGTGACGCATGGTTGAAACACGCTTAAAAACGTGCACTTTTTGTGCTCCAACTGCGACAAAAAATATTACAATATAAATGAAAAATTCCAAACCTACATGAGCTAACGTGCAATAGAACGACGGAAATGATGATGTTATTGGATTTTATGTAGGCCTATTGGTTACTTCACAAACAACCTTCAAACTCGAGTGCACATAATACTTTGGTCGACAGTAGTGGTGAACGTTGGAACTTTGATAGAGCGTTCCGACGAAATCTAACCTAACAATTTAGCTTCACACAAGTTTAGTCTGTGGAAGGATCTTTTACATGCCTTAAATCTATGACATGGGACCACCGACTTTACTTCCCCTCCAAAGGAAGGAATACTGAAGGATTTTTAACGCTCTTAAAAATTCCGACCACTCCGGCCGTGTTTGAACCCGCTATCTTGGGAACAGCAGTTCATCATGCTACCAACTACGCCACCGAAGCCGCTACTGTTTCATAATGAAAAATACTGTTATAATGAGCCTCATTATTAATAGTACAGTGTTCTGACATATAATAGTCAGGGTCGAACATAAAAGTCACTTCGCTCGTTTTATAAACATACTCGCGTCTTGATTATTGCCATTATAGGCTCGTTGCATAATGTACTATTATGAACGTCTAACAAAAACTGTCGCCGTTTCCTCAGCTAGCGGAAAAGCCTTTTATTCCAGTTTCTTGCTAAAATATATTTCTTAAGATGAACATTCCATCTTTTTGCTACTTTTCAACATACAAAACAGAAAGATTAGGAAGTAATTTCTCCTTATATGAGCTAATATTTTAACACAGCCGTTTAACAAAATTCACTTTAGTTCAATATATCGTGATGGAAATGGTCATGAAATTTCTGTTAACATTATGTAATTTTTTTAAATAAAAATTCGAACGTTTACGCCACATTAAGCTACGGAGCCCTAAATTTCAAACGGCACATTTATTTTGGTCCAGCATGTTTTTATTTTCAAAACGGCTGTGATAAAGTAAGAAGAGAACATCAAGCAACATCCCTGAAAAATGCAATTAGTTTCCGTTAATAGCTGAGAAAATGTCAAATAAAACAAGTAGTTCCATGAAGATTTATATAGCCTATTTTCATATATCCTACTTATAATAATTGCCTCATCAATATACAACATTTCAGTTTGTATGCAGTAATAGATTCGTAGATATTGAGAACCGTCTAAATATTTCGGATGGTCACCATGTTGGATTTTTATATACGTAGGTATTATTGTTATGTACTATTACATAAAAGATTATTGTGTAGGTGTAGTGTTCAAACTTCATTCGCATGATTAGGACACAAGAAATAAAATCGAGATTTTAAAATTTTGCACAGCTGCCATCTTGTGGTTGTGAAAACAATTGAAAAGAAATAGATACCAGTGGATTAAAATTGGTAAACCCAATTACCGCACCAATGTTCACTGCTCTCGGATGGATGAATCGCGAGAAATGTCCGTTTAAATATTTATATTTCGTGTCGCCGCCATGTTGGATTTGTGCTCACCAAGTTAATTAGAGTCCCATAGGTGAACTTGTTCATAGCCTCAATCAACATACAAAATTTCAATTTGTCATATATTAATCGATATTGAGAACCGTGGTCGCCATGTTGGATTTTATTAATATACAAGCTGACCCGGCAGACGTTGTCCTGCCAATCAAAGAAAGTGTTGTAACTTTGTTTCTTGAAGTGCTTTTGGATAAACAATATATTTTTCAATTTCTGTTAACTGCCTCTAAACTATCGTGGAATGAATTAACTAATCTAGGGACATTCGTGGGAGCGTGCAAAACAACTCTCCAAAGTTTCATCGCAATCAGATAAATGGCATATAACGCATACGAGATTTTGATTAAATGATTCGTTCACTGTCACTCATTTGTTGAATCTACTCGTGCTCTACCAACTGTGAAATGGATTTACTAAGTTAGAAAGCTTCACGTAAGTGTACACAATAACTCATCAAAGTTTCATCGCAATCGATGAATAATATATGAACGCATACGGGATTTTGTTGGAACGCTTCGCTCGTCGTCACTCATTTGTTACCTCTACTCGTGCGCTACCAATATTGTAAAATGGATTTACCAAGCTGAACACCTTCCCTGGCGTGTGCACAACAACTCATCAAACTTTCATCGGAATCGGATGAATGACATATGAACGCATGCGGGATTTTCTTTAAACGATTAGCGTGCCGTCACTCATTTGTTGAATCTACACATGCGCTACCTATTGTAAAATAGATTTACTAAGCCTGAAACCTTCCCTGGAGTGTACTCAATGATTCACCAAAGTTTCATCGCAATCGGATGAATGATATATGACCGCATACCGGACATCGTGGAAGCGATTCGCGCGCCGTGGCTCATTTGTTGAATCTACTCGTGCGCTACTTATTAAAAACTGGATTTAAGTTACTAAGACAGAAACCTTTCCTGGAACGTACACAACAATTCACCAAAGTTTCATCGCAATCGGATAAATGGTATATGAACGCATACAGGACTTTGTTGAAACGATTCGCCCGCCATCGCACATTTGTTGAATCTACTCATGCGCTACCTATTGTAAAATGAATTTACTAAGCCAGAAACCTCTACTGAAGTGTACACAACAATTCACCAAAGTTTCATCGCAATCGGATCAATGGTATATGGACGCATAGGGTACATTGTTGAAACGATTCGCGTGCCGTCACTCATTTGTTGAATCTACTCGTGCGCTACCTATTGTAAAATGGATTTATTAAGCCAGAAACCTTCCGTAAGGTGTACACAACATCTCACCCAAGTTTCATCGTAATCGGACGAATGGTATTTGAACGCATACGGGACCTTATTGAAACGCTTCGCGCGTCGTCGCTCATTTGTTGAATCTACTCGTGCATAACCTCCTGTGAAATGGATTTACTAAGTTAGAAACCCTCACGTAAGTGTACACAACATCTCACCCAAGTTTCATTGCAATCGGATGAATGGTATATGAATGCATACGGGATTTTGTTTAAACGTTCACGCGTCGTCGCTCATTTGTTTAATCTACTCGTGCGCTACCTATTGTAAAATGGATTTTCTAATCCAGAAGCCTCCCCTGGAGGGTACACAACATCTCATCCAAGTTTCATCGCTATCGGACGAATGGTATTTGAACGCATACGGGACTTTGTTGAAACGCTTCGCACGTCGTCGCTCATTTGTTGAATCTACTCGTGTGCAACCTCCTGTGAAATGGATTACTAAGTTAAAAGCCTTCTTCACTTAAGTGTACACAACAACTCATCAAAGTTTCATCTCAATCGAAGAATGGAATATAAACTTATACGGGATTTTGTTGAAACGCTTCGCGCGTCGTCACTCATTTTGTTGAATCTAGTCGTGCACTACCTATTGTGAAATTGATTTACTAAGCCAGAAGCCTTCCCTGGAGTGTACACAACAGCTCACCCAAGTTTCATCGCTATCGGACGAATGGTATTTGAACGCATACGGGACCTTTTTGAAACGCTTCGCGCGTCGTCGCTCATTTGTTGAATCTATTCGTGCGCTATCTATTGTAAAATTGATTTATTAAGCCAAACACCTTCCCTGGAGCTCACTCAACATATCACCCAAGTCTTATCGCAATTGGATGAATGGTATATGAACGCATACGGAACTTTGAAACGCTCTAACGTGCAGAGACAAACAGTAGAATTCGACATCACTGCCACCTTTGGTATAAAACACAACTTTCCGCCACGGGCGGAGTGTATGTAATGGCGGTAGTTTCACAGGTTGCAACCAGGTGGCTCTAACGTGCAGAGACAAACCGTCCAAAGACATCAGCTTTCACCAAGGCCAAGGCTAGTGGTTTCCATGGCGACTGTTTTTGACTGTTTATTGTGGTTCTAATATTGTGTGTAAATTGTGGTTCTAAAATTGTGTTCATTCCACCTACCGGGTCGGATTGTGAATCTAAACCATACATGGACCCACCCTAATATACATACCAAATTCCATCAAAATCGGTCCAGTCGTTTAGGAGGAGTTCAGTGACATACACACGTGTCGAAGAATTATATATATAAAGATGTAGGCCATAGAGATATGAAGGCCCTACTATTAGATGATGATTATTGTGTAGGTTCATTAATCAAACGTTGATTTCGATCACATGATTAGAACACAAGAAATGAAAACTTAATTTTAAAATTTCTCACGGCCGCCATCTTGAGATTATGTAAACAATTGAACTAAATTAGATGGCAGTGCATTGCAACTTGTATAGTCATTTGCTGTACCAAGTTTCACTACGTTCAGATGGTTAAATCGCGAGAAAAGTTTATTTAAATGTTTCAACTTCGTTTGGCCGCCGCCATGTTCGTTTTGTAGTTGACAGGAGTTTGAAAGTTACATTGGTGAACGTCTAAAAGTGCATTTTATTGCCGTACAAAATATATGGGTCATATATGTAATAATTTCGGAGATATAGAATGCCGGTGAAATAATTCGCACAGTCGCCATATTGGATTGGCGAGACGTAATAAAATTTGATGGGCACGTTCGGGGTTGGCCAAAATAGTGCTTTGATCTTACATAGTTTCATTGAAATCGCTCCAGCCGTTTATAAGTTACTAGGGGACACACACACGGACAAAAAGTGATCTCATAAGCCTATGTTTTTCATAAAATGAAAATAGGCTAAGAATGAAAAATAAAATGGACAAGATAGGACAATTTGGCTCCTCGAAACAGCTCCAAATCTGATGAATAGCAAAATATATTATTCATCTTCGTCGTGCCACACTGGGCACTGTTCAGATGTGAAAAGAAAGAACAACATCCGCCAGCTAATAATATGAATGAATGATCTGCAGAACTTTACTCAAAGTTTTTTTAAACCTCACCAGGAAACCATAGTAGATCAGTAGATAAATAACTGGTTGGAGAAGTTCACAAGCTCGTATCATTACTCAACGCCTTAGTACTGCTGTTTATCCAGTTCCTTTTCTATTTTACCCACTCATATTGTAAGTCTTAGACGATAAATTAGCTAAGAAGAGACTCACTGCTGTGATTAATAGCAAGGCTGTGCACTGAACTCACAGACCTGCCCCAGTTCCAGTGTCCGCACCTGTTCAACACTGACACATGCTGTAAAAGTAGCTATCGAATTCTCGCACATTCTCACATTTCTACTAAGGTGCGTTCAAAAAGTAACGAGCTGGAGGCATAATTACAGAAACCAATACCTGTATTTTAAAAGTATTGGCCCTGGCTGTTGAGACACTTGTTCCACTGTGACACGAGGCGGTGAATGGCTGTCTCATAAAATTCCCTGGGCTGCGATGTGAACCAGTTCCGCACGTACAGCTGGACGTCGACGTCCGAGGTGAATCGTTGGCCCCGCAGAGCCTTTTTCAGGGGACCAAACATGGCGTAATCACTGGCAGAGAGGTCTGGACTGAATGGAGGATGGCCGAGAAGCTCCCAGGAGTGTCGCGACTGTGTTGGCCGTATGCGGTCGTGCATTGTCGTGGAGCAGAATGTCCCCACGGGTGAGATTGCCTGTCGTTTTGTTTTGATCGCTTGGCGAAGGGTGTTCATGGTTTGCGAGTAACGCTGGGCATTCACTGTTGTCCCGTGCGACATGAAGTGTATCAGAAGGGGGTCATCTTTTGTCAAAGAAGAATGTCAGCATTACTGGCAGCGTTGGACGATTGATGCATGCTGCTGCTCGCTTTGTATCGACACGTGACGTGCACGCGTGCCCTCTAGCGACGGGCTGTGACCTTCCACGCTCTGGTCAGAACCACACCTCGTTACACACGCCACGATTAGCCGATGTCGTCACCGGTTTGCTCATTCTAGCCTTCGGCTCGTTACTTTTTGAACGCACCATTACCATTGAGTGTGACCTTGATTACGGAAAGGTGATAGACGTGTGAGGACATACACGTCAATATATAGATAATACAACAACTACGAGGGTTAATAAAATATGTAAAATATGATCGTATCACCTCATAGTGTAGTGGCTAGCATTCTTGGCTGTCACTCCAGAGGTCCGAATTCGATTCCTAACTCTGCCAAGAAATTTCAATTCTTGTTCCGAAGACTGGAATGGGGTACACTCTACCTCGTGAGACAAACCTTGAGATGAGGAGGGTTCGATTCCTACCTCAGCTATCTTGGAAGTGGTTTACTGTGGTTTCACACTTCTACTTCAGACAAATGCCGGGGTGGTTTTTAACTTAAGTCCACTGGCGTCTCCTTCGCAATCCTTACCTGAATTACAAATACACACACTAATACAGCCATCACAATACACAAGTTATCCGACAAATTCCACACACACCCCAGTACACCGGGCTACATGCCCCTAAATCAATCACCAACAAACAACAACAAACATAAACGCTTCTTTAGTTATTCGTGCTTTATAGTCTATTTTCATTTATAAAAAAAAAAGGCTTATGAGAGATCACATTTAGTCCGTGTGTGTATGTGTGTTTATGTGTGCGTGCATGTGTGTGTGTTTCACCCAATCGCAATCTAAACGGCTGGAGCGATCTCAGTGAAACTCGGTAAGGACATAGCACTGTTTGGTCCAACCCCGACCGTTTCCATCATATTTTATTACGTCTCGCCAATCCGACATGGTGGTTGTGCGAAATATTTCACCAGTATTCTATATCTACGAAACTACTACTGATATCACCCTGTAATTGAGTACGGTGATAAAGGGCATTACTAGACGGTCACCGGTGTGACTTTCAGAACCTGTTAGCTACAAAACGAACATGGCGTCCAAGCAAAGTTGAAAATTGTGAAAAGACGTTTCGTGCGATTTAACCATCCGAGCGCAGTGAAACTAGGTATAGTAAGCATTTATCCACATTATAATACACTGACATCTAATTTAATTCAATTGTTTACATAACATCAAGATGGCGGCTGTGCGAAATATTTCACCGGCATTCTGTATCATCGATTTTTTTATATTACCCTGAAAAATTGTACAGTAATATAAAGCAATACTACAAGTTCATCTATGTAACTAAAACCTGTAAAGTACAAAAAATACATGGTGTTCAAGCGAAATTTAAGCATTTTAATACATTTTTTTCGTGATTTAACAATCTGAGCGCAGTGAAATATTTTACAGTAAATGTTTATACACATTGTAATGCACTAGGGTCTAATTTAGCTCAATTGTTTACATAACCTCAAGATGGCGGTTGTGCGAAATTTTAGAATTAAGTTTATTTCTTGTGTACTAGCCACCCTATCGAAGTCGACGTTTGAATAATGAACCTACGCAATAATCGTCATCCAATAGTACATAACTCTATGGCCTACAAACATCGAACATGGTGACCATCCGAAATAATTAGACGGTTCTTAATACCTAATATTCTATAACAGCAACAAAATGAAAATTTGAATGGCGATAGAGGCTATGAATATAAGTTCACCTATGGGACTTTCAATAACTTGGTGAGCACAAATCCAGCATGGCAGCGACGCGAAATATAAATATTTAAATGGACGTTTCTCGCGATTTAACCATTCAAACGCATTGAAACTTGATACGGTAAATGCTTTTACAAATTTTAATCCAAATGCATCCAACGTACGGTATTTTAATTGTTTTCATAAATTCAACATGGCAGCTATGCCAAATTTTAAAATCTCACTTTAATTTCTTGTGTCCTAATCATGCGATTGAAGTTTAAATACTAGTCTACACATATGCAATACTCTTCATGTAATAGTGCGTAACTCTAAGACCTACATAATTATATGAAAATCCAGTAAGGAGACCATCCGAAATATTTAGATGGTTCTTAATATCTACGAATCTATTTCAACAATCAAACTGAAATTTTGTATGTTGATAGTGTAACGGCTACCTTCGTCGTTGGATATCGCTCTACAAGTTGGGCGATCATTTATAACGTTTCTACAGATATTACACTCAAGACTCCTTAAAACCACCTCATCGTTCTTATTTAGCATTGGCCTGTCTAGACAGACGACATACACTTTATTAATTTAGATTTACTGGGCGCCAGTTATCGTAGAGATAACACATTAAAATTTTATTTAGCCACGGCCGCTCCCTTCCTTGAGCCAAGATCTATCATCGGTGCGTAGGGCAATAAACTTGCTCTATGAGATACTCTTTGCATTCCAACTATCCTATATATTCAACTCCCAATGAACAAGACATTTTAACTAATACTGGTTTATTTACAACAAAATTATTAACATTTGATCTGAGGTTTCGAGCTGTGTACAATATGTGCATTAATATTCCCTAATTGCGGGGCAATATTGACTGTCTTCTCGCTAGCGCTGATCTTCTGTGTTGATAATAACTCGGTCCACATACCTGGTGCCTTGTGGTTCAAAGTCCATCTCGTTTGTCTGCTTGCAGTCTAATTTGAGATCTTACGCCAACACACGTTTATTGACCTTTGAAAACATATGTTTTCTTCTTCTTGTTGTTGTTGTTGTTGCTGCTTGTTTCTGAGTTTGATCACCATGGTAAGCAAATTTGAACAAACCAGGCTAATTGAATTCA
The DNA here is from genome assembly GCA_946902985.2 of Meconema thalassinum. Taxonomy (NCBI): domain Eukaryota; kingdom Metazoa; phylum Arthropoda; class Insecta; order Orthoptera; family Tettigoniidae; genus Meconema; species Meconema thalassinum. The sequence goes on from OX336393.1 coordinate 332,383,550, forward strand.
CTAAGTCCCATCTTACTGAGGGACTGACAGAGTCTACGACTCACAAAGTAAATGAGTGAGTGCGTGATCGAATAAGTGAATGACAGAATAGAATCTATAGAATAGCCAGTGCTGAAGTCGCGCTGGGCTTTTATACACTCTGAATGGTCCCGATGTTTCGCGGCATAAATTTGCCCGCGACCCATCAGACCAATTATAGCAAAGCATTTCTCAGTCCTCAAGCGACGCTAAAACTTCTCCGAGCGGGAATACAGGCCCGCGTACTTCAAATATTCCACTCAGAACCCGCTATTCCTCTCGTTGCGCATATATATATTCCGCCGAAATCTTTCTCCAAGCCCTTGTCTCCAGTCAGCGTGGCTTCGTTCCAGAAATACATTTTCTTGCAATATGTTGCTTCACCGTCCGTAACTTCTTCCAACCATGCCCGTCCTGTCTTTACAATTTAACTAATAAAACAGCCCTAGACCTCTATAAAAACCCTGTTTCTTAATCTAAGCACTTGACAATATTATATATGACTATGGTAATGACGTGAATATGGTATGGCCCCTCCCTTGATATTAATGGGTGAATAAAACGATATAACTTTGATATTTCAATAATAATAATAATAATAATAATAATAATAATAATTACACAATGACTTTAAAAATAATAATAATAATAATAATTTGTACCGTAATCAAGATTACGTTACAATAGTGGCAATTAACTTAAGTAGGGTATATGAAAATAGGCTACATAGTTCTTCACGGATCTACTTGTATAGCCTACATTTCACATTTTGTAAAAATGAGGAAAATGTAGACTTATGAGATCGATCCGGGCAAATGTGTCTTTCTGCCTGTCTGTCCGTATGTGTAGCCCCACTCACACCCCCAACCCCTATCAACTCCTAAACCGCTGCAGCTATCAAAACCAAATTTGGTATGAGTAAAGATGTATACCTGAATGCTTCAAGGCCATATTTGATAATTACGTCAGTGCTACCAACTGCTTAAAAATCGCAATTGAAATTTGAGCTCCATGTTGGATATCTTGGAAGGTATGCATGGGAGCTATTCCAAAATTGGCACACTTATAGATAGTAATATTTCAGTTTAATTTTCAAGAGGACATGCATGCCAGTGTTGCCAACATGATTCTCAGCCTGCTGATAACTCTAATTTCTAAATACATGTAACTTCTACACTATCAATTGGATTTCAACCAAATTTTATATGTGTATTTGTACCATAACATATATGACTGTGCGTATTCTTATGAGCAACCAAGGCTGCCGACAGTTAACAAATGCTCTCTCTTTCTTTCTATCCTATTACCAATATATCACAAAGTATCCAGGCCAACAGATCGAAACTTTGCACATGTATAGTACATGACCTACTAGATTAATTTGGAGTAACTAGTATACGTCAGTGCTGCCAACGTCATACTAAGCCTGCCAATAGGTCCAATATTTAAATGCATGTAACTTCTATACTAACAAATCGATTTCAACCAAATATCGTATGTACTTTATGCACCGTAACTGATATGACTATGAGTATTCTTAGGAGCCGGCAGGACTGCCAACTGTAAATAAATGCTCTCTCTATTTTGAACCCTAATATCTATAAATCAGAAAATATGCAAGCCAACAGCTCTAAACTTTCCATGCGTATAGTATCTTACTTTCTAAATTAATTTGGAGTAACTGATATACGTCATTGCTGCCAACATGATTTAAGGCTGCTGATAGGTCCAATTTTTAAATACACCTTCTGTACTAGCAAATGAAATTCATCCAAAATTGGCACAATGATAGACTACAATATTTTAGATTTATTCTGAGCAACACAATCATGGCATTGTTGCCAACACGATTTTATGCGTGCTGATGGATTCAATGTCTATCTGCGTGTAACGTCCATATCATCCATTGGACTTCAACTACATTTTGTATGTGCATTTTGACCTTAATAGATGGAACTAAGAATATATTCTGAGTCACCAGGGCTGCCAAGTTTTGATAAATTAATGCTCTCCATAATTTTGAACCCTAGTCTCAATGTATCCAGGCAAACAGTTCGAAATTTGGCACATGTGTATAGATGATAATTTTGCAGGTTCATTACGAAAGCCTACGTGAAAGTGGTGCCAACATAATTCTACGCGTGCTGATATGTAAAGCCCTGAGCGGATGCGGATATAGTTTGCATGGCTGTGCGGATAGCGGATAAGCTGCGGATAATGTTTGGAGAAAATTTGCGGATAGTTTTTGGAATGCAATCCGAACTTGTTTAATATCAATATTAGGACCCGGATGATTATGACATATCACAAACATTTTTCCGTGATGTATTTTTCATGACAAAATAATGTAAGTTGATGATTTTAGCTAATCTCATTCAAATTATGTCATTAACCCTAATTAACACTCCGAACAGGAAAGGGTTGCAATTCTCGCTGTATAGAATTCATTTTAAACATAGCACATGACATAACCTACATAGGCTAGGGGAACGACTTTTTCCTCAAATGTCTAAATATGTCGCTTTAGTAATGTATGCTTTATCTAATTTAAAATATTATTTAATGCCAGCACAATTCGGATAACAAACGTGCGAATGCGGAAAAGAGTCGTGCGGATGCGGATAACAGTTGTATGGATGAGGATACCAGTCATGCGGATGCGGGGCGGATGCGGATAACAGTCATGTGGATGCGGGGCTGATGCGGATAACTTTCAGTTTATCCGCGTAGGGCTCTACTGATAGGTTCAATGTTAACTGCATTTAACTTCCCTGACACTTAATGGATAACTTAGAAATTTTATACATTGTGTGTATGCCGTATGTGCGTATTTTCAGAGACAGCCGACCTTTCAACTACCTAATAACTCTCTTTGAGCATTTGAGCCATAGACTCTCAGTATCTCATAATCCATGGAAGGAATCTATTTCAAACAGACTGTAATGCACTATTGGGCGACACTATTTCAGGTACATTTCAAGCAAATTAAGAAAAATAATGTCAGTATTACCAATTTCGTCATTATTCTAGAAAGTTCTATATACTGTAGATTGATCATTGGATTGGGATATAGGGTAGCCATGATTGTCATATGGTGTAATGAAACCCTATGTGTAAAATTAAGGATTGACACGAGATGAAGATGACCATCTAATTGTCCTGTACATATTAACAGACCATTGTACATTTCAACTCATATATAGAGCAGCTTCGGTGGCGTAGATGGTAGCATGCTGAGCTTCTATGCCCAAGATCGCGGGTTCAAACTCGGCCAAAGTCGTCGGATTTTTAAGAGCGTTAAAAATCCCTCAATATGCCTTCCTTAGGAGGGGATGTGAAGTCGGCGGCCCATGTCATGGATTTATGGCATATAAAAGTACCTTCCAGTAACTATTGTGTGAAGCTAAATTTGTGGGTTAGATTTCATTAACGCTTTATTAGTTCCAATGTCCGCCGCAAGGTGCCGGTTGCGGTGGTATCTAGTAGCCAAGTCCGCAGCTATCTATCGTTGACGGTAGCATTTTGTATCAAAAGTAGTAACTGCTTGAAATTGATCGTCTGAAGTCCTTACCTGAATTACAGATAACACATACTAATACAGCCATCACAATTAACACCGGTTATCAGACAGATTCTACACTCACCTAAAGTACACGGGGCTTCCTGACCGCGTTGTCGCAGCCCCTAAACTGAGGAAACAACCAACCAAACTCACAATCTGTAGTGTTTGTGAAATAGGCGTTTTAAAATATATATTGCATGTAGGTCTATATTGAGACGTCGTAACCAATTTGAGGTTAGGTATTGCAAATACCATCTGAAACACAAGAGTTTCTTCTATCTTTCTTCCCGTCAATTTTTTGGGCGCAGCGGTGACTCTTGACCCAATAACGAAGGTCTTGCCGCATTATCCAAAGCCATCTGGTATTTGTAATTGAAATGTGTCCTTCCGTCAGGAGGCGGAAAGAGGGCCTAGGCAACGCCACTTAGACTATTTGGCGTTGATCTAGACCCTTCGAATTTGGTGGACATATTGCGACCGTTACATTGGGATGGAGGATATACACAGTAAAGAAGCAATGAAATCTGATTTAATACAGCAGGTATGAGAGAATGAAAGGCAAGAACAGGAGTATCTTGATACTACACAACCAATGCATTTCTCAACATTTCATAATACTTCGTCACACATATTTACACATACACATCTCTTCAATTATACGCTGTTTTTCAAGACTTTTTATGCTTTATTAACAGAATTATTGTAACAGATCTGGTTTTTTGAAATTTTACTCTGTGATAAGTGCACTTCCAAAAATAATCGATGGGACGTTCTGATGAGGTGAGGTCTCGAATTGGAAAATCCCGGACAACTTTCAATAAGATGCGGAATTTGTTCAAACGTCATGGGCTGACAATTACTACGAAAATCTGGCTTTTGCGTTGTTATGTGTTCTCTACTCTTTTTTTTACGGTGCTGAGACATGGACTCTTACAGAGTCTTGATGTAAACAGTTAGAGGCTTTTGAAATGTGGCTGTAGAGAAGGATATTGCGGATACCATGGACAGACCATGTCACAAATGTTGAGGTTCTCCAAAAAATGAAAAAACCAAGGAAGTATTAACCACCACCGGAAAATCAGGAAAATCCAATACCTAGGACACATCATGAGGAATACCGCCAAGTACCATCTCCTACAGTCTATTCTTCGAGGAAAAATACCAGGGAAGAGAAGTGTTGGACGAAGAAGAATATCCTGGTTAAAAAATCTCACAGCCTGGGCATCAAAAACATCTGCTGAATTATTCCGAGCTGAAAGTGATAGGAACAGCACAGTCAAGATGGTAGCCAACGTCCGGAACGGATAGGAACCAGAAGAAGAACAAGAAGAAGATCCTTTGGTATGGTACTACACCGTTTCTTATCCTATACCACGCTGAAGAAGGTCACAATATGACCGAAACCAGTACGGTTTCAATGTACTAAATATTGACTTTAGGTGATAAATAGTTTATTATAATGAATACGTCAATAAGGAACCGGGCTATCATGGTCATTACCTACGGCAAGATGGCGTCACCGTGAAAGTGTAGTGAAATAGCAGCTAGTGTAAATATTTGATAAAAGTGGCAAAATATTATAACAGAGGTTTATAATCTATAAAGTATTTTCCTTAGGCCAACTGAAATATGGAATATTGATATTATTTAGAAATGCTTATTGATAATTTAATAAACTTAAACTAAGTTGTGGGAACGTGTATCCAAAGATTCGGTGACTTCTTCAATCACTGTTTGAACCAAGTAGAGCAGTGGTGCTTTTACGAGATTTCACCCGATTGGAAGATATACGGATTTCGCATTCTTCTTTATTGGTGGGTAATTAGATTAATTCATTTAGGTAGTAATAATTAAAATAAATTTAGTGTAATTTGGTGTAAACATCTCGGTTAAGATAGATCTCTAGTATGTCGTCATTAAACAGTGTTAGTGTCTCGGATTAATGCTCGTCGTGCAAAGTTAAAGTAAAAAATGCAAATAAAATCATCACAAGATCTCAGGTAAAATTGAGCGAGGAGAAAAGTGAAACCGATTGTCGTAATGTAGACCTACCGGTGCCGTCATGCGAGAAACGAACAGTCCTCAAAAGATGAAATTATAAAGCTGCTACAGGAAGGTATTGCCAAGTTAATGGAAGAGTTGAATAAATTAAAAGGAAACAGAGAAGAAAGCAAGGAAACTTGGTCGACAGTGGTTGCTGGTAGTGTAAGATTGAATAAGCCTAGGCCTAAAAATGGAGTACATGTAACTGAAACTCCCGTCTCAAATTCATTTGGAGCGCTCGTCGAAGAAAAATAACGACTTTCTTCAAGAAGAAAAGAAGAAAGGGATAAAGAGAAAATCCAGGAAGATGCGGATATTTTCGGATAGTCACGGGCGAGATGTAGCAGCAAGCGTATTGGAGAGAAGCGGAGAAATGGAGGTCACTTCGACAGTAAAGCCAGGAGCTCCAATTGCAGTAGTCACGAACGGGATGGTAGGAGAGTGTGCGTCCCTAACTTCAAAGGACTATGCAGTTATCATCGCTGGAGCAAACGACGTCTATAGAAATGAGAGTAAAAACGTATTCAAAGATTTAAAGGGTACATTGTCATCCATGCATAACACAAATGTCATTATTGTAAACATTCCTCAGAGATAACTTAATTCCCAAATCATGTGTAAATGTAGAAATAGAGGCTACAAATGGAAAAATTAATAAAATATTATAGATGTAAGTAAATTAGACAGGAAGTTCCACACTCGGCATGGCCTACACTTAAATAGGTTAGGAAAAGAGTATCTTAGTGATGAAATCTGCAAAATTGTAAATTCAAATGGTAAGAATAGTTCAACAGTAATATCTTTAGAATGGAAGCATGGAAACTGGTAAAAGAAGCCAAACGTGAGGTTTGGCATTCAGATGAGTATCTTTTAATGTCAAATTTAACTGAGTGCAACAATGGTATTTCGAATTTGTCTAGCAACAATAATAATAACAATTATGATAATAATAATGTAAATAAATCACCATCACAAGCTTGCAAAAGTAACAAATTTAAAATTTACTACCAGAATGTTCCGTTTCTCTAAAATAAAATTGATTACATAAATCTAATGCTTAAAAATGAACTTAAAGACATCTCAGCACTATGTATTTCAGAACGTTGGCTGAAAGAGGAACAACTCGAATTAATTCAATTCCCAGGATTTATACTAGCTAGTAAATACTCTAAATTTAACATTGGCCATGGTGGTACTTGTATCTCCTTAAGAAATAATTTAGTTCATGAACAGTTAACAGCTTATGATTATCTAATTATGGAACAGGATTTTGAATTATCGGCCGTAAAAATACAGCAATTTAAGTTAATAATTGTATGCGTATACCGTTCTCCGTCAGGAAAGTTTCGTTTATTTATAGATAAATTAGAATTGTTACTCAATAACATGAGCAAAGTAAATTTCGATATAATAATTTGTGGGAATTTAAATGTAGATTTCTTAAAATGTGATAGAAATTGTGAATTATTAACACAGTTAATAATTTCCTACGGACTGAAACCTACAGTAAATACCCCAACAAGAATAACAAAATTTAGTAAAACAACTCCTGATCAAATTTTTATAAATACAGATAAATATCACCATTCAATAGAAGTCTATTGTCCGCGTTTTAGTGACCACCATGGACAAATACTGAGTTTTGAAGTACCCGAACAATCAAAAATAATGATAATGGAATACAATCAAATTACAGGTCATTCACTGAAACAAATGTTACATATTTCAATGACTTATTAAATAAGGAAACATGGTCAGAAATGTATGAACTAGAACATGTAAATGATAAATTTAACGCATTTAACAGTACCCTAAAACACTATTTTGAAACAGCATTCCCCTTTAAACAAAGAACTATTCAAATTAACAAAACTAGCGATTGGATAACAGGGATTATAAATTCATGTCAAAGAAATAAATGTCTACGCAAATTATATAAACAATACCACACAACACCTGAATTCAATTTATACTATAACAAGAAGTTCCGTGAAGAACTATACAGCCTACTTTTCATGCCAATGATTATTCTACAGTATATGAACCTATCTAGAATAATGACGAAATTAAGTTGGTAATATCGAAATATCTAATTAGTTCAAAATATACCTGATATAATGTAGCCTAAGAGCACTACAGTTGGCAGCCTTGGTGACTGAATATATTCTTAGTTCCATCTCTTAAGGTACAGAATACAAAATTTGGTTGAAGTCCAATGGACGTTACATGCAGTTAGACACTGGATCTAACAGCACGCATAAAAGCATGTTGCTAACAATACCATGGGTGTGCTAGTCAGAAATAATCTGAAATATTATGATACCTTGTTGTGCCAATTTTGGATGAAATCCATTTGTTAGTATAGAAGTTACATGTATTTTAAAATTGGACATATCAGCAGGCATAGAATCATGTTGGCAGCACTGCCTTGTATTAATTACTCCAAATTAATCTAGAATGTCAGGTGCTATACGTGTGCAAAGTATAGAGCTGTTGGCTTGCATACTTTCTGATATATTGATATTAGGGTAAAAAAAGTATAGACAGCATTTATTAACAGTTGGCAGCCCTGATTGCTCTTAAGAATACTTATAGTCATATCTGTTATGGTACACATAGCACAAACGAAATTTGGTTGAAATCCAACTGATAATATAGAAGTTACATGTATTTAAAAATTGGTACTATCAGCAGGCTTATAATCATGTTGGTAGAACTGACGTATGTAAGTTACTCCAACTTAATCTAAAGAGTCAGAATATACGTGTGCATAGTTTAAAGCTGTTGGCTTGCATACTTTCTGATATATTGGTATTTGGATAAAAAATAAATAAATAGAGAGAGCAATTATTAACAGTTGGCAGCCCTGGTGGCTGTTAAGAATACGCTCAGTCATATATGTTTATGTACAGATATTACATACAAAATTTGGTTGAAATCCAATTGATAGTGTAGAAGTTATATGCATTTAAACATTGGACCTATCAGAAGGCTTAAAATTATTTTGGCAACACTGTCATGGTTGGCCTCCTGGAAATTAAACTGAAATAGTATTATCTACATGTGTGCCAATTTTGGAATAGCTCCCATGCATACCTTGCATGATATCCAACATGCAGCTCAAATTTCTAGTGCGTTTTTTCAGCAGTTGGTAGCACGGATATCATTTTCAAATATGGACGTGAGATATTCCGGTGCACATCTTTACTCATACTAAATTTGGTTTTGATTGCTGCAGCCGTTTAGGAGTTGATAGGGGGGGGGGGACACACACACAGCCAGACAGCCAGACAGACAGACAGAAGGACAGACAGACAGACACACATTTTCCCGGATCGATCTCATAAGTCTACTTTTTCCTCATTTTTGCAAAATGTGAAAAGTAGGCTAAAAATACACTAGCATATTAAATACGGTTATAAGACTAGCAAAGAAAATGCATAATAATAATTTTATTTCCCAATCATCTAATAAAAACAGGGCTATGTGGTCCATGATAAAGAAAGAAACTGGAAAATCTGCTAAAATACAAAGGAACATTACACTGACTAGAAATAATAAAGTGATTAATAATCCAGAGGAAATAGCAGACACTTTTAATGACTATTTTCTGGAAATTCCATCACAGGTAAAAAATACACTAATTTATAATAATAAAATAAATATATGCAGCGATTCTTTATTTATAAATCATGTCACAAGTGAAGAGGTAAGAATAGTAAGAGCTAAAAAATAAATTCTGTGCTGGCATTGATGGCATCCCTGATGCAATTTTAAAGAAATGTGCAGAAAATATAATAAATCCACTTACGCACTTAATAAACAGTTCAATTCTCTCAGGAACTTACCCGGATATTTTGAAGTTATCAACAGTAATTCCAGTGCACAAAAACGGTTCAAAATATGAATTAGATAACTATCGTCCTATTACCTTACCAACTGGTATTGCAAGAATTGTGGAATAAATCATGTATAAAAGACTGCTAAGTTTTATAGAAAAAATAAAATACTATCACAACATGGATTCAGAACAGAAAAATCTACAGAGACAGCAATTAATGAATGTAGTAATAGTATACTGAAATTAATTGACAATAAGGCTTATGTAACTGGCCTATTCTTGGATTTATCGAAAGCATTTGATGTTGTTGACCATAAAATCCTCCTTACAAAACTAAATCAATATGGTACTAGAGGTCTAACTAATAAATGGGTAGATTCTTACTTAACAAGGCGTAAACAAATAGTAAGCTTGAGACACAAGGATGATGGAATCAAATTACTTAATAAAACATTGTCCAATGAGGGAATTATTAAATTTGGAGTACCCCAGGGATCGGTTTATGACCCATTACTCTTTTTAGTATATATATCAATGATATAACACAGAACGTTCATTCACATAAGGAAATTTTGTTTGCGGAAACATGGTCAGAAATGTATGAACTAGAACATGTAAATGATAAATTTAACGCATTTAACAGTACCCTAAAACACGATACAATACTCGTAATAAAAGGTGAAACTAAACAAGTCTTACAGCAGTCTGCTGACTCCATTACAGGAGAGTTAACCAAATGGTCACAAGATAATCGCCTCATAATAAACTATTAAAAAAACGGTATCTCTAAATTTCCACACTATACAGAATAAGAATCCTGCGAAGCCCATGGTCATCAAATAGAAAATAAATCAGAAACTAAGTTTTTAGGACTATGGATACAACATGACTTGAAATGGAATAAACATACACAATATCTGAATACTAAACTGAACTCGATGTGTTTTGCGTTACGTATTTTGAAAACCTGCACTACCATGCACACATTAAGAAATACTTATTTAACTTATTTCCATTCATACTTAAGATATGGGTCATATTTTGGGGTAAGTCACCAGATGTACTAAGCACGTTTAGAATACAAAAGAGGGCGATTAGAATTATGGCAAAAGTAAACACTAGAGAATCATGTAGACTTTTGTTTAAAGATTCAAACATTCTCCCACTGCCCTGCATATCTTTGAAAGTACCATGTTTTTTAAAAAGAATTTAATGAATAAAGGTGTTTTTCATAAAACAAACAATGATGTTCATAGGCATAACACAAGACAAAATCAAAACATTCATATTTCACACACACACAAGCATATATCAAAAGGAACTTTTCACACAGGAGTTAAATTATACAATAAACTACCCCAGTATATAAAACTTGCCCCAAAAACAAAAACCTTTGATAGATTGTTGAAAGCTTATCAGCAGTGCCATTGTTTTTACTCTGTAGTTTAATATCTTAGCGTATTGGAGCGATGAAATCTATAATTATATTTTACTTTTCTATTTTAATAGTAATACCTAGCTATTAGTTGTTGTATTTATAGAATTAAGCTTTCATATTACGATAACAGAGTAAGGTGTAAATAGTTGTCCAATAAGATTGTATCTCTTAAGATCTGTTATTATAATAAGTTATAAATAGTTATAGTATTAGTAATATATATACCTGTTAGTTCATTTATTTTATAGATGTAATTTCTGACGTGTCCTATATCAAAAATATTTTGTATACATGTAATTGATCAAATGGATTTAATAAAAATCTATTCTAATCTAATCTATGTCATTCTATATTATGACCTATTATTGTCCCAAAAATGCATGAAATCCATTTTTGTTTTGTTAAGAAATTACAAATATTTAATAATTGGACCTATCAGCATGTTTAGAATCATGTTGGCAGCACTGACATGTATCAGTTATTCCAAATTAATCTAGAATGCCAGGTACTATGTGTGCAAAGTTTAGAGCTGTTGGCTTGAATACTTTCTGATATATTGGAATTAGAATATAAACATAGAGAGAGTACACATTAACAGTTGGCAGCCCTGATGGATCTTAGGAATATGCATAGTAATATCTGTTATGGTACACAAAGCACATACGAAATTTGGTTGAAATCTATCTGTTAGTATAAAAGTTACATACTTTTTAAATTGGACCTATCAGTGGGCTTAGAATCATGTTGGCAGCGTCGACATATATAAGTTACGCCAAATTAATCTAGAATGTCAGACACTTTACGTGTGCAGAATTTAGAGCTGTTGGCCTGCATACTTTACGATATATTGGTATTGGGATAAAAATAGAGAGAGCATTTGGTTGAAATCCAATTGATAGTATAGAAGTTACATGCATTTAAATATTAGACCTATCAGCAGAATTAGAATCACATTGGCAACAATGTCATATATGGGCTCTTGAAAATTAATCTGAAATGTTTTTATCTCTGTGTGTGCCTAGTTTGGAACAGTTCTCATGCTTTACTTCTGAGATATACAACATAGAGCTCAAATTTCAATTGTGAATTTTCGGCAGATGGTAGCACTGACGTCATTTTAAGATATTGCCATGATATATTCTGGTATAGATCTTCACTCATACCAAATTTGGTTTTGATAGCTGCAGCCGTTTAGGAGTTGATGGGACACACACACACACACGCAGACAGACACACATTTGCCCAGGTTGATCTCATGTCTACTTTTCCCTAATTTTAAAAAATGTGTAAAGTAGGCTGAAAACGAGGACAATTCAAGGCTAAACAAGACAAAATTAACATCCACAAAGACAAAGAGATGACCTCGATGCTACGTTCCTTAAAACCAGCAATAACGAATAGAACTACTTCCACAAACAAAAAACTAAATACGACTTAAATGAAAATAATTTTTTTAAAAACTACCCACATTTGGGCACTTTGAGAAGGCTTCACATTCTATACACAGAATATTGTGTAGGTGTAAAATTTTGTTTTGCAGCAACAGGTACTCTTTTCGCAGTTTCTAAGTTTAAGAACAATAATAGTTGAAGGAAGTGAGTACTTCAGTATATTCTTACTAAGGAAGTAACAAAATGTTGATCTTTTTAAAGTTGAACTTCACTATAGATCACGGAAGAGCATGGCATACAAAAGCTGCTCTATAAAATTCTTCTTGCAAATCTTGAAACGAGTTAGCGTGTAGAAATAAAGGTGCCGAATCATGGTTCAGGGTTGGATCACCTCATTACTGCGCGTGCCCATGGTAATGTACGGTCCATCAATTGTGAATCTGCGCATTCAAGTCAGCAGCGCACAAAGGACTAGAGATATAAAGCACATTCAGCTCTGGAGCTGTCAAGAGAACTGTTTTGCTCGTCTTGTTAAAGTAGATTATGAATCTTCATTTCCTAACATTTATTGCTGGCAGGAGCACAGCTCGGTTACTGTGGATCACAGCGTGATAAAAGAGCTTCAGTTCTCAGAATGGTGATACACCGGCATTTGCTTCAGAATTGCTTTCTTGCCGGTGCAATGTGTATGGACGAAAAGTAAAATGGGTGTCAAAGATTATATCATCATCATTTTCTTCATCATCATCCCCATCAACATCATCTTAATCATCATCATACTCATCATCATCATCATTTTAATTATCATCATCCTCATCATCATACTCATACTCATCAACATTATACTCATCGTCATCCTCATCATCATACTCATCATCACACTCATACTCATCATCATCATAACCTCGTTGTTCCGCCCCTTAATACGACAATAACTAACTAAACAAACTTAAGGGGACGCATTACCAAAATTCGGCTCGTTTGGTGATTCTTTTAAAATTGAAATCTAAATGGTATTAGATTCAGTTCAATCTGGACCGTATAAAAAAACTCATTTTCATCGCAGTTCTGATAACGAGTTGGCTTCTGATGTTATTTCTGCTTGATCTTGTCGAACCCGGTCCGCCTAGATGATAGACAAATAGCTTGACCACTGGGTGTAAATTTATGCATGCTGCTAATTTAATTATGGATTCAGTCACCTCCGAAAAAAGAGATACAGTTACGATGTTGCAGAACAAAAACAGACGATGATGATAATTGTTGCTTTAAGGGGCGTAACATTCAGGTTATCGGCCCCTAGTGGTTTGGGTGATCGTGAAAATGAAATGGAAACTATAACTAACACTAACTACATACTTACAACGAAGAGACATGAAAATGACTATGTCTAACCAAAGATCCTTATTGACAAAGTTTAACAAATAAGGAAAATAATACCTTAAATCAGTAAAATAATTATTCGTATAATACAATGTACGGTTTCGGTAACATTATGACCTTAGTCAGCAAAAAATAATTAATAAGAAATGAAGTTGCAAGTCTGTTAGGCTACTAAAATTTATAAAAAGACTGAATTCAAATCTATTTCTAAAAATTATTTGAAATATTTAAATTTTTGCGCAAACATAAACTTATCTATATATGTAAAACACTAAGGGAACTTTTGTTACCGCGAGATTGAGAGACCGGCTGAACCGATTGACTTCGTAATGCACCCTGACGAAAGCTGTAGATTTGTAGAGTGTCTTTAATATAAACACATATTGTACCATATATTTTTAATTAATAAAGAAAACTGCGATGATATTGGCCCTAGCGCATGCGCAGAATCAGCTTGGTTCATGACAGACATGGCGGTTGTCCACCGCGTTTTAATGTGATAGTTATTTATAACAAATATAAATGAGGGGAATATTGTTTATGATGTTTCCACGATATATACTGGAAAAGAATTATAAACGACGGGAATTGCTGAAGAACTTAAACTGACAGTTGAGTGTGTATGTTGTTTACCTTACTTAATATTACGCTTCTTTACCAGTGATTTGGTAGCTCAGGCGGTAGTGGTGGGAATTCTGAATTTATGCATCGTGGAATGGAAGCAACGCAATCATAAAGCATATTATTTTCACGTAAACATATGAACACAACATAAGTCATCCTAACCTCACATTTTCAATGCACCAATACATCATGTCCAGATCATTGATATTTCCCACATCGAGCTGTTTCTTAAAGAGATTCCACATTAATCAAAAATTGTAACAGATCTGGGTTTTTAGTCCTGTAGTATATTTTTGACAATTTAGATACTTAGGCCCTAATATTTTCAGAAATAGTTTTGAATCAACCTTTTTATAAATGATAGCATCAGACTTGCAACGTCATTTCCTATCACCGGTATTTATTTATCTATTCAGTGTATTTATTTAGCATACTGCTTTTAGTGCCGGGAGTGTCTGAGGACATGTTCGGCTCGCAAGAGACTCTAGCTGCTTAAAAGCGGACACCCATGGGGTGAGCTACAAGTTCCATTCAATTTCAAGTAGTTGCAACTTTCACTACCAAATGCCACTGACAACTAGTGATGAACGTTGGAAATTTGATAGAGCGTTTCAAAGAAATTTAAACTGCAAATTTATCTTCACACAAGTATAATTAGTGGAAGGTTCTTTTACATGCCATAAATCTATGACATGGGACCACCGGCTTGCTTCTTCTCCGAAGGAAGGCATACATTGAAGGATTTTAACGCTCTTAAAATTCCGACGATTTCGGCCGGGTTTGAACCCGCGATCTTGGGCATAGAATTAGAAACTCAGCATGCTACCGACTACGACACCGGTAATTAAGTTTTGCTGACGAAGGTCATATTGTTTTCCCAAGGTATTATTTTTCAAATTTAGTACAGTACTTACAACTAAAACTAACTAGGGGCGCGTGGTGGTGCAGTAGTCAAGCTGTTGGCCTCTCACCAAGGTGGACCGGGTTCGATTCCTGGTCAATACATGTGAGATTTTTGAAGTTAAATGCCATGTCCTGTGGTTCGGATTCCACGTAAAAAGGAGGTCCCGTGGCTCATGATCACTAAATTAACGGTCAGGTAAAACTATAAACGTCCTTCGTTCTTAAAACTAACTACTGACTTACATACAAGAGGAGGAAATGCATAACAAAAAGAAGAAAAGGGTAACTAAAAGACAGGAGGAAAGAAATTCCTTCAACCCTCGAAGAATGAGAATTAAGGGACTTGGAAGAAAGGAGAGGCATGAAAGGCAGATAGGAATGGGAAAGAGGAGAGGGTCCGCCCCAAAGGCAATGGAGAAGTGGAAGAACTGGACCCAGCTTAGGAATCTGTCGGGATTGCCAACTCCAGAACTCATCAACCACGAGCCCTTGAGGGTGTACTACTATCCAGGGTGCACCATAAGTGGTGGGGCTACACACACCCTGGCTCCTTGAGAGATTTGAGCAGAAAGCAGGAGATACCATAGTAGTAAGCGTTTGCTACACTCCAAATATTGCATCATCATGACCAGAAATTGCGTAATCCTGATGACGTCATGGGTCCATAGAGCGACCACGTGGTCCAGGAGCGGGGCATGTGCACTGCACGTGTTAGCGTGGGAAGGGGTTGACCTTTTGGCTTGTTTATGTGATTGTGATAAAAAGTTAATGGGTGTTGACGGCATGGGGGTTGTTTATTAGGATGGTAACTCGAAATTCAGACTCCTCTTCCACTCCTACAGGGGAGTTTCTTGGTTCGATTCTGTGTTTTGTTATTTAATTCCCGGGGCAGCCTGTGTATCATGGTTATTAAGTATTGATTGATTATTGAATTATATTTTGGTAATTTCCCAAGGAAGTGTAGAGAGTCTTGTGTGTCATAACTTTTGAATGAGAGTGTACGGTGAGGCACTCGACATAGCCGGATCGCTACCAGACATGTGGTGTGCAGCTGTTCCGTTTTTGCTCGCGCCGTGCGGCAAGCCATGAGAGTAGCCAGCGCATGTAGTGCATGGTTGTCGTTAAAGTTTTTGCTCGCGCAAGCTAAATAAGTAATCAGATGTTGTAATGCGACACTCTGTTTAAGTACGACATATATTACCACAGCGTGGGAGTGGAGTTGTGTTACTCCTTCTCGCTATGTTATGTCTGTTTAATTTAAATGATGTTAACATTTTTTGTGTTCTGGCTTGCTTCATGATCTCAATCTGGTTAAAGTGTTTTATATGACATGTATAACTTTGAGTGTGTGAAATGAATTTCGATCTGTTTGTTTTTAGATTCCCAGATGTCATTAGTCAAGTCTGTAATTTTTAATGCGAGAACGAGATTGGATGTCGGTTCCCAGAGCTCCATGTGAAAATGTTTAAAATAGCTTTTTGCAGTTTGATATTCGCAATATATAAGAGCACATAGCTATGAAGTAACACTTAGTTTCAAAGCAACTCAGTTAACAATCAACATGACCATGTATGGAAATCTTTTAGTTAAGCTCCAGCAGCTCTATGAGATAAAATCTCTGAGAGAACAATCAGAGAGGCTGGGGCTAAACTTCGCAGTGAGCGCGTTCAAAGTGGAAGAGGACGTTTGGTTCAACGGGCTTAGCAATCTTCAGCAGGACATGTATAATTGCGAGTTATTGGAAATAATTCGAGACCGCCAGCATTGTAGAGAGTTGACGGCGGATGGCGTAACCCCCCACATATTGGGGGTGATCATTCAGCGGCTGGAATCAATCGACTCCGACAGTATCGAGCTGCTCGATTTTCCACCGCTGGAGGAAGAGAGTGTGGGGGGTGAAGATCGTATGGATGCCGAAGAAGGTGGAGAAGAAGAAGAAGAAGAAGAAGAAGAAGTCCAAATGATTAATTAAATGGACGTTGGACAGTGGGTGTTTTAAAAAAAAAAATTAAAAAAAAAAAAATTATAATAATAATAATAATAATTTGTGTGGTGTAAATCTTTTTTAAAAATATATTTATTTGATCATTTGTGGTTTACATTAATTATATAATATGAATTAGTGAAAAATGATATGATCTTCGTTCTTAAAGTGGTAAGTAGTTCTTTTTCCAACAAGCGGCAGAGAGAATTGAAGATGCTGTGTTGTTTGCAGAGTGGAATATGCTGGTCTTGTGCACGGGGTAAGTACAATCATTCTTTTCTTTCTTGCGTGTGTTGGTTTTAGTGAGCTGAAAAATATATATATAGAGACACATTAATAATAATAATAATAATAATAATAATAATAATAATAATAATAATAATAATAATAATAATAATAATAATAATAATAATAATAATAATAATAATAATAATAATAATAATAATAATAATAATATCTTTTGTGAGGAATAAAAAATAAAAATAAAAAAACTTACACTGTTCTAATTATAAGATATTTTTGTTGGGGATCCAAGAGTTGTGAGTTGAATCGAATCCAAGCCAAGATACGAAGGCTCGGGTTCCTTTTCTACGTAGTACTTTGTCGACTAAGTAAATATTAGGATGTTTTGTTCGTTGTAACTCTGCTTCGTAGAACGCACCAAATATTGGGATATTTTTATTATCTTTTAAAAGATATGTTCGTGGATTAGTATTTTGAACTTTATAAATTGTAAATAATTCTGTTGTCCAATTACCTTCGTACCCTTTACTGAAGTGTTTCTTGATTTTTGATATTCTTACAATGTCGCCGATTTTATATTTTGGTTTTCTTAAAGTTTCATTATATTGTGTTGGCAAGCGGGGTGGATTGTTTCTTTTCACATCATTAGGTTTCATGCCAATGCTGCGATGTATTTTGTGATTATACTTTACTAGTAACTCAGGCAAAATATGTACCCATCGGTAAGAACCTCGTGTTGTGAATTCTTTCCACATCGATTCCTTAAGAGTTCGATTAAATCTTTCTATCACACTCGCTTTAATGGAGCTGCCAGTGGAATAATGCTTTAGATTTTGTTTCTGAGACCATGTTTTGAATTCACTGTTATAAAATTCCGTTCCTCGATCGGTGTGAAAATAATTGGGCAATCTTTTACTTTGAGAATAAACAAATTTTAAGCTTTTCACAATCTCACTTCCTTTTTTGGTTTTAAGAGGAATTGCCCATGCATATTTCGAGTAAACGTCAATAATGGTTAATAAATATTTAAATCCATTATTCCATTTTGCAAGTTTGGACATGTCCACAAGGTCAGCTTCATGGAGGTCATCGATTCCTTTGCTAATAACACGTCGTCTTTTAAACTTTTTTCTAAGCGGTGCGTGAAGTTCTTTTGCAATTTCTCGTCTGTTTTCGTTCATAGTTATTTTCCAAACAATGTTTTATAACATACTGTGCATTGTTTTACAAACGTTGGAATTTTTATTCAATATATCCAGCATTTCTTAGTTCTTCTTCTATTGCAAAGATTTCGCTGTCTAGTCCTGTGTGACCTGCAGCTTTCGATGCAATTAATGTTTTAAGTCTTGATACCAATTTGTTTGGTTCATTCCAGTGAACGAATTCAATATTGTTTCCGCCTTCAAATTTCCAAATGGCTTGTGGCGCGATGTGTTTTTTTTGACCATATCCAGTATGCATTGTAGTATTTGCTTCTTCATTTTCATCTGCTGTTTTTATAATTCTATCTATGTCTTCAGTGAGAAGGGGTTCAATTATATGTCTATACTTATAAGATTGCGTTCCTCTTGGAGCTGCATTGCTTGTATAATTTCTTTTGTGCACGTTTGAAACATTTAATAATTTCAAATATGAACTTAAATCACTCCTATCTATTAGAGTGGGGTCTGGTACTTTCCTTTGAATCAATTCAAGTAGACCTTCTGTAATAGGAAATTTTTCACCGCCAACTTTTATCCACTTTTTATCGAAGAAAACTCGTTCGCGTCCCAAGTATTGTTTATCATTTCTTATCGTTATACCAAATGTTCTATCCACGTTTTGTTTAATGAACGGATCAAAGTAGCGGTTAAGTAGTGAAATTATTTTGATGCTATCTCCATCTTCTTCGTCTGAAGTAGCAGTGGATTCAGAATCGTCATATTTTCCTTTTCTTTTTCGATTTTCTTTATTTTGAGTCGACGTATTAGCAATAGCTACAAGTTGATTTAATGAACTTGTTACTGGTTTAAAGTTAGTCTCTATATCTAATTCTTTTCGTCTAACATCATCTTGAAGTGAAAGATACTTGTCTTTAACATCTTTTTTTAAGCGAGAAAGTTTATCCTTTACTCGACTTTCAGCTTTAATCTTTGAGCTCTTCTCCATGACTAAACGGAAATTGTGGTTGTTTTACTTATTTATAGTATATTCAAAATCGATTTGAAGAGGAAGATCATCAGTTTTATGTTTTTTCGGGTCTCTAAGTCGAAACTGAATTTCATCTTGCTCTTCAACGACAATATCACTGCCATCCAGTTCAATCTCTTGACGTATATTTAAAATTGCATACACAATTGGAGATCTTGGTGAAACAAAAATTGGTTTTAATACACCTTTGTAGGGAAGTTGGTACTGTATGTTATGATTATGAAGCGTGTATACTGGTGAATGGATTGATGGTGTGTTGGAGAATTTCAGAATAAATTTCGATAAGTTCTTTTTCTTTACTTCATCTTTTAATATACCATATTCTTCTTTGGATGCAGTAAAACTTTCGAGTGGTTCTTTGTTAACCATTTGCTCAATTTTTTCCAGTTCAGTTTTTAACTTGTTATATTCTTCTTTGGATTCAGCAGCATAACTTTCAAGATCTTCTTTTTTAACAATATTGAGATTGTTAGCAACACCCTCAATACGAGTTTGTAAATTGCTTAAAATTTCTTTTAGTTGATTAACTTCAGTTCGTGACGCAGCATAGTGTTCTACAAACCGTTTATTTGTCACGTCTTGGTCGTTAACAGGGAACTCAACATTTGTTTGTTTTTGATGTTGTAGATTGTTTACAGTTTGTTTCAATTGATCAAATTCATGTTGGGAAGCGGCATATTGCTCAACAAACGTCTTATTTGCAACATCGTTATCGTATATGGGGTTGTTTACGTGAGTAATTCGTCTACTCATCATATTTAAAGTTCCACCATCGTCTACGTTTAAAACGTTTTGTTTATTAAATTTAGCGATTAAGTCTTCTAGATCTTTTCGAGAGGCAGCAAAGTTTTCTAAGTAATATTTGTTTATTGCATCTAACGAATCGATTGGTTGAGATATGTTTGTTATTCTTCTATTTAACATATCTACAGTTTCATCATCTCTGTTTATATTCAAAAGAGATTTTTTAATTTCATCGAGTTCATTTGTTACATGAGTTTTAAGAAAAGAATACGTTACCGCATCTTGATTTTGAATTGGATCTTTAACATTTCTTATTCTTTTGTTACCCAAGTCGAGAGTATCTTGATCATACGGAAAGTGATCTTCTGAAAATTCTCGCACTAAACCATGAATGAATTCTACTCGTTGTAACACTTCTGTTATTCGGGTCTCAAGATATTTTTTTATATTCGATGTATGTTGCTGCATTGCAATAAGGTTTACTGCATCATTTGCAGATGATGGTAAAGCTAAGCCCGCGAGACGTTTGTTTTGAAAGTCAAGTTCTTTTTTCTCTATTTTACAAATTGAAAAAATTAAACCTTTAAGCTCGTTAAAGTTTCGTTGTATGTCTTCTTTAGACTCGATTTTATTTAGCTCATTTAATAACTTCACTACATAACCTTTGTTGCATGCATCTTCAACATGTATTGGCATTCCAACATTTTTTAACCGTTTGCCGTTAATACTTAGATGTCCGTCGCTTGTTGTTGTTGTTAGTTGATTTTCATATTGCACTAGCTTATCATCAACATATGATTTAGTTGCAATATCATGTCGTGAAGTCGGTCGTCCGATAGACACATTATTGGTTTTGTTAAACGATGTCATAGTTAAGTTGTTAACCACGCAAAAGCTATAACACGAATGGCCATTTACCTCTTTTTGAAGTCATATTTATAACTGAAAATAAACATCAAATCCATTGCGATATCGACCATTTTGTAAATCGCTATCTTTATCGATAACCAAAAAACCAAACTTAGAGTTTTGCCAACAATACGAACAAATATCAAAGAACTGTTCATAGCTCATATCTGTATTTACATGATCGTTATATACGTGACGCAAGTTTGTTCCGTCTTGTTTAAAAAGAATTAAAAAATTAGCGTTATCTCTAATTAGATGTTTAGGTATACAAGAATATGTTTGACAAAGATAAAATACGTCAACGTCGTGATGACGACCTCTACTGAAATAATCTTTCATGTGTTGTTGTTTATTGCTGGCTACATCATCAAAAACAAATATAGAGTTTTTTCTAGCCATTTCTGGAGGCATTACTTCATCATTATCGGAAAAAAAATCACTTTTTATTTCTTTTATGGAGTCCAAAAACTTTTTTAATTCAACATATTTACTTTGAGCAAGTGATTTAGAATAAATATAAACGTTTTCAAAACGAACTCCATTTTTGTGGCATAATAAATTTAGCATTACGTTTGTTTTACCGCAGTTCGATGGACCGCAAATGATACATCGAATTGTGTTCGGTAGTAAAACACCATGCTTTCTTTTTTCACTTTTACTCTGGTTTTCAGCATTAGTAAATGAAATTACTGGTAGAGTGTTTGACTGCTTAACAAACTTCAACATGTCTACGTTTACGTCTGAGAATGCACACTGCACAAAAAATCACATCACATCAACATATATTGCTTCCACACGTATCATAACTTGTATTATGTGGAATAATAGTAGGATTTTCAGGATTTAAATCAACGTTGCCGACGTAAAACCCTCTTATATATGGACAATATGGCGCCCATTTTTCATGATCATTTAAAGGATTATCGTTTTCCCTCCAATTTTCAATTTCAATCTTACAGAATATACATTTCACCTTATCACCATGTCCAGTATAATAAAACCCTGCTGGTGCTAAACAAAATTCGTTTGGACAGGGAAGAGGCCAATTTTGAAAAGTTTTAAGTCTTTCATATTCGCATTTCAATTCTATGCTAGGAGAAATATTGTTTACGTAGGGGCAAGAAAAAGCCCATTTCTTATGTTCTTCAAACGGATCATCATCTTCTTCCCAATAACTAAGTTGCAGATTACAGAAAGCACACCTAACCATATCCTTATATCCAAAATAGAAAAATCCTGCAGCTGCTAACCATGCAGTGTTCGTAAAACTGTCTGAAGACCAGGTCTTAAATGTTTTTAGCCGATCTCTTTCAGATTTTAAATTCATTTCTTTTTGACTCAATATCATTTGCATTAACTGTTTTTTGGAATACTTTACACAATTAAAATACTTCATGATGCTGGTTTACTTCACAAAGAAAAGATGTTCACCACACAAAGCTAAATGCGAACTGACATGAATCAACAAAACACGTTGGCTAATATGCACGTGTTGGGTTGGCCGAGCGGTCTAAGGCGTTAGACTTAAGATCTAATTTTCAGAAATTGAAAGCGAGGGTTCGAATCCCTCACCTGACAATATTATTATTATTATTATTATTATTATTATTATTATTATTTTATTTACATGTAGAGTGAGGAGGTAATTGATCATTAATAAGAACTTTCATATGAAATGGTACAAAAGACATTTTTTTTTCTTCTTTATTCATTTAGAATTACAATTAATACAATTTTATTTCTCTTGAAGTAATCTCATTCTTTTTTTAGTTGTCCAGATGAGTGTGGCTGTGTTGAGATGATCTTCTTCTTTTTAGTTGTCCAGATGATTATTTTCTGTAGACAAAAAAAAGATACACTGTGTTAAAAAGCAAACTAAAAACAAAATATGTATAGCTGTCAACTACAGTAGTAGATCTAAATTATTCACCTTTTATAGATAGCGATTACAGTTGTCACATTTGCAGCGAAGATGAAACAGTTGAAATTTCCTCTTTAGATGATCTGGTAGATGTTCCCACTCTAGACGAATTCGTTGTGGTTCATATATAGTCAGCACGTTTATAGGAAAGTAGTTCCAATCAAACTTATTAAAACCTCGAAGTCCACTGTTTCGAAACTTGTTTATTATCGAACACACGATTTTCATGATGCCATCAGAAGAATTTAACCAATGTTGAACAGCATTGACGTTGAATTTAGCACAACTATTGCTTCCCATTGCTAGAGATGGTAAATGTTTTGGACAATCTGTAGGTAAACGTTGGCTATGCCTCAACATTAGGTCTGACATTCCATCAATCGTATTAAGATCGAATAATGAGTCTGGGGAAAGTGCTTTTAGTGCAAACAAAGAAAATTCCTGTGGCAAATTATATACAACTAAATAATCATATTTATTCTTAATAGACTCAAAAAAAGAAGAAAGAGTTTTTTCACAATATGCTGCAACCCATGTGATCACGGGGCTGAATGAAGGTATATTGCCGTTATTTAACATACAGTAAGCAAGTTCCAAACTGCCGTTTGGTAGCTTGCGAATGTCTGCAACTATTGGTTGCTTCTTATTCCACGTGCCAGCATCAGTAGAAGGAGAGTTTGTTGTTGTCAATTCCATGATTGCAACTAAAGTGAGAATACTTGTTTACTTGCTTGCTTATAACTTAGCAAATATTGGTTTAGATAATTACTTCATTCGTTAATGGTCTGTAAGATATTTGACGATCATGAATAAGAACACAATAAAGAGTTGTATCTTCAGGTATATTCTCACTTGTCTCGATTTCAATTCGCACATCGACTGAAGATGTCTTCACTGCTTCCACTTGTTCGAGACAATTAATTACAATAATAGGACAAAGAGACTTAAATTCATCTCGTGAAACCAGAGTCTCTGAACGAACATCATCGATCTGATAATATACATTACGAAATTTAACAAACATGTCATACAACTCGCTGTAGTCATTTATGGCAATTTCAGAAGTTGGCATTTCATAGGGATAAAAAATTGAATTTAAAAAAACTCTTATAGATTTAATGTTACAATGGTCGAAATAGGAAGAGCATGTGTTTAGTAAATTTCTTCTAGTTTGAAAACCTAATAAAAATTGACGCGGTTTTTGAGTTTCAGAAGTTGTCATTACAGTCCAACTATATTTAGTTGTTCTAGGAAGAGAAGGCAAGACGTGAACATCCCACGATCGATAACCAACCTGAATGGGAATATTTTTCTGCATTAGTTTTAATCTTTTAATTTGTTCTTCGTCTGATAATAATAAAACGGGAATTTTTAGATAAACTTTAAATAACTTGACCTTAGAAAGATCGTTTTCGGTTGTCGATTGCAACGCACGTGCGTCACTTGACGATCGGAGAAGTATTACCTCATGCTTGCAGTTTAAAATCGGCTTTCTGTAATCCTCTGCTATTCCTAACAGGTTGCTTAAAGGAAGTATTATATGAAAACGTTTTGTGTTACTATCAACAATATTTGCTTCACTTGCTGGCGTTGTTAAAGAGGGAAAATAACCGGCATTTTGTAAAGCTGTATATTCGTTTTTTGAATATGATGCAAAGGTTTTTATAGAACTTGTTATACCTAGATGGCGTGTACGATCAATTTCTTTACCATTTAACGTGATGCGAATTTCGCTAAAAAGATTAGCCCCAAAATTTTGGTCAGGATGCGCTGTAGTAGAAGCAGCTGGATTTATGTTAGAAGTAATAATTTGACCTTCTAAGTGAAGAACACCTTCTGATAATAAAACTATGTTTTCTTCATTTTGAATCGGTATTCGAATTTCATCATTATTTTCGAATTTATTAGCTGAATAAGGTTGATAAACTCTTTCTTCTCGTCGCACAACTCTGTTGTCAACCTCTCTTTTATCTGTTATGTTAAACATGTTAACAGCTTCAACTATAGATAGAAACTAAATAAGATTAACAATTGCATATATATTTATATTGAAATTAAAGTACGCGATAGCCTAAAGACTGTAAGAATTGTTTGTTGTTACTCGATAACTGTTTCTTAGATTTCAAGGTGCGATGTCGTTGTTTGTTTTTTTTACAAATTTTAGCTGATTGATTTATATTATTTTTTCGAATCAGAGTCGACTTCTTTTTTTTCAAACTTTGAGTATTATATAGTATAACCATATTTGTGATTGTTTTCTAGTATGCTTACTCAAGTAGAATGAAAACATAACAGTATTTCATTACTTTATATAGCAAGATATCGTGCTGGACGAATAATTAATTCTACAGTTAAATCTTCATCTTGCAAATCAATGAGCTGTTGAAGATGATCTTCAAGTTGCACAGATACATGTTGAATAAGCTTGGTGTTCATGGGCAAAAAATTAATCGTTGTTGGTTGTACAACAATCGGGTAACCAGCAGGAACATGAGCTTTAAAATTATATAAAGAGTGTGTTGGTTTATGGTTCAAATAAGAACTCGTACCAAGCACAAGGTTGCAACATACTCGAATACTATTAACAGTGTTAATTTTAATCATATATTCAGAATGATGAGTTGTGTTTGCCTTGAACTTTCTATGAGAAAAGCCTAACAAATCTGCAATAGAATCTGCAACACCAAAATCTATAGCAAACACTTTCGAATGTAGTTTACAATGATAAAAGACTTTATCATAATTAATATAAAATGATGGGAATTTGTCTTTGTCGCCTAATAAATGTTCAACTAATAAATCATCAATCTTTTCACTTAATTGTTTTAACGTATAGCTAGCATTGGGTATTATTAAAATCGCTCTATCCGCTTCGTTCAACTTTATAGCCAAAATGTTATTATTCTCGTTAATTGCAAACTTCATTATCGATTCTATTTTTCGATGAATTTCAATTTCTCTTTTATTCTCTTTAGGGTAAACTTTCTTTTCAATACCTAAAGGCCCTGCTACACTGTTGGCTACAGTGAAATCAATATTAAACGGGGAAGACAAAACGAGACGGTTGTCTCTTTTTCCATCTATATCCTCTTCCACATACAATTTTGTTTTTTCTAAATGTTCTGGTATAAGTTTCGACAATGAGTGATAACTAAGTAAATCATCAAAAGCTGAGGCTAGATCTTCAAATTCATAAATACCCGGTGGTACCACTAAATCAATTGATAAAAAATTAGTAAAATGAATGCGAAATTTATTATTTCTGTTGGTAACATTTCGAATAGAATTAGATGTATACAATCCTGCAAGTCCTATTTCAAAAAACTCTGCTCCTACAAGATGAATCGGGTTCTCCAATGTAACATCAATCTTCGAGCCTTTACCTTCAAGAGTTATCCGTCTTTCGAAAGCCATCTTTGAAATGTTTAAAGACGGTCTGTGTTTCCCTTATTTATACAATACAAGAAGACTAAACATAAATGTCCACAAATCGAAGAAGTAATCGATTGATATGAATGAAAATTATATTGTAGATAGCAATTTTTAAGATATGTTAAAATTTCAAATGGTGGTCTTAAATTACCAATACTATCAAAATAATGCACATATTTACCATGTTTACTGAAAGCTACCCAATGTGAACCGGATTTATCCATCGGTTCAAGGTTAACAATACAGTTTTCATTTTTTCGAGGATATCTTGGTAACGTATCTCGCATAAAGACTCCTCTAAAATTTGGAATCTTTAATTGATGTGCGTATTTAGCTAAATCGAAATTACTTAATACTTTATTTGGTATTTGGTTAATTATCTTTTGTATGCAGGAGGATTTAAATAAATGCCTTGACCTCCTTTTCCTCGCATTGCTTCTATCATTCGATTGTGTCTTTTCATTTCTTTTAGTTCTTCTTGAGCAGCTTTCGCCTTGTTTATAGCAGACGCCACCCCTGCTGCTCCGCCTGCTAGACCCCCCAAGCCCGACAAGGCTGCAAATATCGGAAGTAGGGGTAAAATACCACCTTGCTTTTTCGATGTTCTTCTTTTTTTTAATCTTTTCTTGTTTTTTTTTTATTATTTAAGTTTCGCTTACCTCCTCCAATCTTAGACTTAGCTTTCATGATGCCACCCACTGTTAGTGCAGCCGCTCTCTCTCCAAATGATGCGTCACGGGATTTTACACGAGACCAAGCTTTTGAAGCTAAAATTTCATCAGCCTCTCTTCTTTTGTTTGAATCTTTATGCTTTGCGTAAGCAATGTCGTGCTCTTTGCACGCTTTATCTAATATATTTATTCCTGGATCACCACGGCTCAATCGCTTTTCTAATTTTGTTCCTGGTCCACAATATTCATATCCCGGGATGTGTAATTCCACGGGTAAATTATCAATAGTTTTATTAAGTACACGACTGATTAATGATCCACTTCCTGTTCGTTTATATTGAGTGGTAGAGTTGCTCCTCTTACAACGCACCATTACTAAATGATATGTAATATAAAGTAATTATACATATATATATCTGGAAAATGGGAAATGGTGGGGGGGGGGAGGTGTTTTTTTTTTAAATAATACACACAAAATTTGGGTTATTATTTATTCTTTTTTCATAAGCAAAGGAACACACAAAAAATTAGTAATATTACCGGCATAAAAGTGTGTGTGTGTGAAAGAAATAAAGTAAGTGAGATGAACTGCTTTAATCTCAATTTGTTTCTAATCATTTTTCAGAGAAAAATGACCAAACGGTAAAGTATCAATTCCGTTTTCAGTTATGTGTCTTTTATCTTCGTTTGATGAAATTGCCAACTTATTTTGCCGAACAGTAAATACAGAATGAGATTTTGAAATTATACAAACTTGAACTTTGTTGACTTTTTCTCTGTTATAAAGACACTTTCGATACTCATCAATATTCATACTTTTACTCACACTCTTCTTAATGCCTTTAGCCTTACACAAGCTATTCATTTCATCACACAATTTTATTGCATACATTTTGGGTCGTAACCCCACAAATTCTTCAACAATCCTTCCAGCATTTTCATCTTTCATTAAACCAATTTCACCTTTATTTTGTCTCACAATGCCAAAAGGATTGTTTGTTTCATAGTTTCCAGTATCAAACAAATTTGAATGTTGTTTCATGAACTCATAAATATCATAATAGAATATATACATAAAACTATCGGTGTCTGTGTATAACAACCTCACATTTGATTCAGGATTTGCTAAAATAACATTGTAATGAAAGTCATTCATTTTACATTTAGACAAATCTAATATAGATGCACCAACATATACTGGTTGATTGTGAAAAATCTTTAGTCTACTCATCTCGATGACCATACATTGTTCATCGAATATAATTCTATGTTTAAAATTAGCCTTAGCTATTAAAGACCTAGCACCACGAGCTCCATGCCATTTGGTGACCCATTTGATGTCCCTTAACTTCCTCACATTCATCAGTGAACGACCAAAAATTGCATTATTCATCAATTTATAAAAATTCTTTTCAAAATCATTTTTGGCTTGTTTTCGTTTCTCTGTGTTCACATCAATATATGGTTTTAGCCATTGGCTCTGATTGAATTCAATTATTCTGTGAATACGATCTAATTTCATTCCTAGTTGAATACATTGCTTTAACAATCTATAATGCAAAACATAACGTTCTTTATTATCTAGGGTAGCCATTAGCTTTGTCAACTTTTCGGGACATAGAGGGTAATCTGAATGTTTGTCATGTAACTCTTGAGGATAAGTCAAATCTACTTCCAAAATATATCCAATTTCTGAAGTATCATCAATAGTTAAAACATCAAAGCCTTCAACATTTGCAATCCATTTAAAGCCACCCGTTGGAAGATATTCCATCATCGCATATCCATACAAATTATTAACGTCAAAGTACATTATGTAGGACTCTTGCTTTTTCTCATCATAAGTTTTCATATACTTATTATTAGCAATCGCATGTCGTGTTATACACTGAACATTTCCTCCTCGAATAGATCGTTCAAAAAAGTGTAACATATCAATATCTTGAAGCAATTCAAGTTGAACGTTGGTTATCTTTTTCATAGCACACCAAGACATAGATGGAGCAGTGTAAAAATGAGCTGCATCAATGCCATAAGTTTCCATGCCATTCGATCTAAAATTTTCAAAGACATCCGCCAAAAGAAGTGTGTCAACTTTTAAATACAAATCTGCGTATTCTCCTAATGTTTGACAGGAAAACGTTTCCCACACCGATTGAGCAAACTCATACTCTTCATTCGATATTGTTTGATCATTAAGACTGCTATAAAACTTGGATATTTCAGGTAATTTAGTTTCGTTAAGAACATCCATACTCGTGACGTATTCATAGGGAAACACACCTTTTCTCGCAGTAAGTCGAAACTGTGCATCATCATTAAAATAACGTCGTGTTATTTGCTTTGAATCTTCGCTTAACGAAGATGAACATTGATCTAGTGAACAGGACAAGAAATTATATGTATCGAAAAATCTTAACTGAATGAATCCATTCTTAGCCCGTACATACTTTGTAAACCCTTTGTAACGTTCCATATTCATCGCTAACAATTTTATATGACCAGGATTATGTAACACCTCTCCATCACGTTTCTCGCAAATTTCTTTAATTATAAAATGTCCATCATAGGCTGTTAGATTATGAAATGCTATAGGCAAAACCTTTGTTACTTTGTAATTTAAATTACAACTATTGTGTGCGCTTCCTCTATATTTTCCAGTTAAGTGACAATGATCGCGTACTTTGAGTTCATTAACTGCAATCGGTTTCTCGCAAATGTGACACATTTTACTTGACAAAAATAATCTTTCTTCATTTTCGGTCATCTTTAACATTGGCTTAACCGATAAGTAATATGTTTGAAGTTTATCCACAATACTATAAAGTTCCTTTACAAACAATTCAATGCAATTATTTCCCCTAAAGAGCTTGAAACTGCACAATTCACTATCGAAATTACAATGAAGGTATAAAGAAATGCTGTAAGGAATATGTTTATGTGTTAAAGTAGAGTTATGATTGTCACTATTTGGAAAACATGAGGAAATTGGAGACAAGAGGCATTCAGTGTCTGCATATATTATAAATGGAACTGTATCTTTAACTCGGAATTCTGTAAAATTAACAAATCTTTGTTCATCAGTCGGCATTATGCTTTTTGCAACAGGAAACTGTTTACAGTCTGCAAAGTGAACATTTAACTCATCCTCAAGAAAATAATATGACAAACAACGTCTACATATATAAATCCTTCTGTGAGTGCTAGTGAGGCTTGAACGCACAAGGCGAGCAAGATTTCTAATTAAACAAAAGTGATAACTTTCACTGTTTCCAATCTGCAACATCAATAAGTCTACACTCCTTTCATATACTTTATCTGATACATACAAAGGTACAATAGTAAAAGTTTTTTTTCCTTTTACTTCGTTTGTTCCCATACATACCCAATTGTTTTCATCATATTGTGCTCCAAACACATTTACAGAAATATTGTTTTGGTTTTCAAACTTGTTTAAATATTTCATTTCCATCGGAATTGGAATACCATCTAAATTTAAAACATCTCTGTAATTAGGATAGGAAGAAAGATGATTCACGTTTCGAGTTTTTGGATACAAACCAGCAACCACACTCCACGCAAAACAAGCTTCCTTTGTATCATACAAATTTAGCACTGCATTCTTATTGACTATTACATCAGGCAATCGACTAGTATTGGACATTCCTACTCGAAATCCAACATATTTATTTATATTAATTCTCAAACTATGAATTTTTTCTAAAGCCCACCCGGAACCATTTGCTTCAAATTCGCTCATTTTTGTCAATGTACCTTCAATGATATTCTTATTATAAAATTCATTTAAATCAGTATACTCGAAAACTACCTCATTTTTGATAGCAAAATATTTTGTTTCTGATATGTCGCGAAGCACGTATTGTGCACACAAAACTGAATTCACCTTTAAAGCTTGTACAGTTAACGCTTTCTTAACATACTTTGTAAACCAAATATTAGCATTCGCTAAAAATTCGCGAGGATCCAAAAACTCATTCTTAACATTTGATACTGCAAGTGTGTACACTCTAGAATTGAATGCCGTTTCAATTAACTCACAGCTCAAGAAAGATTCATCCTTTATTTGAATTGTAATTTCTTTGAAATTCACAGCTTGTTGCAATATATGCTCACTAATAACTCTCCAACATTCAATCAACTCATCACTGTTCTCAATCAACTCGGTTTGAGTGTTTTCCCCGATTTGGTATGATACTGAAATAGCACCGTTTAGTTCACTTCGAAAATTAGAAACACTTTCAAATGCATTGTCCAATTGGTTTCTTATATTTTCACTGTTATTATTATGTATTACAATATCGACCTTTCTACGTTTGCTAGGAGGCGAGGTCATTGTTGCTGTTGTCTAAGCAAATGTCCAATTTGCACTAAAGTTAATACACCACCAACACTTGGTGTACCATCACTGATGTCTAAGCATACGTCCAATTTGCACTATTGTTAATACACCACCAGCAGTTGCTGTAACATCGGTTTACCATAAACCTATAATCTTTAAAAGTATATTCAAGCCATTGTGATAAATTACTGCCTGTAATCTCCAATGAACAATGAACAGCCTCAAAAGGAAATTCATCCTGAAGTTTACCAAGCAAATTGTTTCTATACACATTCAATTTTGTTACATCGTAACACGTCATGGAAAATTCGATTTTGAAAACTTCATCAAATGTATTGTATCCGAAGAAACAAATAAAATGTTCATCTTCACATAATTCTTTCAATAGATATCTTAGAACTGTTTCTGTCACCTCTCGCTGACTATCCTCTGATTTGCTAACATTGGTAACGTAGACTGAAAATGTTGAAATTCCACTCGAAGATGTCCATTTGTTAAAACAAGCTTCTTTCTCATTACGACTCACCTCGTTATCATCTTCTTCCTCTTCTTCCGGTTGTTGAAAGCATACACGATGATACTCTATTAGCGGGTGCGATCGATGATCAGTTCCACTCAGGAAATTAACAGTTTTCCACTTCATTATGCTGGTTGTTTTATTAGTTTTTTAGATAATCTGAAAAATTAAACAAATTAAGAAATAATTAGCAACTAAATATATCAATCGTTATATCAATCAATACATAATATATATAATCCAATACTCACCAAAACATGTCGATGTGAGCGGTTCTTCAACCCAAAATACACCGTCATCAGTTTGCCTTCGAGTACTGTTTCAAAATGACTTGATGTGAGCGGTTCTTCACCCCTAAATACACCAGCATCAGTGTGCCTCCCATTGAGTTTAGTTCATCGATCTCTGATGTGCTTAATTTTGAAAATACTGCTGGTAGAAATACACTTGTTACTTCATCTTCAATGTTAATATCCACAACTATTTTTCTTCCAAACCTCGTCTGTACGGGGCGAATAATTTGGACCACATATGGTAAATCAATGACTAGTTCAGCTAGTTTCTTATTAGAATACTCAGTACAAGATGATAAGTTATTGAACTTCGTTAGAGCTTCCATCACACAATTTGTTCCTCGTCGTTGACTTTCTTTATTTCTTTCACACACACACACACTCTTCGCGCAAAAGTAAAAGTTAAACTCTTCCATGCACTCATCCATTTATATATCCTTCACCCCCACCCACACTCCAGAAACCATATGCTGCAAACTAGCTTCTAACGCAATCATTTCTTTTTTTCCACTATTGCTTAAAGAAGTCAAAGATTACATTCTTAGCCAATGACGTTAAAGGTCAACTCTGTCTCACGCGAACACAGCAGACGAGATCAATCACACTGCTGCACATGGTCAAACTTGCACGGGTGTCAAATGATGGTTAGCATCCAAAGCAAAAAAAAAAGAAAAACAATAACAGCAGCACACCACATGTGTGGATGGGAACCGCCTCCCCGCTCAGCCCACCCATCGCGGGCATAAACAAAAACATAACAGCAGCACACCACATGTGCGGATCGCTGGCACTGACACGGGTGTCAGATGACAGTTAGCATCCAAATAAACAACCCCCATGACGTCAACACCCATTAACTTTTTATCAGCTTCACATAAACAAGCCAAGAGGTCACCCCCTTCCCACGCTAACACGTGCACCGCACATGCTCGCTCCTGGACCACGTGCTCGCTCTAAGGACCCATGACGTCATCCCATGACGTCATCAGGATTACGCAATTTCTGGTCATGATGATGCAATATTTGGAGTGTAGCAAACGCTTACTACTTACCATCGAAGAATGAGGGATCAGGAAAGATGAGAGAAGAGCCGATTAAGGCGGGAAAGTGAAAGACTCCCTAGACCTTGGATACCCTAATATCGTCGGGGTTGGAAGAGAAAAAGAATTGACCCAGGAATGTCACAGGAAAGATGACAGAGAGGAACCTGACACAGGTAAGTGGAAGCAATGTCGGACTCAGCTGGGGTCCCGTGGTCGCCAACCCAAGTTCCACAAGTTATGAGCCTCCGGGAGAAATCCAAAACGGAGAATCAAGGATATATTTTGATTCATCTATTCGTATTATAAGACAGTACCACCATCGACTTGTTTATGGTGATCGCGGAGGCTTGAATGAGTGGAAACTAAGAGCATTTGTACTTGTTGCCATGGTAACTAGGTGTTGCGCTTGTACTTGTTGCCATGGTAACTAGGTGTTGGAAATTTGACGCCGCAACACGCTTCGAATAAGAACTAAATGTACTTACATTTTGTTGCCATGGTAGCTACAGTAGGATTATGCGAATTGTCTACGCTAACGTGTCCTCTCTGATTCCGGCAATTTCGGTGGCGTAGTTGGTAGCATGCTGAGCTTCTATGCCAAAGATCGTGGGTTCAAATCCGGCCGAAGTCGTCGGATTTTTAAGAGCGTTAAAAATCCCTCAGTAGGCCTTCCTTCGGAAGGGAAGTAAAGCCGGCGGTCCCATGTAATAGATTTATGGCATGTTAAAGAACCTTCCACAATTACACCTGTGTGAAGTTAAATTATATATTAAACATTTGACAAACGCTCTTAGGTTCCGACGTTCGTCACCAGGAGCCGACTGCGATGGCATCTGGTAACCAAGTTCTGAACTAGAGCTCAGCAACTTGAAGTGAGACCCTGGTGACAGCGCTAGCTCTGTCAGCCAGTGTGACAGAGAGGAGGGCGAGCTTGAGCGAGAGAGTGGACTGTGAACGCTTGTCAACACATCTATTGGCTCCCAGCCATCGATGGTCTACACCCCTCTGCGCAGATATTGGTCTTGCTTGAGTTGGTCAGAGCGGGCTGGGGGGAAGTACGTTTAGTTCGCATTTTTTCCGGGGTTTCAGTTAGAGTTGCTGAGCTCTAGTAGTCGTTGATGGTGGCGTTTGGCGGCAAATGTAGGAACTTCTTGAAAAAATTCAATGTCTGCAGTCCTTACTTGAATTGAAAACAGATAACACACACTAATACAGTCATCACAATTAACACCGGTTATCAGACACTCACCCAAAGTACACGGGGCTACATGACCGCGTTGTCGCAGCCCCTAAACTGAGGAACCAACCAACCAACCTGTCTGATTCCAGATAAACCCCCAGCTCAAAATATATTCATGTTACAAATCTCGATACGCACCTGTGATGGGATGAAGAAACATTGCACAAATATCTCTATTTACAAGCGATCTAGATCCATATCCCGGACCAGAGATTCGTTTAATTGGCATAGCGGAGCTATCCGCTCAGCTTGAGAAGGCATAGGTCTCGTGAAAGTGGAGCACTTGGCAGAAGAAGGAAAGATGGAGTCAAGTGCTGGACCTCTAATTCACTAATTATCTCGTCTCGTCACCATGTCTTGTCAAGACCCAGCTTTTAACCCCTCGATCGCCTCGTAAATTATGCTCAATTTACTCCTAATTATTTTGTAGACCTGTTCCCTTGCATTTCGTGTTTGCTTCATTGCCCAATGATGCTCCAAGTAAGACAGACGGACGGCTTTTGTTCGCAAGGTGATGTCGTGAGATATCTACCGGGGTCACGGTACCATTGCTGACCGGAAATCTCACCACTAACATCTAGAGCACGCTATACTTTCTTACAATTAAGTGCATTCTTCACTCATCTGATTCCCAAACATGTCTAGTGAGTAACAACACATTTTATTCTCTCTCACCTAAGATCTACTCCTCAAATATATTCTGATCCGAAATTCCCCTCCTGAAAATATCAGAAACCCTAAAAATAAAAATAAATTTAGGGCACCATGCCGAGATTACCTGTAGAACACTGCTGGCTGTCTTGTGTGAATGGTGATGGATGGTAGGACGCATAATTGCCCTAGGAATGTATTTATAATATTAGAAGCGCTTGTAACAGGTTATTATTATTATTATTATTAGTATTATTATTATTATTATTATTATTAGTAGTAGTAGTAGTAGTAGTAGCAGTATTAAAATGTATTACTTAATGTTAGGCCTATTATTTTATTTTATCTGTAGTATTTATGAAATGTATCTCGTGCTTAAATGGGACAAGAGTGCAATGAACCCTAACTTCGCCACTAATAAATAAATAAATAAATAAACAAATATTCAACATGTGGCCTCAGCTTTTATGTTGTAGCCATTTTGGCGATCTACTCTCCAACTTTGACGTTCCGTTCGCCACAGATATGAAGTAGTGAAACTGGAAATTTATTGCACGATTTACAGCTGAGTGTTAATTAATTTTGTCCTGTAATCATGAAATATGATAACTTACGAGAGATCTTCCACGAGTCGACATCGCAGTGCAACTCGGATTGCCATGGATGTTTGTCAGCCCTTCAAAAGTCGGACTTCTTTGGCTGGAAATTGAACGCACGATCGTGGAACATGAAGCAAGCACTCTATCACTGACCCACCAAGGAAGCCTATCCGTTAGCGTTCATATACAATTCCACCAATTGTGATGAAACTTTGGTGAGTTGTTGTGCACACTCCCACAAATGTTTCTGAACAAGTAAATCCATTTTACAATGCGCACGAGCAGTTTCAACAAATGAGTGATGAGCGCGAATCATTTCAAGAAATTGCCTTTGGTGAGCTGTTGTTTCACGCCCGCGACGTTTTCCGAATTAGAAAAAATCCATTTAACAATAACTGGTGCGCGAGTCGTTTCAACAAATGTACTTCGGTGAATATTTGTGCACGCCCACATAGGTTTCTGAATTAGTAAATTGATTTTGTTGAATTGCTTCCACAAATGAGTGTATTTCATACATTTTTGCGTCAGTGCATGTGTTTTCTTTGTGTGAGTACGAATGCTTGACAGAATTGAATTGAATCATTCACAGCGACATTTCAGTTCGTGTGTGACATAATTTGCTTCATTCGTTACTTAATAATTGTCCATCTATGCCTCTAATCAGGGCAGATGACCTCGCTCTATTGATTTGGGAGTATCTCAATATTTCAGGCATTCAATATTTTACCAGTTACGTCTACACAATTCAACCAACATGTGCATTTCAGAATATAGATATTTGGTGTCAAAAATGCTCGCGTCCAAGCTCTGTGAACATACGTCGTCAGGGGAAGGAGCAGCCGACAAGTGAAGGGCCTACCATCAGCCCGCCGAGTTATCTGGTATTCATGTCTATTCCAATACTGCTAACATAGGGCCGTTGCCTAAACCACTGTGGTATTGCGAATGAGTGAGTGAGTCACAGTCCAATGCATTTGGTCTGTTACTACGCAGGGACCGGGAACCCCACTCGTCAGTCATCATAGGCTATATCTTCATCCGTGCGATCCACATTCCTCTCACATTCACGGATCTGGGACCCGAGCAGTACGCCAACAGCTCATTCCCTAGATGCAACGAGTATAGATCAAGTCAGCAAATAAGGTTGAGACTAGGAAGATATCGAAGGTAGAAATCTGAATTACCTATACCAGTTTTAAAATTTTACCATGTTCTTTTAGTAATTATTTCCTTTTTCATTGGCCTATTATTATGATTAAGGGAAAATGACCTAGATGTTACGCCGCAGTTGTTAAAAGGGACGTAAAACCAATAACATTATTATAATCTTCCTTTCTTTCTATCTGTCTTTGATTGGCATTGCAACGCATGCCGGCTATAGCTAGTAATATATATATATATATATATATATAAATTACAAGCCTTACAGTAGTCGCATAATTGTGTAACATCTGACATAGAAGAACCCTCACGTGAAATTGTTGATACACCGGTATTTCATACTATTATTGGCACAAATATTAATCTATTGTAAAAGGGAGTGTTTTACAGATATTGTAGTTTATAATACGGAACTCATTTTATTAGATTTGTAGCTTCCACCAGCACTAGCCTAAATAAAGAAAACGATATGGATCAACTAGATTAATAGACGCAATACCGCTCATAACTTTAAATTCCTTATAAACAGGTCCTCTTGATTCACAGACCAACACCTAATTGTATATGAATTCTGTTAAAATGAGTCATATTGATATGATAAATATCGTTTAAAATGATAATCTGGTAGCAAAAATATCCACCCAGTCCAGGATTTGAACCCGAGATCTCTAGATTGACAGTCATAGGCGCTATCCCTACGGCTATTTCGACTAGGCAAATAGTGTGCACAAGATGGTGACTTCTTTCCACGTTCCAAAAATACTGCATTACGGAATTAAGTTTCATTTATATTTTGCTTGTTTCGATAATATTCCTGCGTGAAATTGAGTTTAAAATGCCTTATGAATAGGCCCTCTTGTAAGTTAAGAGAATGTATTCAGCACTAGTTCATGAAGGCTTGCTCAACTCTCGTATAACCACAACGATTATATTATATTGATATGTCGCCTCCGTAGCGTAGCGGTCAGCATGGTTAGCTGCCGCCCCGGAGGTCCTGGGTTCGATTCCCGGCTCTGCCACGAAATTTGAAAAGGGGTGTGAGGACTGGAACGGGGTCTACTCAGCCTCGGGTGGTCCAAATGAGTAGAGGGGGTTCGATTCCCACCTCAGCCATCCTCGAAGTGGTTTTCCGTGGTTTCCCACTTCGTCTTCGGGAAATTACCGGGATGGTACCTTCTGTAAGGCCACGGCCGCCTCCTTCCCTCCTTCCCTCTTCCTAGCCTCTCCATCCCAGTCTTCCATCCCTTCCCATCCCTCATGAGGCCCCTGTTCGCTTTGCAGGTGAGGCCGCCTGGGCGAAGTGCTGATCACAGCTCCCCAGTTGTATCCATCCCGACCAGATGTTCCAACCTCCAGGACACTGCCCATAGAGGCGGTAGTGGTGAGTTCCCTCGCTGAGTCCGTGGGAACCACCAATCTAGAGGGTAAATTGACTAAATTAAATAAACGATTGTGCAGAAACATAATTTTTACCATTTAAATACTGTTACGAAGACTTCGAACCTGTACCATGTGCTTTGTTTCAATCACTTGGCACCAGAGTTCGCATGAGCGATTACCGTTCAGTATGTCATATACATTCCACATGGCCGAGAGTATGTCATGGTATCAATTTCCGACACCGCGCGGTCATTGTTTCTCTTACCACTGCCAGCTGGATGGATCGATCGAGTTGGCAGTGCGTCTTACACTTCCGTTCTATCGAACGGAAGTGTGCCAGATGGTGCAACCTCGATCGTTCCGATCCACTTCCATCCCATTTTTCAAAATCACTCCCACAAAAATATCCAGCAACCGAGTGGAAAGATGTTACACAACAAACAACAACAATAAGAAGCTATACCAATATACACGCCTTAAAACTGCAAGAGTGTCTGGCTGCGTGGCTCAGGGGTAACGTTCTCGCTTGCTGAGCCCAAGGTTGCAGGTTCGAAACCTGGCGCAGTCAGCTGGCATTTGAGGGTGCGCAAATGCGAGGGAGCCGTGTCAGTAGATTTCCTGGCACGTTAAAGATCCCCTTTGGGGCAAAATTCCGGCACCCCGGCGTCTCTAAAAGCCAGTGTAGTTAAAAGGGACGTAAAACCAATAACATTATTATTATTATAAAACTGCAAGAGTGACACAGATCGGGTTGACTGGAAAGAACTTGCGATTATCTACGTCATAATTTTAGAAGCTATCGAGATTCTTAAATGAGCCTTAATCTGCGATATTTGCTGCTCAATAATAACTTAATAAATATAGCTTATATGCTTGACTGAGGGTGCTGTACTCCACACTAATTATGAGATCAACCAAAGAGGTTCCCAAGGCGCACGGTAGCCGGGCCCGGAAATGTCCGGGGTGGACCGCAATTAGAGCAAGGGAGAGGTCTTAATTACAGCAATCACTGTACTTTTAATCTCGAGATAAATGAAGTTGTTATAATTATCGTTCATTGTCCCGAGCAGTGGGAGCTATCAACCTGCGAGTAATAGCTCCTACAGCCATCGTGCACATTGGGTGCGTACTGTATATGCTTGAGAAAATAAATCATATGTTTCTTCATGACATTCACGGCTGTTATGAACGACCTCTAATTAAAGGTTCTAATGGAGAGGATCCCTCAACTTTTTAGGCTAGGAGTCAGTTTCTCTCCTCTTCCTCTCTGAATTTAAATCCACCAACACAGATCCTACCTCAACCCTTCCTGATCTTCGAAGGACATTTTTGGCCCATTTTCATGATATAAAATATAGGTTTATGAGTTCAACTTTGCCCCTGTGTGTCTGTTTACATGTGTGCTTGGTTCCCATATAGATTTTTAATTACTCGAGAGGTTTCAGTGATACTTGGTAAGATGTTAATATTACACAGTACATCGCCGACCGGACATTTTTAATTTCAATAAGTGCCATCAATTTAATATGGCGGCTGCGCGAAATATTTCACTCGTACTCAATATCACAAAACTATTACACCAATACTCTTGAAATTTAGTATGGCGATAGATGACACTGAGGTAAGTTCACGTATGTGACTCTCAAACAGCTGATGGTTATAAAACAAACATAATGGGCATAAGAATTCCAAATATTGAAATTGTCATTTTTGGCGAAATAATCTTCCGAGCACAGAGAGACTTGGCGTAGTGATCTTTACTTAGAATTAATTATATTAACGCCTGATGTAATTCAATTGGTTAAAAGAAAACAAGATGGTGGCTGTGCGAAATTTGAAAGACCTGTTTTTATTTCGTGCATTCTATTCAAGCGACCGACTTGAAAGTTGGTTTAATGAATCACTACCATAATAAGTTTTATCTAATTGTACATAGAAGCAGACACCATTTGCAGCCACGTTCGCACAAGGAATGAGACACGGATGCCCAACGTATCCTCTCATTCCAAGTATCAGTTGATGGAGTGGTGATACACGCCATCACCGACTTCAGTAAAATACAAGCAGACACACTCTACCTGCAAGAATATGACAATCGGGTTTCGGGCAGTCCTTTCCTTGCACTATCACTTTGTGCACTTCAATAAGTTCCTCAATGGCAAGCGTT
Source organism: Meconema thalassinum (assembly GCA_946902985.2). Lineage (NCBI taxonomy): Eukaryota > Metazoa > Arthropoda > Insecta > Orthoptera > Tettigoniidae > Meconema > Meconema thalassinum. The sequence goes on from OX336393.1 coordinate 332,424,258, forward strand.
TCGACACATAATAATAATAATAATAATAATAATAATAATAATAATAATAATAATAGGAAAAGGAAGCACAGATGGTGGAACGTGACATGTGACAGAGCCATAGAGGATAGAATACAAGCCTGGAAAAAATTAAACAGCCATAGAACACCCGAAAAATGGGAAGAATTCAACAAGATACAAAAAGACTCCTCGAGAATTATCCGCAGAGAAAAAATAAACTACGATAACAATAGACTCAAGGAGATAGAAGAGGATTTTACCAAAAATAACACACGAAACTTCTATAGAACATTCAGAGAGAATATGACAGGATATCGACCACCGAGCTTATGCTTCAAAAGACAAGACGGAACACTGGAGACAAACCCGAAAAAGAACTGTACGATACTGGCACAATATTTTGACTCACTGCTTAACTGTGATAAACCAACACACAGATTACAGTTCGAAAAGCCAGAACCTAACATTGATTCCAAACCTCCAACACTTGAAGAAATCGTGGAAATAATAAAATCACTAAAGAACAATAGAGCGCCTGGAGAAGACGGATTGATTTCGGAAATCTGGAAATTAGACCACGAAAATGTTACACCAAAAGTACAAAAAATCATCGAAAACATCTGGGAAACAGGGAAGGTACCAGAAGAATGGAAGTGAGCTCTAATACACCCCCTCCACAAGAAGGGAGACAAAACGAACTCTAATAATTATAGAGGGATTTCACTATTACCCGTCGCATACAAAATTTTCTCCTAAGCCCTGTTAAAACGGATAGAGCCTCAGATAGATCCACAGATAGGAGAATACCAAGGAGGGTTCAGGAAGGGAAGATCGTGCAGTGAGCAGATTTGGTGCCTGAGAACAATATTAGTAACGAGAAAAACCAGGAACACAACAATCACATTCGTCGACTACAAAAAAGCGTACTACTCCATAGATAGAGAAACAATTTTTAACACATTAGAAGAAATGAAGGTCGACAATAAGTCCAGAAAACTAATCCAAGAAACATTAACAAATACAATATCCAAAGTTAAATTCATGGGAGAGATCTCGGAACCCATCAAAATTAATACAGGATTGCGACAAGGTGATGGTTTATCACCCATTCTATTCAACTCAGTTTTTGGATAAAATAATCAAGACATGGGAAAAAGGAGTCAAAGGCATAAAAATGGCAAAACACCAGAAAAGGACAGTCAACATTAAGTGTCTGGCCTTTGCCGATGATGTAGCGATTATAACAATTAACAGAAAAGAAGCCAAAGAAGCTCTAGAGACGCTACATGAAATCTCTGCCAAAACAGGGTTACAAATCTCATACGAAAAAACACAGTTCATGGACACAAAATCTACAGACAAGCACCCACTGGAAACCAAGTATGGAAAAATAACACATGTGGAAAGTTTCAAATATCTAGGAGAGATTATACAGAAAACAGGACTGAACTTGGCATCCAATGAAGACAGGATCGCTAAATTGCAGAAAGCATACCGACTTACATGGAACCACTACAATAAAAAAAGTATTTGCATCAATGCCAAATAACGACACTACGGTACAGTAGTCTTACCAGAGGCCTTATACGCTTCAGAAACGACAGCAATCAAGGGGCGAACAAAAATCAAGGAATTAGAAAAACAAGAGAGAAAAAATCAGAGAAAGATCTATGGGCCAGTTCAGAAAGAGGGAATATGGATGAAGAGACCGACAATAGAACTGTACAAACAGACAGAGACGATTACAAACAACATAAGGAAAAGAAGGGCAAAATTTTATGGACATATACATAGGATGACCGAAGACAGACTGACCAAGAAAATTTTTAATATAGTTACGAATAGCACACTAAAAACCAATTGGGTAAAGGAAACTGTGGAAGACCTTAAGAAACTAAACATCTCTACAGAAGACATGGCAGACAGGAGCAAATACAGAGAAAAACTTAGACTACAGAAGTTTGAGCAAACTCCCAAAGAGAGACAACCAGCAAAGAGGTGGACAGAAGAGAGAAAGAGGAAACACAGTGTGTATATGAGAGATTTTTGGAAAAAAAGAAGAAAGGTCCAGAATGAAACATGAAAATTGATTGTGTTGTAACGCTCTCCTTATGGGGAATTAACGAATAAATAAATAAATAAATAAATAAATAAATAAATAAATAAATAATAATATCGTATGGCCTCGGATGCAGGGTGCAAGCTTTGTTAATTGACACCCAGAGGGCAGCTTGCGTGTCGAATTTAATGTTCCTTGGAGCGCTATGAATGTCAAGGAGGTTAGATATCTAAGCTTCTTGACGCTATACCGCTTTCTAGTAGATAAATTAGGAACTTTGAGTTGGCGGAAAAACCCGAGATTAATTTTGCCATTATAAACACGGCCAACTGAATTCAAATGGGTTCTTTAACATGCCAACAACGTATGACATGAGTATCGTGATTTTTGTCGCCTTTCAAAAAAAATCACTTACCATGGCCAGGAGCGAACCTGCAAGCTTGGGGTTGGTAGTCCGACACTATAACCACACGCCCACCGTGGCGAGCGTTTCGATACAAGTAATGGTGAAATGAAAGTAGTAGTTTAGGAATGACTTTCCTCGCAAGCGGCTGACCACCATGTTGGTATTGTACCTAACAGGTTTTTAAAACTTACATATGTAAAATTATCATAGTATCCTCTAACATACAAAATTTCAGGGTGATATCATTAAGCTAACAGTTTTGGAGATGTAGAATGCCGGTGGGGTCGCCATGTTGGATTTGTGAAAAGTATCAAATTGTTTTGGTACGGTCGAGGTTGGACGAGGAAGTATGTCTTTACTGAGTTTCATTGGAATAGCTCCTGCCGTTTAGATTTTATTAGGGACACACACAGATCACACTCGAACTCACATGATCCGAGAATGATCTCACAAGTCTATATTTCATATGTTAAAATTAAGCTAAAATAAAGTAAATCGGCGAAGTCCTATGAAATTTAGCGAAATATGCGTTTCAGAAAAGTATCACGTAACTCTTACGGCAAACATTTAGGTTCTAGGTATTCTGGTTGATATTTAACAGTGGTCTGAAGTGCTTGGCCGGTACTGTAGGTAGTTATTGCTACCCATATTAAATACGTTGGTAATCTCTTCAACATAACGGGATATGGAGTGAAAGAAAGTTTTACCCGTCTTGAGAGCATTGAAGTAGCGTAATTGGCTCCTGTTTTCAACCCAAGACATGAGAATAATCAGCTTAAATAAATCTCATTCCATCACGTTCGTGTGTAATATACACTTGCGTTACATTCTCATCCACCTGAGTCCAGGCAGTGCTGTTTATTTGTCCTCTCGATAACCTCTCTACCATCTACCATTATCTCGCTCCAGACGCGCATGGGAAGGTTATACGGATTAATTAACAGCAGGATATTTATGGCTTAGCAAAGATATTCGTCTTCAATTTAAGACCAAACCTTTCTCTATAATTTTCAGCCACTTTATTTCTTCCCTTTTTGGTTGCGAAATAAGATTGACCCTCCCATGGGGAGTACCTGCACTTGACACCAGCATGAACTGAACTTGCTACGCCTCACAACAACAAAACAAAATAATCATGAAAAGTAATTTTGCGTGCGTGAATTTTAAACGGATTTTTGCTTTCAACAACAGGGAAATATTTTTGCTTATTATATTCTTAGGTTACAGTTCAGCTCAAAATTAGTGGTACAACCTGTATCTTACGAAGAATTTATTAGTGCGCATGAGTAATGCTGCCAACTAAAGCATCAAGTTACTAAATATAGCGATTTCAAGAAGTCACTTGCGATAGTTCTAAAAGGAGAATGATGATTATTCCAGAAATATTGAAGATTAATTGACAATTATGTACGTTTTATTTCATTCTATTTATTTATTTATTTATTTATTTATTTTACTTTATTTCGTAAGCCTCCGTGGCTTAGGCAGCAGCACGCCGGCCTCTCACCGCTGGGTCCGTGGTTCAAATCCCGGTCAGTCCATGTGAGATCTGTGCTGGACAAAACGGAGGCAGACAGGTTTTTCTCCGGGTACTCCGGTTTTCCCTGTCAACATTTCATTCCAGCAACACTCTCCACTATCATTTCATTTCATCTGTCATTCATTTAATCATTGCCCCAGAGGAGTGCGTCAGGCCTCGGCAGTCGGCACAGTTCATATCCTCGCCGCTAGATGGGGGCTTCATTCATTCCATTCCTGACCCGGTCTGAGACTGGAAGCAGGCTGTGGATTTTCATTATACTTTATTTCATCAGTAGTGGTGAAGTTAGGGCTCATGGCCCCCTGTTACGCAATATGCTACCAGTACATACGAAACAATTTTTGAAATACAATAAATAATTATGATGGTAATTAAGGAGTAAATTAATTATGTTAATACTTATATTAATTAGAAAGGCATAATAATAATAATAATAATAATTATTATTATTATTATTATTATTATAATGTAAAGAAGGGAGTCGTTGTTTCCGATCACCACTTGTCTTAATCAAAGTCAAATTTCAACTCTACAGACCCAAACTCATACCAGCTAGAAATCCAAGAATTGATCCGGAACTTCTTAAACTAAATTCAAGCAATTTCGTTGCCAATATCTCCAACCAAACTCCGTCCAATTGGATAGAATTAAAAGATACCGATGTATTACCAGAATATTGGTGTTCTTCCTTGAAAACGCAAGCACAGGTGGTGGAACGACGTCTGTGGCAAGGCCATTGAACTTAGAATTCAAGCCTGGCAAAGGTGGAGTTCCCATAAAATATACAAACACTGGCATGAATTCCTCAAAGTCCAGAAAGAAGCCACAAAAACAATCAGATCGGAGGAACGAAAATATGATAAAAACAGACTGACAGAAATAGATCAGAATTTCAGTAAAAACAATACAAGAAACTTCTACAAAACATTTGCTGAAGAAATATCAAACTACCCCACACCTAGTTTGTGTTTCAAACGTCCAGGAAATATAACAGCTTAGGCTTTCACGGCCGGCGTTCATAATTAAATACAAGTTTTTCGGGCTTGTAGGCCGTGGTCCAGACAGGATATCTCCCGACGTTTCACCGGAAACTGCATCCGTGCCTGTAGAATACATTATAAGCAACATTGAGGCTGCCATACACCGTTTACCCAGGGAGCAGGCCGAGGAAGTCCGCTCAGAGGCCTCACGCATCCTTCGTAAAGCTCCAGCGGCCCAGCAGTAACCTCACACCTCAAGAGAAGGATGCCTTTAAAACCCTTAACAGGGATAGAAGCATCATCATTCTACCTGCAGATAAGGGCAACGCGACTGTAGTCATGTCATCGGAAGACTACGACACTAAGATCCTGTCGCTACTAGAACCTCAGACATACCGAAAACTCACGAAAGACCCCACAACACGGATACTTAGAGAGACCAACAGGTTAATCAAGGCCTCTTCACTACTAGACCACGTGAAGAAGGATACATGCAAGAGTGAAGCTCTACCTCCCAGGCTGTACGGTCTACCCAAAGTACACAAAACTGACATTCCACTGAGACCTATCGTGAGTGCTATCGGCTCTCCAAACTACACCATCGCCAAGCATCTCTCGATCATTCTACAACCGCACATCGGTAACACTGAGACTTACGTCAGGGATTCAGGCCATTTTATTGGGAAATTGCAGAACATACGTCTGGAACCTGAAGACCGCCTAGCTTTGACGTAGTATCCCTCTTCACGAAGGTGCCTATGAAAGAATCCATAAACCAGATTGCCGAGCTCTTCACGGAAGACCTCACAGACTTGTTTCGCCACAGCCTTGCCACGAGCTACTTCCTATGGCGCGAGAACTTCTACGAGCAAATAGAGGGAGTTGCCATGGGTAGCCCACTAAGCCCTGTGATTGCGAACTTCTACATGGAAAAGTTCGAGCAGTTGGCGATCGAGACTGCACCCCTCAAACTGAAAGTATGGCTACGTTATGTTGACGATACCTTTGTAGTCTGGAGCCACGGAGAGGAAGAGCTGGAACGTTTCCTGGACCACCTTAACAGCCTCAACACCAGCATAAAATTTACTATGGAGAAGGAGAAAGACAACTGCCTGGCCTTTCTTGACGTGCTGATCACCAGGACTAATGACCTGCGCTTGGGGCACACCGTGTACCGGAAACCCGCACACACCGACCGATATCTATACAAGACATCCAATCACCACCCCCGACAGAAACACGGAGTTATTAAAACATTGGTAGACCGTGCTAGGAGAATCTGTGAGCCATCCAACCTCAACCAAGAGCTGAAACATATAAAGAGGGCCCTATGCGCCAACGGATACAGCAATAAGGAGATTGAGCGAGCCTCTCATCCCAGGCGCCGGAGCACGAGGAAAGATTCTGAGGAAACTCCGGTGGCCACCGCATTCCTGCCGCACGTGAAGAAGGTGACGGACAGGATAGGCAAATTACTGAAGACCTATGGGGTGAAGACGGTTTATAAACCCACCGCCAAAATCCGGGACTTGCTGCGATCCGCTAAAGACAAGCGCCACCCACACTCCACTGCAGGTGTCTACAGAATCCCGTGTTCCTGTGGGAAGGTGTACATAGGAACGACGATGAGGAGCGTGACCACCAGACTCAAGGAACATAACAAACACAGCCGCCTGGGTCAAACTGAGAAATCGTCAGTCGCTGAGCATTCTCTCATGCCCGGTCACGATGTACAGTACCGGGACACGGAGATACTCTCCACGACCACACACTACCACGCCAGGCTGCAACGGGAAGCCATAGAAATCTTCAAACACCCCGACAATTTCAATCGGAAGGAAGAAATTGAACGTGTGCGTAATACATGGATCCCGGCCCTTAGGAACACCAAGGCCAAGAAATCACTCACACGTCAACCTGAAGAACCTTCCCGCTACAGCCCGGCAGTCGCGCAGGGAACACCTGACTCTCACAAGCTCGGTCGCCGAAGCCGGAGCACGCACCGCACCCCGCAACATGTACGTGAGAACAGACGATCCAGCCGGAATGCGAAGAGAACGCTCGGATCTCCATGCTAATTTGAAGATCCAAACTACCTTCCAGCCGTTAGTTCATCGCCAAGATCCACCCAACCAACAGTCATATTCAAACAACAATACTCCACTACTAGCCGTTACCCATTATTTCAAGCCTCTTCCTCATTCCACTGCTGACCAAGGAAAGGAGCGGAACCCTTGATAATGCCAGACGCAGTTTCCGGTGAAACGTCGGGAGATATCCTGTCTGCACCACTGCCTACAAGCCCGAAAAACTTGTATTTAGTCCAGGAAATAAATAATAAAGACAATTGTAAACTCCTTGCAGATTACTTCCATGACCTTCTAAACTGCGAATCCCCTGCAGAGCAACTCTCATTTGAGCAAACCACTCCAAATCCAAACTTGGAACCTCCTTAATTGGATGAGGTCAGACAATAAATCAGTGAACTTAAATGTAGCAAGGCCCCAGGGGAGGATGGTATAAACGCTGAAATGTTGAAATTTGGAGGTGAAAGCATAGCTGAGAAAATTCAAGTAATTCTTGAAGATGTCTGGAATTCAGAGAAAATCCCTGATGACTGTAAGTGGGCCCTGATTCACCCACTGCACAAAAAGGAAAGGGGGATAAAACAGACATCAATAATTACAGAGGAATATCCTTACTACCAGTTGCGTATAAAATTATTTCTAAGGCCTTACTCACGAGATTTGAAAAACAGACAGAACACCTAATTGGCGAATATCAGGCAGGGTTTAGGAAAGGCAGGTCATGTACAGAACAAATTCTCAATCTCAAAAGCATGTTGCAAATTCGTAAAACCAAGCACGCTTGTTTATTTCAAGAAAGCTTGTGACTCTGTTGACCGGCACACTCTATTCAACATTCTAGAAGAATTTCAAGTTGACAAGAAATCAAGAGAATTAATTAAGCAGACACTGACAGCCACAACTTCAAAAGTTACATTTCAAGGTGAACTTCCTGATCTTTTTCATATTAAAGGAAGATTGTAGTTTAACGTGACCGTTAATCTCGAGATCATGAGCCACGGGACCTCCTTTTTACGTAGAATCCGAACCACAGGACATGGCATTTCACTTCGAAAATCTCACAAGCATTCAGGGGCGTATATAAGGGGGGGTGCTGAGGGGGCTCCAGCCCCCCCCCCCCCGAAAAAGTCAACTTGGGTACAAAATACAATGTATTTCACAGTACTTTTAAGAAATGCTTATCAATTTGTAAAATTGCTGAATAAATTAACAAGTAATCCATTTAGATACTTGCCATTCACACTCCTCAAGCTATAATAGAACATTCATTAAGTACACACAATTTTCCAGGATAGTCATCCCCCCCCCCCCCCCCGAAAAAAATTGTATATACGCCCCTGCATGCATTGACCGGGAATCGAACCCGGACTGCCTTGGTGAGAGGCATACAGCTGGACCGCTGAGCCACCACGCCCCCCCCCCCTTTTTAGCCTACTTTCGATTTTTGCAAAAAATGAAAGTAGACTTATGAGATCACTACAGGGCGAAAAAAAGTGTGTCTGTCTGTGTGTGTGTACAGTATGTGTGAGAGTCTGTGTGTGTGTGTGAGAGAGTGTGTGTACTCTGAATGTCTGTCCCCCCCTATCAATTCGAACACGGTGAGCGCAAATTGAACGAAATTTGGTACAAAGGTAGCACTAGCAAAGGACACCTCAGTGTCATGTTTTATATCGCCGCCATCTTGACGGAAACGTAATGGCGGCCACACAAATGTTCAAAGCTTAAATCAAATTGCGACTAACCTAATCATCCGATCTCTACCAAATTTTGCAACAACATACCTTTATGGGGGCAGCATCCTTTGATCGAACTAATAGGTCATCAGCCTAATAGTTTGCGGATGGCGGCCATCTTTGTGTGAAAATCGATTGCCCGTATTAATTCGAACACGGTGAAACCGAATGGAACGAAATTTGGTTCAGAGGTAGTACTAGCAAAGGGCACCCCAGTATCATGTTTTATATCGCCGCCATCTTGACGGAAACGTAATGGCGGCCACACGAATGTTCAAAGCTTAAATCAAATTACGATTAAACTAATCATCCGATCTCTACCAAATTTTGCAACTACATACCTTTATGGAGGGAGCATCCTTTGACAAATCTAATAGGTCATTAGCCTAATAGTTTGCGGATGGCGGCCATCTTTGGGTCAAAATCGATTACCCCTATTAATTCGAACACGGTGAAACTGAATGGAATGAAATTTGGTACAGAGGTAGCACTAGCAAAGGGCACCTCAGTGTCATGTTTTATATCACCGTCATCTTGACGGAAACGTAATGGCGGCCACACAAATGTTCAAAGCTTAAATCAAATTACGACTAACCTAATCATCCGATCTCTACCAAATTTTGCAACAACATACCTTTATGGAGGAAGCATCCTTTGACAAATCTAATAGGTCATTAGCCTAATAGTTTGCGGATGGCGGCCATCTTTGTGTCAAAATCGATTACCCCTATTAATTCGAACACGGTGAAACCGAATGGAATGAAATTTGGTACAGAGGTAGCACTAGCAAAGTGCACCCCAGTGTCATGTTTTATATCGCCGCCATCTTGACGGAAACGTAATGGCGGCCACACAAATATTCAAAGCTTAAATCAAATTACGATTAACCTAATCATCCGATCTCTACCAAATTTTGCATCAACATACCGTTATGGAGGGAGCATCCTTTGACCATACTAATAGGTCATTAGCCTAATATTTTGCGGATGGCGGCCATCTTTGTGTGAAAATCGATTCCCCCTATTAATTCAAACACGGTGAAACCGAATGGAACGAAATTTGGTACAGAGGTAGCACTAGAAAAGGCCACCTCAGTGTCATGTTTTATATCACCGCAATCTTGACGGAAACGTAATCGCGGCCACCCAAATGTTAAAGGCTAAAATGTAATTACGACCAACCTAATAATCTAGTCTCTACCAAATTTTGCAACCTCAAATCTTTATGTGGGAAGCATATTCTGACCAAACTGCTAGATCATCAGCCCAATAGTTTGCAGATGGTGGCCAAGTATGTGTGCAAATCGATTCCCCCTATCAATTCAAACACGGTGAAACCGAATTGAACGAAATTTGGTACAGAGGTAGCACTAGCAAAAGGCACCTCAGTGTCATGTTTTATATCACCGCCATCTTGACGGAAACGGAATGACGGCCACCCAAATGTTAAAAGCTTAAATCAAATTTCGACCATCCTAATAATTTGATCTCTACCGGATTTTGCAACATGCCCCTTTGTGGAAAGCATCTTATGACTGACTACAAGGTCATCAGCCCAATAGTTTGCAAATAGCGGCCATGTATGTGTGCAAATCCATTCCCCGGATCAATTCAAACACGGTGAAACCGAATTGAATGATTTTTTTTACAGAGGTAGCACTAGCAAAGGGCACCTCATATTCATGTTTAATATCCCTATAGCACGTTGTATTTCAACAAGCTACTACAACCAACATTCAATTATACTCCTTGAAAAGGACAAAGAGTTATAACAATACCCATGCATTTAGGAGAAAGTAGGCTATATGTTCTTTACTGAACATCTTGTTTCATATTAACACAGGCCTTCGACAAGGGGACGGACTATCTCCGTTATTATTCAATCTTGTTCTGGAGGAAGTCGTCAAGACCTGGGAAAATGAAACAAAAAGAAGAACTATTGGCGGACTACTCAAAAACAGAATTCATCTGCAGTGTTTGGCTTCGCAAATGATCTGGATGTTCTTTCTAACAACAGACTAGAGACAGTTCAGTCTATTGAGAAACGTCACGAAATTGCAGTTAAGACCGGGCTCCAAATATCCATGCAAAAACTCAATACTTAGAAGGATCCTCTCGTTATCTACAGGGTGGGCGGGAAGTAACTAGGCATTATTAAATGGCTGTTAGCCTAAGTGTTTAATATTGATGAAATTATATTGGAAGTAGCGGAAACATACAGAACATTAAATAGGATCGTGAATTTTCGTGCCACTTAGTACCGACGGTGGCCGCGAGAGGCGATACACACAACAATAACAAAAATGGCCGATCGCCTGACAGTAAGAGAACGAGCACAGATTGCTTTGCGCTATGAGGTGTGGAAATCGAGCGTTCTTTGTCAATTGGCACAATTACCATTACTGGGTGGCACAGGATCCTGGAGTTACGGTGGAGAAGATGGAGTGTCGTCCAAAAGTGACTGTGTGGTGTGGAATAACGGCAACAAATGTCATCGGCCCATACTGTATCTCCTGCGTGACACAATTAACAATTAACGGGGAACGCCACCTTCAAATGCTTCAGGATAACGTTAGGCCCACGATATCTGGATGGGAAAATACCACCGACATTATCTTCATGCGCACCGCCTCACTTTGCAAATGTCATGCGGAACTGGTAGGATAAGAAGTTTCGGGATGTTCTTACCAACGACCTCCAGAAAGCCGTGTATTCCATTCCAGGTTGTTTGACGAGATTGGTCGACGCCACAGGTGCCTACATCAAAATGTAATGGAATTGAATGGTATGCAATCATATTCCCATATAACAGTGTACATACCGGGTGAGTTAGCCGAGGTCGTTACGGCATGATTGTTGGCAGTCGCTCACATCCGGGAGGCGAGGAGGTTCGAATCCCCCCGCCGGCAACCTTGAAGATGGTCTTCTGTGGGTTCCCATCTTCCTTCCAGGCAAATGCCGGGGTTGGTCCCTAACTATAGGCCACAGCCGCTACGGTACCTTCCAACTCCTCGATCTTCCCCTCCAACTTTCCTCCCCAACGGTACTTGTAGCTCACCCATTGGGTGTCCGTCTCGAAGCAGCTACAAAACTGGCGAGCCGAACATGTCCTCGGACACTCCCGGCACTAAAAGCCATACGCAAAAAAAAAAAAAAAAAAAAAAACAGTGTACATACTGTATTAATTTCAAATAACTATGCAAACATAAAAGTTATACGTCAATATCAATACCTGGTTACTTCCCGCCAACCTTAGATGGGCAACCTCTGAAGACTAAATTCGGTAAAATTCATCAATTAAATAAATCCAAGTATTTAGGATAGGTAATTCAGCTATACGGATTGAACCGTGAAGCAAATGAAAATATAATTTCAAAATTACAGAAGGTCTAGAGGATTACCTGGAAGAGATAAAACAAAAAGTCAATATCCCGGAATGCTAAATTATGACATAGCACATTCATCAAACCTGAAGCATTATACGCCTCGGAAGTCGGAAACCTTGATCGTTGGAGGCAGATCTCTTATTAAAGACACAGAAAAGGAAGAGAGGAAAATATTGAGGAAAATCTTTGGTCCAGTCTGCGTAGAGGGTATCTGGATGAAACGGGAGTCTCAGGAGCTATATCATCACTCTGAAAAGGTCACTGACACATTCATAAAAAGGCGATTAAAGTTCTATGGCCACATTCTTAGCATGACCGATGACAGACTGACGAAGAGGATTCCCAACCTTGCTCTCTCAATGAAAGTCAAGACCAACTGGTTTAAGGAAATAGAGGAAGATCTTCAGGAAGTTGGCATCGTGGATGAAATCATACAAGACAGATACAAATTCAGAACAGTTGTCAACAACTATAATTTTGTGGAGAAAATCAGTACCAGTACCAGGAAACCATGGACTGAAGAATGGAAGAAACTCTTCAGTGCCCAGATGAAGAGATTTTGGGAGACGGAAAAATCAACATCATTTGCTAAATGAGTTCTCTCGCGCTCACTAGATGGGCAAACGATGTGAAAAGAAAAAAAAACACAATGTCACAGACCTTTCTGTAATATCCTAAATATAATCCTAGCACAGTCATACGTCCTAATATCCATCACCATTCGGACTTAGCTCGCATTCAAAAAATGGGAATATAATGACTTTATGTAATCACTTTGTGTCCTTTTGTGTGTGCGCATGAGTGGTGCATATCCCCGTATTGAAGTCTGAACGGTTGCTTGGATAATTTTATGGCACTCAGTGTGTTTTGGTGTGTTGACCTTTGTCTATCCGGACATCAGACATACATAGTTTTCATTCATATCACTGCTGCCAACCTAAATCTCAGAAACGACTAAACAAATTATAACCAAACTTTGTACAAACAAAGTACGTGCTGCCAAATCAAATATGTAGAAGTTTTAGGCAGTTCCAAGGTTGTCATCTGTAGGAAATTGAGGGAAAGATCATTTCAGATTTACCTTTGAAAATTTTTGAAATACTAATTCAGTTTAAATAAAACTTTGCACGAATAAAGTATGCTCTAGGATGAAATTGCTATCTCCATTTTCGGACACCTCCAAAGTGACTTTGATATTTCCATTACCGTCATCAGTCCAACGCAGTGACCCGAGGAATGCTTCAGCAATATTCAATATCCCGAAACTATTGCAACAATCTATATACAATTTTGATTGGTAATAGACGAATACACCAGGTGAGTCAGCCGCCCCTTATAATATTGCTTTAATGCAGTCCAACTAACGTGTATTATCAGGAAGGACGATATTTCTGCGCTTGCATCCCGTATGGTACTAATGCAGTGTATGCATATTCCCCCACCCGATGTGACTACAGACCGTTCGAATAATATAATGTACCTGCAGTCAATTATTGCAGTGCAACATCATCTGCGTTAAGATATCATGCCAAGTGGCTGGGTAATGCAAAACATGGAATTAACGCTTAACCCTTTAAAAGGCACAATATTATTAAAGATTCGGTATTTTATTTGTATTTATTGAAATTTAATTCATTTTAGCCAACATTTTATGATTATTATTAATTTATTTTTACATTTAAACATTCATGTTTGATTTTATAATTTTAATTTTTATATTATTTTCATTATCTCAATTTTAAGATTATAAAATGATAAAAATTGTAACCTTTAAAAACATATTTGTTACTAATTTTATCATTTAAATTTATTTATAAATCTAATTATTTATTTTTTTCTTTTTAATTACAATTGTTTTTATTTTTCTTAAAATATCAAACACCTTAGGTCAAGGAGATAAATATATAATATTTGGTTTCAGAAATATTAACACTTCTAGAGAAAATTCAGTGAAATATTGCTGAAAGATACAGTACAACCATCAGCCTCTTTGACAATAAAAATTAGGGCAGATGACCCCGCTGTTCCTCCCGTTAAAACAACAATAACTAATGAACTAGCAATATAAATTGCCCTGATAGGAGGTGGTTAATATACTGACCATTGACCTATAAAGGGTCAGAAACATTTATTGGCAACATTATTAAGATTGGATTTTGTGGTTTTGAGATTATTTTTAATATTATTTATATTTTTAAATATATACACTTTTGAATTATTTTTAGTATAGTAATTTTAACATTTTAAGTATGTGAAGGAGCTTTGGGTTCATCAATTTTAGTTTCAATAATTCGTACTCATGGAAATGATTTTTTTCAGACATTTAGAATTTTACAATGTTAAAAATTATTTTCATATTAGTGTTTTTAATCCCTCTCAGTTTTTTAAAATAAAATACGCTATAGTGAACTGGATGACATTTAAAACAGCGAACTTGAGGAAAATTCGGTGTTTTGATCCATACCTGACCATGTTCACGGGATACAAAATAGTCTACAGTACAGTACTTCACCACAAGTCGTAATTATATCTACTAAGGTATGTTCCCGTCCTGCTCAAGTGTTATCAGCAAATGCTAGTCATTTGGCGCTGATTAATCACTCTCCACCCGCTAAACGTGTCGGCCAAGTTCCCTTCTATAGGGAATACTCTCACTGTATTTGGAGAGTTGTATTTGACATCCACTAATGTATAAAGTCTCTAAAGTTGGCGACGTATTTCTTCCTTATATTTTGTTTCCTATAGATTTCTAAAACCCACAAGATCTAATGACTTGTCATTAAATTGGCAACACTGCCATTAGTAAATGGATGGAGGTACGCGTGAAAGAAAGAGGGCAGGGTTTTTATGTAATTTGAGGTTGTGTTTGTTGGGGTCAATCACAATTACCGCCATGCATGGTGAGGTTGGAGGTGATGGATATCAGCGTCTGGCACGCAACGCAACAAGTGCAGCCACTCCATTCACGTAAGAGCCACAACAACAAAGGGAATTTAATTCCACAAAGGCAATTATAGCTTACTTCCTTGTTTGGTAACTTTTTAGATCACGAAGCTTGGACTGGATTGAAACATAACCACTTCCCATTTGTGTTTCTGATGAGGCACATTTAGAAGTGGGCCGCGTTAGCTGGTGCAGGCACTTAAAGAAATGTTTTTCAAACTGTGGGGCTTGACACACGCTTGGCCAGGTACGACGACGATGACGTATATTATGAGCATGGGAAATTGTGTGTGTAGAAAAGCAATACACATAATCATTAATAATTATTTCATTATCTTTGAATTGCAGCCAATGGCCATAGCGAGGTATTTTAATTGAACGACCGAAGGCTCCCCATCAAGTTGAATCTCAAGTAGTTCCAACTTTGTCTGCCAGATTATGCCACTGTCACTGACACATAGCGGCGAACGATGGAACTTGATAGAGCGTTTCTAACCTACAAATTTAGCTACACACTATCAATTGTAGTGGTAGGTTCTTTTACATGCTATAAATCTATGCCCGCTAGCTTTACTTCCCCTCCGAAGAAAGGCATACCGAAGGATTTTAACGCTCTTAAACATCCGACGACTTTGGCCTGGTTTGAACCCGCGAACTTGGATATAGCAGTTCATCATGCTACCGACTACCGAAACCTACTAATAATTAATTTAATAAGTAATTCTCAATTAATGTGATTATATAATTTGATGTTCCACACCACATGGTCATAGGTTATAACCTCCATCTACCAACATATTTCATTCTGAACATACATTCTTCCAATAATAATAATAATAATAATAATAATAATAATAATAATATGAATAATAATAATAATAATTACTACTATAAAAGGCTCACATGTACCCACCGTTTACTGGCTATTCACATACAATGTTTTTTTGGAAAATCCTGCTGCATTTGCAGTTTTCCTAGCCAGAGGGTTAAACTATCTCAATCCAAAGGACTCTAAAATCACCAACCCATCTAAATATCGCCCCATCACCTGCTTGCCAAACTTTTATAACATCATTACATCCATTATTGCAAATCGAATTCGTGCGCATTGTGAGGAAAACGCCATTCTCGCAGAGGAGCAAAAGGGTTGCAGAAGGAATTCTCAAGGATGCAAGGAACAGCTCACTATTGATGCCGTGGCATTAGAGCAGGCCTGCCGTAGATCACGAAATTTTTATCCCTGCTTTATTGATTACCAAAAAGCTTTCGATTCCGTGCCTCATACATGACTTATACAGAGCTTGGAGATTTACAAGGTCAACCCTATTATAGTGAACTTCCTGAAGTGCGCAATGGTTTCATGGAGCACTGCCCTCTAACTTACAGTGGGTGGCACGCGTTTAACATCTTCGCCGAGGAATTTTCCAAGGAGACTCGCTAAGCCCACTTTGGTTTTGTCTGGCATTGAATCCTCTCTCGCAAATCCTGAACAGTAGCAACTACGGATTTAGTATTAAGGGTAATCATGGTGAAGCGTACAAGATGAACCATCTTCTTTACATGGATGACATTAAACTGTATGCATCAACTAAAGTGCACCTACAATATCTCATCTCTATCACTCAGAGCTTTTCTTCAGATATCCATATGCAGTTTGGTTTTGGTAAGTGCAGAACACAGACTGTTATTAGAGGCTCGCACTCTGCACAAGGAATACCTGTTGGAGAGGGACAGAGAAGTATTCAGTCGTTGGAGGAAGGCGCATTGTACAAATATCTTGGGTTCGCCCAGAATACCCGCCTCAGACATGGTGATATCAAGAAGAACATAACTGAGCAGTATACTTCACGACTTCGCAGTGTTCTCTCTTCAAAACTTAGCGCTAAACATATCATTAAGGCAGTTAACACATTTGCAATGCCCGTAGTTACATACTCCTTTGGTATAATCAGGTGGACTCAAACTGAACTGCACGATCTGAAACGAAAAAACATAGGTGCTTTTATCACGCCGTCGTATGCACCATCTGAAATCAGCAACAGAGCGCCTGACTCTACCTCGGTCTGAAGGTGGTAGAGGAATGATAGACATCATGAACCTTCATACAAAACAAGTGACAACTCTGCGTGCATTTTTCCACAACAAAGGAGAAACATCCCCTCTCCATCACACTGTATCTTCAGCTGATGATAATTACACACCGCTCCATCTGTCATCTTTAGATCCGCCAGTAAAAGATATGAAAACTACTGAATACAAGATCGGGAATTGGAAACAGAAGGTGCTTCATGGGAAGTTTCCACATGAGTTGGACCAGCCTCACATCGACAAGTTAGCGTCGCACGCATGGCTGACCCACTCGGTCCTCTTTCCGGAAACAGAGGGATTTGTTGTAGCTATCCAAGACCAAGTTGTTGCTACTCGAAGCTATCGGAAATTTATCATAAAAGATCCAACAACAGAGAGTGAGAAGTGTCGCAGCTGTGGCAAATGTAGTGGGACCATTCAACACGTTATATCAGGTTGTTCCCACCTTGCCAACACTGACTACAAACATCGACACGATCAAGTTGCCAACATTATCCACCAGAAACTGGCCTGGAAGTACAAACTTCTTCAAAGCTCCGTCCCCTATTGGAAATACACACCATCTGCAGTACTCGAAAATGCCACACACAAGCTTTATTGGGACAGAGGAGTTGTGACAGATGTCGCAGTCAGTAACAACCGGCCAGATATCATTGTCATCAATAAAGTACACAAAGAGGCATTACTGATAGATATCGCATGTCCCAACACTCAAAACATCCAAACAACAGCTGCTACTAAAATATCTAAGTACACAGAGCTGGCAATTGAGATAAAGCAGATGTGGAAACTTGATTCGGTGACTACCATCCCAATAATTGTATCGTGTACTGGTGTTATACCAAAAACTCTCCACAGTAGTCTATCAATATTGAATCTGCACCCGCAGATATATATTGAACTTCAGAAGGCAGTTCTGTTAAACACATGCCATATTGTTAGGAAGTTCCTTGGTGACAATGCCCTGGTCGAATACTCAGCAAAGCTCGATGATCCAGATGGGAATTTAGCTCATCCTACAAATGAAGGAGACTCGTGAAGACTGCAGGCACGACATGGATGTGAAGTCTCTGAACAGTATAATAGAAATTATCTCAGTACAGATGGTTCCTTGCTAAGGCCGAACCAGACTGTAACAAAATGTAGCCGGTATTTGCCGTGATAATGTTGTCAAACAATAAACTATAATAATAATAATAATATCGTATGGCCTCGGGTGCCAGGTGCAAGCTTTGTTATTTGACACCCAGAAGTCTCTAAAAGCCAGAGTAGTTAAAAGGGACGTAAAACCAATTACACCCAGAGGGCAGCTTGCATGTCAAATTTCGTTGTTTCTTGGAACGCTACGAAAGTCAAGGAGGTTATATATCTAAGCTCCTTGACACTATAGCGCTTTCTAGTAGAGAACGGAGGAAATTTTTGTTGGCGGAAATTCCCGAGATTAATTTTGCCATTATGAACACGGCCTACTGAATTCAAATGGGTTCTTTAACAAGCAAACGACGTATGACATGCAAGTCGTGATTTTTGCTCCTTTCAAAAATCACTCACCTTGGCCTGGAGCGAACCTGCAAGCTTGGGGTTGGTAGTCCGACACGTTAACCACTCGTCCACCGTGGCAAGCTTATTCTTCCAATTCAAATGCCTATTAATTGTCACCACAAAATAAATACTTCAGTCCACAACAATGATAACAGTCATCGCTCAATTATCCATTGAGCTGCTTTTGGAGAATTTTCATGTTGAGAACTGTCTCCATCATGTTGTTATTTGGATGTTGAAGTACACAAACTATTTGAAGCATTAGATTCAATAATTTCAGCATTTTCTAGAAGTATTTTCTGGAATTTAGATCTTCATACGTTTCTTATTATTTCTTAATAATGGCTGTGGATTTTCATTCTTAATTTCATACAATTTTCTCTACTTTAATTAATCAAATTTGTAACAAATCTGGTAGGTACCATCCCGGCATTTGCCTAGAGTAGAAGGTGGGACACAACGGCAAATCCGCACATCATTGTTAAGAAAGGTGTAGATTAAGATATAATACTTTAACTTTTCGTATAATATTCAGGCATTGAAGTGGAACCTCTTATAATGAACTACAATAATAATGTTGTTTGTTCTTTAAGGGCTTTGCGACATCGTGGTCATGTAGCCCGTGTACTCTGATGTTCGTAGAAATTGTCTAATTACCTGTGTCTATGTGATGTCTGTACTAGTGTGTGTATTTATAATCTTGGTAGGATTTGGGTTGGAAGCGGCCGTGGCCTTACGTAAGGTACTATCACACCATTTGCCTAGAGTAGAAATGGGGAAACCACGAGAAACCCTTCCAGGATGGCAGAGGTAGGACTCGAACCCACCTCTCTTCAGTTTTGCCTAACGAGTTGAACCACCTATGTTTTAATGAGAGTGGGGGAGATACTTACCCTCAATTAGATGATGAACAGCATCGATCTTCTCGCAGAGCATAAGATGTAAAACGCAGTGGAAATTACGTGCTAGGCAGAGAAGACGGCAAACTGACACCCACAGAAGCGCGGACGTACGTATACCGCAAGGAAATAAGCACAGCCGAAAACCCCAAGACAACATACGCCATCACTCGGTCTAAAACGTAACCGGGAGGGTAGGCAAATACTACAAATGAAATACGAAGAAATATGAAACAGGCCGAGAGGATGTATTCATAAAAATATCAAGTAAATGACGATGCGGAGAGAAACGTGTACAAGCTAATATGAAAAGAGCGTTATAAACAACAGGCAGAATTAAGCAGAATTACCAAATGATAAATTTAGTACCGAAGTACAGCAATGAATGTGCAGTGACATAAAGGTCACAGATAAACCGAACGAAAGGATATGGCTAGACGTGCAATGCAAAGATACTAAAGGACAGACATAACGTTACAATAAATTAAGAGAAATGCGTGTTGTCGTGGAGGGAGAGGTCCATACCGCAATAAGGAAAATAGCGACAAATCCGCAAACAATAAAATACAGAAACTAAAGGAATACTTTGGAACCATATCGCATCAAATGAACTACAGAAATAGGTTACAGTAATACTAAGGAACAGGACAAAAATCAAATCGCAATAAATACGAGATCCACAAACATAAACTTGAGGATGCTACGTGATGCAACATAGATCTCAATATCGCTTTGCTGGTCCCAAATGATGTGGATTTGTCGGTTCGGTTCCGACCCAGAACGAACGTGGCAAACACAGAATCGTCTGAAATGGCCAAAATGGAACACACAAAAACACGGCTAGAAATACCAACATCACATGGACATATAAGCGTCAGGCAATGCATGAATGAAAGTGGTAGGAATCCAACTATTCAACCAGCCCTGACCCCAAGACATAAATAAAGGATACACAGCCCAAAACGGAAAACCACCAGGCAAGGTTACACTCGCGTACCAAACTCAAGAGAAAAGGGAGGAAATGGAGTTAAGAAAATAATAAACAAATAAGCATTTCTGCCACTCACCAAGATGCGACGTGAATTCAGAAGCACTAAAATGAACGATGCACAAACAAAACCAAACACAAACACAATTAAAAATTTAAGTAATTTTTAAATACCGAAAGAACTCACTCCAGAACGAACACGGAAGAAAAACAGAAGTTAACACAATATGTGGATAGGCCAAGTGCCTACCACATTAAAATAAAAACTTTACATAACACACGTCTAGCCTCTTACTCGAACGGCGGAGAAATGCCAAGATGGACACCGAAATTAACGCCAGCTTGACAACAAAGAAGGTAGAGACCAATCACAGAAAGATAGGCAAGAGTACCAAAATTAAAAGAAATAAACGAAAGTGAAGTTACGACTCGCACCAACCTACATGGTGGGTGGTAAATTCAAATGTCAGATCGATAAACATTAAATACAAATAATATAAATATAATAAATAAATAGAACGATAAATGAACCAAGAAAGTGGTTCAGAGTCTGAGTGTACCCCATTTCTTGGCAGAGCAGGGAATCGAACTCGGGTTACAGCGGTGACAGACAAGAATGTTATTCGCTACTAAAATAATACTTTGTATATATTGGTACTGAATTATCTACAGTACTGTATGTACTGTATGGTTCTCAATTCATGATCCCTGCGAGAATGCAATTGCGCCACCTGTGTCACATTAGTTGACAGCCTGGCAGCGACTACTACTAACGGTACAAGAAACATTCACTTGAAGTGTACAGTGAAATTACTAGTTCAGGCTCCTTTCGACGCTACTGAAGATAAGCTCATACTTCGTAAAATTGCTGTACTCTTATTATACTACCGTACAATGACTTAAGAACCAATGTATACTGACATGATTGAGCTTTCGCGCCGAATGCTTTCACAACAGCATTTGTTGTGTTGGCAGTAAGCACAAGAGTGTAGTGCAGTATCTTTGACATAGTCTTTGATATCAGTGAAGTTCAGTGTCAAAAACAATATGGTGTGTGTCGTGTGAATTGTGAATCTTTCCACAACAAATAATAAAATATGCATTCTAGAGGAGTCTATGTGATTTATTAAGAAGTGAACCTAACATTTTATGGCGACCAGTGACACGACTCATTCATAGTAAAAGGCTCCCGTGAAGAAAGAAGATGGAAAGACTCGCTAAAGAAAGAACCGTAAAGCGGCGGTTATTTACGCGCTCACACAATCAACTAATGGCGTTGTTAGAAGATGATCAAACTGAAACGGAAAAAGTGCAAGTGCAACTTGAAATCCTTCAAGAAAAGTATGATGATATCTCTAATTTAGATGGATTAATATTTCAACAGATGATAGACGACGAGTGTGAGGATGACGAAATAGAAACGGAATGTGAATCAGCTGATGATTACAAACACAAATTCCTTAGCTGTAGAACAAAAGCAACACGTTTTATGAATCCCGTTGTTTCCATTACCCCTCCACAAAGTGCAGTGAATGACAATGTTTGTGATAAAAAGAAATATAGACTTCCAAGAATAGAATTTAAGAAATTTTCTGGTGAAATAATTGATTGGTTATATTTTTGGAGCCAGTTCCGTAAAATTCACGAGGATGAGGACATTGGGAAGGAAGATAAATTCCAATATTTAATTCAGGCTATGACAGAAGGTTCCAGAGCATATGAATTAGTTACTAGTTTTCCACCCACTGCCGAGAATTATGACAAAGCTATAGAGAGTCTTCAAGCTCGATTTGGTAGAGAGGACTTGCAGGTGGAAGTTTATGTTCGTGAATTGCTCAAACTAGTATTGACGAATGCAGTCAATTCCAAAGAAAGGCCAACACTGAGTAGCTTGTATGATAAATTAGAGTCACATCTCAGATCGCTGGAAAGTTTAGGAGTTACTACAGAAAAATGTACTGCAATGCTGTATCCCCTAATTGAATCATCTTTGCCAGAAGACCTATTAAGAGCATGGCAGAGGAATACTTCCTTCAGGTGTGATTCCGTATCCAAAGATCGTTTGCAGCAGCTTATGGCTTTTCTTCAAAATGAAGTAGTAAGTGAAGAAAGAATTTCATTGGCTATGAAAGGGTTTAGTATTAGCACATCCCAAGGATCTAAGATTAAGGGAGACAAGAAACCAAGGGATGTTATTGAACCAAATATACCTACTGCTTCTGCTTTGTTTGCTGATGTTTCTAAGAGACAGGAGTGTGTTTTTTGTCTTAAGCCTCATTCGAGCCCAGAGTGCATTAAAGCTCAAAAAATGACTGTAGGGGAGAAAAGGAAAATCTTAACTGATAAACACTGTTGCTTCAATTGTTTAAAGAAGGGCCATGCAAGTACAGCTTGTAAATCGATTGTCAGGTGCATTGTTTGTGGTGGTAAACATGTGGTATTAATGTGTTATAAGCTCCGTGACAAAGAAAATGAAAGTGTGTCCAAACAGAATTACGAGGAAGACAGGAATTTGGTTCACCAGGATGGCAATAATGTGGATAAGGCTTTAGCTAATGTGTCTTGTTCTCCTGAGGTGTACTTGCAAACCCTGGCAGTTGTCGTTAAAGGAAAGGGTAAACAAAAAACTGTACGAGCTGTCATTGATACTGGGTCTACTAAATCCTACATTGCACGTGACCTAGCCGAAGAAATGGGGTATCAGTCAATCAGGAAGGAAACGTTAATACATTCCTTGTTTGGTGGAGTACGTTCTCGAGCAGCAAAACACGACTGTTACAGAATAAGTTTAAAGCGATTGTAGGGAAACTATTCCAAGGAGCTGGAAGTTTTAAGCCAAGAGATAATTTGTGAAGATGTCCCATATATTAAGAATGGTTCTTGGAGTGAGGAGATAAGGGATCTGAAAATATGTTTAACTGATGTACGAGAGAGAGGGCCTGTGCAGATTCTGATTGGGGCCGATAAGGCGGGTGAACTGCTCACTGGGAGGAAACATCAACTAAAATGTGGCCTAGTTTTGGTGGAGACTTCCCTAGGGTGGACACTAATGGGAAAAGTCATAGGTAACAAGGCCCAAAGGGATTCGGCATCATTATTAGTGTCATCATTGTTTTCCCAACATACAAGAATTTCTGATCTCTGGGACTTAGAAATTCTTGGAATTACTGACCCTGTTGTGAAAGAATCTATCGTCGAGAGGAATGAGCGTGTTAGAAATAACTTCCTTGAGACTGCACGACTGAATGAAGATAACAGATATGAAGTGTGTCTGCCTTGGAGTGAACAACATCCACCTCTCCCTGACAACAGAGAAATTGCTCAGCACAGATTAGAAATCACTACAAAGAAACTACAAGCTGAACAACATTATCAGGAGTATGATAATGTCTTACGAAGTTGGTTGGAGCAAGGAATCATCGAGAGGGTACCTGAAGAAGAACTGAAGAATAGTGGACACTATCTACCTCACCGACCTGTCTTCAAAGGAAACAGCACCACCAAGATCAGGCCTGTTTTTGATGCCTCGGCGAAGCAGAGAAACGCTCCATCTCTGAACGAATGTATTGAAAAAGGGCCTAACTTCATAGAGTTGATCCCTAGTTCGCTACTGAAGTTCAGAGAAAATGAGATCGGTGTGACGGCTGATGTAGAAAAAGCATTTCTTCAAATAAGTGTCAATCCTAGAGACCGTGATTTTCTGAGATTCCTTTGGTGGGAGGAGGAAAGTACAGGGAAGGTAGAAGTGTTCCGTCACAATAGAGTTGTCTTTGGACTTGCATGTTCTCCGTTCCTATTGTCGGCAACCATCAAACTCCACTTGAACGAGTTGAAGAGTCAAACAGTCGATAATAGTTCCTACTCAACTTCAACAATAGAAAGATTGGAAGAATGTTTTTATGTGGATAACTGTGCTATTAGTGTTAACAACAGAAATGACCTTCATTCATTCATGCGAGAGGCAAGCATAATAATGGATAAGGCATCTTTCAATCTCCGAGGGTGGGAGTATTCTCAGGATGGTACAGCTGAAAATCTTACTCATGTGCTAGGGCTCATTTGGAATAAAGGAGAAGATACCATTGAACTGAATCTAACTCATGTTAACGATTTCAAATATGATGTAATCACTAAAAGAGCTATACTAGGAGCTGCACATAAGGTGTTTGACCCTAGTGGCTTCGCATGTCCGGTATTTCTCTGTCCAAAATTAATCTTGCAAGAACTATGGGCCACTGACTTGGGTTGGGACACCAGAGTAGACGAAACAACAAAGAGAAGATTCATGAAGTGGTTGGCAGAACTACCTCAGCTGTCTGAGATTAAGATTCCTAGATGTTTGATCGGTAGTGTCCAGTCGGTTGAAGATATATCTCTTCACGTGTTCTGCGACGCCAGTCAAACTGCGTACGCTGCGGTCATATTCTTACGAATACAGAGGGTTGACAATATAGAGCTACGATTTGTACAAGCCAAGACAAGAGTGGCACCCAAGAAGAGTATCACCATACCACGCCTGGAATTATTAGCAGCTACAATAGGGGTTCGACTAGTGACGTCAGTACTGCCAGCATTAACTGCAAAAGAAATCATTACTTATTATTGGAGTGACTCGTCGACTGTGTTGTCCTGGATCAAGTTAGACGAACCTTGGGGGACCTTCGTGTGGAACAGAGTGCAAGAAATTCGAAGACTGTCCAGAATAGAACAGTGGCGGCATGTTCCAGGAACCATGAATCCGGCTGACCTGGCATCAAGGGGATGTAGAACAAAACAGTTACTTCAACAGAGATGGTGGGAAGGGCCAAAATGGCTAAAACAATCTACTACACAATGGCCTAGCCTCGAAATTCCAACAAACGATGATGAAGTCTTCCAAGAAAGAAAAAAGAAAGTCAACACTATGACGGTGTTAGAAGACAAGTCCAATACCCAAGAATGGCACCTTGACTATTTCTCAAGTTTCCGTAGAACAGTTCGTATGATAGGATGGATCTTGAGGTTTCTGTATAATTGTCGACAGAAAAATAATAGAAGAACTACCGAACTATCCATTGAAGAAACCACAGAAGCAGAAAAAGTCGTGATGAAGTTCATACAAAAGGAGTGTTTTGTTGGTGAAAAGGATGAAAGATTCAACTCACTATGTGTTTTCATGGATGATAAGGGAGTGATGAGACTGAAAACAAAAATTATATCGCGCAAAGATGATTATGCTTTCCGTTGTCCTGCTATCCTTCCTGCGAAGCATACAACAGTTCACGCTCTCATTAGGGAGAAGCACAAAGACTTATGTCATGCTGGAACCCAGATTCTGCTCAGTGGGCTCAGACAGAAATATTGGATCCTTGGAGGAAGGAGAACGGTGAAGGGTGCAATTAAAACATGTGTTGTCTGCAGGAGGTACCATGGAAAACATCTTGAAGCAGAACAAACTCATCTCCCCATAGACAGAGTAAGAGAAGCCTCAATTTTTGAAATAACAGGGGTCGACTTTGCCGGGCCTCTGATTTTGAAAGGTGGAGAGAAAGCCTGGGTCTGTCTGTTCACGTGTGCGGTTTTTCGTGCAGTACACCTGGAGCTAGTAACATCTTTGGCTACTGCAACATTCCTCGAAGCTTTTCGGCGCTTCGTGTCCAGACGTGGAAGGCCAATGATTGTCTATAGTGACAATGGGACAAACTTTCAAGGCACCTGCAATATGTTGGAGACAATTCAGTGGGATAAAATTGCTGAATATAGTTCTGTACACCAAATAAAATGGAAATTCAATCCTCCCACTGCAGCATGGTGGGGAGGATGGTGGGAGAGGCTGATTGGTGTCCTCAAACAAATGCTCAGGAAAGTTCTGGGAAAGTCATGTCTGTCGTACCAAGAAATGATGACTGTTCTGTGTGACATTGAAGCTGTCATGAATTCACGACCACTTACTTACCTGTCCAATGATGGAGAAGACTTGATGGCTATCACCCCTGCAATGTTCTTACAGGAAGTCAAGGAGATTGGAATGCCCGATATCGACATGATAAAGGACATAAAACTTGACAGAAGATTCAGGTACAGACAGAAAGTAAAGGAAACATTAAGGGTAAGATTCAGGAATGAATATCTTGGACAGCTAATACAGAAGAACCACATTAGGAAAAGTCATCACATACCCTGCGTAGGTGAAGTAGTACTGGTAGCCAGTGACAACACGAAGAGACTAGACTGGCCGCTGGCAAGAGTGACGGAGGTCATCCCTGGCAAAGGTGGTGTCGTGAGAGTTGTTCGCTTGGTGACTACAAAAGGAGAGCTACTGAGGCCAGTACAGAGGGTGTATCCACTTGAAGTGACATCTGGAGAAGATCATGCTTTAAGACTGCAAGTTGAGCGGAATGAAAATGAGAAGAAGGAGACAAATCCAAAGACTGTTAAACCATCTACTAATACTTCTGATCTCATCAAAACCAGTAGTGGGAGAGTGGTGGTTAAACCAAAGAGATATTTTGAGTGACTTATTTATTTATGTGTTCATTTAGTTTGTGAAAATATATGTGTTATGTTATTTTATTGTTTTGTTGAGTTGTTTCCACAACTCAAGGTGGGAGAATGTTGTGTTGGCAGTAAGCACAAGAGTGTAGTGCAGTATCTTTGACATAGTCTTTGATATCAGTGAAGTTCAGTGTCAAAAACAATATGGTGTGTGTCGTGTGAATTGTGAATCTTTCCACAACAAATAATAAAATATGCATTCTAGAGGAGTTTATGTGATTTATTAAGAAGTGAACCTAACAGCATTTATGAAGTTCGCCTCGTCTAGTTGGCTGCAGGGCTCTCTCTAAGTTACTTTCCCTCCCTCATCTTTCCCCAGCCGACAGTGATGGGCGCTGTACAGTAGCCTAATTTTCATAAATATTATAGAATCCGTGCATTTGACCTTACTTTATAATTACCTCGTCACAGAAACATGCCACTTAGACAGCAGGGGTAATAATTTACCGATATTAAAAGTTATATTATCCAGCACGTATATTTTAATTGTAGTGGTGCTGACGATGTTGAGTGTTTTAAGGGAGGAAAAAAAATGTCATCTGCCGCAGCTTTCTAGTGTAGGCGCCGTAAATAATTATACGCATGTTAAAGTCTTTATGTTCGACCCTAACTATTATGTGTCAGAAAACTGTATCATAATGAGGCTCATTATAACACTATTTTTTCATTATGAAACAGTTTCTCCCACCAATCAGAGCTCAAGAAACAGTTGTGTGACCAATTAGATACGAATACCTTCGCGCATGCGCTCAAAATCCAACATGTCTATATAAATTACCGAAAGTGCACCGTCCATATGTTCGCGTAAATAAACTGGTGAATATGAGACAAGAAATAGCACTGTACCTTAATATCCCCAAAACCAATTTCTACACAGCGCGTGGTTTTGAAACGACTTCGGTGACAGTTTTACTGAATACTGGTGCACAATCTGAACATATGGTATTGAAGCGCACAGAGCGCATGCGTCGGTTGCCCAGAGAGCTTGGAACACAGAGATATACTACCCACCGCAGCACCCGATCACAACATTCTAGTGACTGAACAGATATTTATGAATATTTATGTTAAAACATATAATAAAGTTTTAATTATCGTCGAACATAAACAGTCGTATGCAACTCGCCTATAATGGTAATTAAGACACTCGTATGGAAATTATAAAACTCGCATACGCTCGTTTTATAAAAGTACTCGTGTCTTAATTATAGCCATTATAGGCTCGTTGCATAATGTACTATTCGGAAGGTTGATAACCAATACAATGAACTAGGCCTATACATTCTTTTGTGATGTACCCATTTTTAGCCTATTTTCAATTTTGAAAAAATAGGCTTATGAGGTCACCTTTTGTCCGTGTGTGTGTGCGTGTGTGTGTGTGTGTGTGTGTGTGTGTGATTCGTGTGTGTGTCCCCCCCTAATAAAATCTAAACGGCTGGAGCGATTTCAATGAAACTCGGTATGTTCATAGCACTATTCCCGGCGACCTCGACCGTGCCCTTCAAATTTTGTTACGTCTCACCAATGCAAAATGGCGGCTGTGCGAAATATTTCACTAGTATTCAATATCTCCGAAACTATTACCGATATCGCCCTGAAATTATGTACGGTGATAAAGGGTACTACTAGAAGTTCACCTATGAGACTTTCAAAAACCTGGTGACTACAAAACCAACATGGCGGTCAAGCGAAGTTGAGAATTTTAAATAGACTTTTCTCGCGATTTGACTATCCACACGTAATAAAACTTGGTACAGCAAATGTTTATACACATTGTAATGCACTGGAGTCTAATTTAGTTCAATTGTTTACATAACTTCAAAATGGCGGCTGTGCGAAATATTTCACTGACATTCTATATCTCCGAAACTATTACAGATATCACCCTGCAATTTAGTACGGTGATAAAGGGTACTGATACAAGTTTATCTATGTATATTTCATAAACTTGTAAAGTAGAAAACGAACATGGCGACCAAGCGAAGTTGAGACTTTTAAATAGACTTTTCTCACGATTTAACCATCCAAACGTAATGAAAGTAGGTACAGCAAGTGTTTATACACATAGTAATGCACTGGAGTCTAATTTAGTTCAATTGTTTACATAACCTCAAAATGGCGGCTGTGCGAAATATTTCACTGACATTCTATATCTCCGAAACTATTACAGATATTACCCTGCAATTTTGTACGGTGATAAAGGGTACTAGTACAAGTTTATCTATGTATATTTCATGAACTTGTAAAGTAAAAAAAGAACATGGCGACCAAGCGAATTTGAAATATTTTAATAGACTTTTCTCGTGATTTAACTCTCTGAGCGCAGTGAAATGTGGTACAGTAAATGATTTTGCAGATTGTAATGCACTGCCATCTAATATAAATCAATTGTTTACATAACCTCAATATGGCGGCTGTGCGAAATTTTAAAATTAAGTTTTTATTGCTTGTGTCGTAATCATGCGATCGAAGTGAAAGTTTGAATAATGAACCTAGGCAATAATTGTCCTTGAATGGTACATAATTCTATGGCCTATACATATAACAATCCTAAATGGCGAGCTTCCGAAATATTTAGACGGTTCTCAATATCTATGAATCTTTTACAGCAACCAAACTGATTTTTTTTATGTTCATAGAGACTATGAACATATGTTCACCTATAGGACTTTCATTAACCTGGTGAGCACAAATCCATCATGGCGGCGACGCGAAGTATAAATATTTAAATGGACGATTCTCGCGAATTAACTATCCGAGTGCTGTGAAACGTTGCACGTTAAATGCTTATACAAATGTTGGTCCATTGATCCACTGGCATCTAATTTTTTCAATTGTTTGCATAATCACAAGATGGCTGCTGTGCGTACTTCTTGTGTTCTAATCATGCGATTGAAGTTTGAATACCACACGTACACAATAATCTTAATGTAATAGTACAAAAATAAAAATCCAACCTGGCGACAATCTGAAATATTTAGACGGTTCTCAATATCTACGAATCTGTTACAGCAATTAAACTGAAATTTTGTATGTTGTTAGAAAAAATTAACATGAGCAGGATATATGAAAATAGGCTGTATAGTTCTTTACGGAACTACTTGTTATACTTTAGATAATGCTTCATCGTGTTACTTTTGAATTCCTTTCCAGTGGGTTATTTTGATTAACGACAAATGCATTGGTTTAAGACAGGTGAGGCACTAATAGATAAGACCATTTTGCTAACTTACTGAAATTTTT
The DNA here is from genome assembly GCA_946902985.2 of Meconema thalassinum. NCBI lineage: Eukaryota > Metazoa > Arthropoda > Insecta > Orthoptera > Tettigoniidae > Meconema > Meconema thalassinum. The sequence continues at coordinate 332,454,685 of OX336393.1, forward strand.
TAAATTTTGTTGTCTAAAATGTTTGTATATTGAACTTTAAGCTTGAAATTGTTGCCCTATACTTTACCACAATGTGGTTCTGTAATTGTTATTTATATCGTGGGGTGCCACATAGATGTGGTGACAAATGTAGGCCTAAGTGTTTACGGTCGGAGTTCTTTCTTTGAGATATATAATATTATATTTATATGTGGGTGCCAGCTTACAAGGTTAGGGCTTGTAAACGATTAAACAATTGTTAGAGCACAGCAGAAATCTCCCTTCTCAAGTCGTAGGGTAATACCAATACCAACCGGATTCATTAGATGAGAGGTAAGATACAACATACTGTAATATCATTTATTAGCAACTTACACATATGGTGAATCATACTACGAAGGTGGATCAAAAAGTTAGTTGCACTAACGCGCTGCAGCAGCGCGCTGTGTGTCGCAAACGTGGGCACAGCGGAGAAAGGGACAGACACTGCCCACACGTCTGTTAGGCAGGTCGCCGTGGTGTCTCGTCTTGTATGGTGTGAATAGCGGCCAAATGCAATGGCGCGTCGACTGGATGTTCACTCCAAATATGAGGTGCGTGCGTCAATCCGATTCCTATGGGACAAAAGGAAGAATTGCACGGACATTCATCGTGAAATTAGTGCTGTGTATAGGGAACAGGCCATTTCCAGGCAAGGGATCGTAAAGTGGTGTCAGCAATTTGAAGCCGGACGCACGGATATCATGGACGAATATCGCGAAGGCAGGCCCGCAACGTCCAGGACCCGTGCCATGTGACTTTCATCTGTTCGGTAAGCTCAAAATGGAGCTCGGTGGTCGACGTTTCCAGACCGTTGAGGAGGTGAAGGCCGCTGTCTCCGTATGGTTGCAGAACGCTGGGGAACTTTCTATGCATCCGGCTTCGACAAGTTGGTTGTGCGTTCGCAGAAATGCTTGGAGTCTCTTGGAAACTATCGGGAAAAGTGACGTTACATTGTATGTCGTTATAGGCGTGTTGCTGTTGTATAGGTGGTGTAATAAATGGCCAGAACTGGGAAGTGCAACTTACTTTTTGATCTGCCCTCGTATTAGTGGTGGTAGTGGGATCCGTAATAATGCTTGTGGCTCTGATATAAATGAAATAAAATTTTCAAGATAGCAACAAACAATCACTCTCTGGGAAAATGGTTCTGGTTTGGGCAAACTCCCTTTTTTGGTTGTTACCTCACAATACACATTATTTTCATGATTCTCATCGCTTCTGCGTCTAGCATTCCTCCTCTGATTCTACTCCTTACATAATTACTAGGAACTCAATTCCAATCTCTCCATACACATTAATTTTCTTTGACCGTCGCAACAGTCCAAATCAGAATTCCTTCACGGACAATCTTCTTCCTAGTTCATCTTCATTATTATATCTTCTCTCCGAATAAACAATTAGAGTAGTTAGTTCTCTTTGCTTTACGCTCTTATGCCATTAGTTCACGATATTACCACTACAAAGCTTGTCACGGTGGGTGAGTGGTTAACGTGTCGGTCTACTAACCCCAAGCTTGCAGGTTCGCTCCTGGCCGTGGTGAGGGATTTTTGAAAGGCGGCAAAAATCAAGACACGCATGTCATACGATGTTGGCATGTCAAAGAACCCATTTGAATTCAGTAGGCCGTGTTCATAATGGCAAAATTAATCTCGGGAGTTTCCTCCAACACAAAGTTCCTCATTTCTCTACTAGAAAGCGCTATAATATTCAAGGTGCTTAGATATCTAACCTCCTTGACTTTCATAGTGCTTCAAGGAACAACGAAATTTGACATTCAAGCTACCCTCTGGGTGTCAAATAACAAAGCTTGCACCCGGTATCCGAGGCCATACGATATTATTATTATTATTATTATTATTATTATTATTATTATTATTATTATTATTATTATTATTATTATTATTATTATTATTATTATTATTACCACTACAAAAGTTCCAAAGCAGCAGCAGCCATCTTGCACGTCTTAGTAAAGCTTCTTTAGTTCTGCGTTTCACCACAATAACAGCTTCAGCAGCCACGTTACGTATATAAAATCCGTTTAGTTCTGCGTTTCTCCACAACATCAGATCCCTCAGTCATAGCAGCCATCTTGCACGTCATTTATATAAAGTCTGTTTCGCATCCACTGTAATACATTCTTCGTAGTTTCTTTACTCCATGCTAGCAAATCAGGGTGCAGATAATAAGATACCAATAAAAGTACACTTGACGTTACAGACAGTTAGGAACAGGGCTCCGAGTGAAAGCCGAAGTTAAACGATTGACTTCGCGTCACCACATGGTAGCTTTACGATTAGTTACGAAGTGAGAAGCTTATTATCCTCTCTATTTCAAAATAAATCATGTGATTGTGCCAGAGCTTATCTATATTTACGACACTTTACTAAATGTAAAATACTGTAGTGTAATATTCAACATTATCATATTCTCAGACTACATTACATTGAAGTACCCCAATTTTCTGCTCCCAACACGTCGGCCTGTTGGTCTAGGGGTATAATTCCTGCTTCGGGTGCGAGAGGTCCCGGGTTCAAACTCCGGAAATGCCCAGCACTTTTCTTTTACTTTTATCTCTTGAAAAGATTCAAAAAGTGTATAAAAGAGCCTTAGGAACGTTCTTTTTTTCGTGCGAGACTTGTACTTATACCGGTAATATAAATGCTTAGTTTGAGGTAAACGCTTCTTTTTTTCTTTCGTCGGTTTACCCTCCTGGTTGGCTTTTCCCTCGGACTTAGGTTGGTTGGTTGCTTCCTCATTTTAGGGGCTGTGATAACGCGGTCATGTAGTCCCGTGTACTTTGGGTGGGTGTAGAATCTGTCTGATAACCGGTGTTAATTGTGATGGCTGTATTAGTGTGTGTTATCTGTTTTTAATTCAAGTAAGGGCTGCAGACATATTTTTTCAAGTAGTTCCTACTTTCGCAGCCAAACGCCACCATCAACAACTACTAGTTCAGAACTTGGTTACTAGACGCCACCGCAGTCGGCTCCTGGCAACGATCGTTGGAACCTAAGGGCGTTAACCAAATTTGTAATCTATAATTTAGCTTCACACAGGTTTAATTACTGGAAGGTTCTTTAACATGCCATAAATCTATGACATGGGCCCGCCGGCTTTACTTCCCCTCCGAAGAAAGGCATACTGAGGGATTTTAACGCCGGCTTCGGCCGGGTTTGAACCCGCGATCTTGGGCATAGAAGAACAGCATGTACCAACTACGCCACCAAAGCCGCTACCCTTCCTTGGACTCAGCTAGGGATCCCACCTTAACCGCCGCCAGGGCAGTGTCCTGGAGCTTAAAACACCTGGTTGGGGGATACCACTGCGGAGGTGGGGCCACCCTCCTTGCCTCTTCCTTGCCTATCCCTCCCAATCACTTTCCATCCCTCATGAGGCCCCTGTTCGCTTTGCAGGTGAGGCCGCCTGGGCGAGGTGCTGGTCCCACCTCCCCAGTTTAACCCCCGTCCAGGTGTTTCAAGCTCCAGGACACTCCCTGGCGGCAGTAATGGTGGGATCCTCCGTAGAGTCCGAGAGAAAAGTCAACCTGGAGGGCAAAGCGACTAAAAAAAAAAAAAAAAAAAAAGCGTTTGACCTCAAACTATGTATTTATATTATTGGCACACAGTAAGTACAAGTCTCGCTCGACAAAAAAAAACGTTCGTAAGCTTCTTTTATACACTTTTTGAATCTTTTCAAGAGATAAAACGAAAGTAAAAATGAGGAGCGTTTCCGAGGTTGGAACCCGTGACATCTCGCACCCGGAGCAGAAATCATTCCCCTAGACCAGGGGTCTCCAAACTTTCCAGCCTTAGGGCCATACTTATTACTCCAGTAAGTTCCGAGGGCCAAAACCATATTATCATTGTTGCCGGTGGTAAAAAGTGAAATAGTCCACTGATGAAAAAAAAAGTTCGAAAAAGTACGCAAAGTTGAAAAAAGGCTGCAAATCGGACTAAAGTCCGCAAAACGGCATCACTGCATATTATTAAATTTCCTGTCATTATCTGTAATTTCTAGATTAGTCGTAGAGTACGAGCCATGAGGAGTAACGTGATACGACATCTGGTGGACACAAGCGGAAATAGGTAGTACCTTCTATCGCTAACAGATGGCGCTAATAGCACGTACAGAGTAATCTCGTTGGTTCGAGAGAGTGCTGGTGTCTTCCACTCACTTCTAGATGGCAGTAATTGGAATATATAAGAAGACTAGTTGCGCAACCACAAGTCAGTTCCTATGACACTGTTGTGAAATAAAATAGTGTGTACCTCCTTAAAACGTGTTTGTGCGTGTTTAAGTTTAAGACATCTTTGTAACAGTATTTTGATTTGAATTGTTGCTTTTGTGTGTGATTTAGTAGTATGGAAAAGAAGCGAAAAATTGATAGTGAATGCAGAAAATTCAAAGATGAGTGGAACATTCAGTATTTCGTAATTGAGTCCAGTAACAAGGCGCTATGTTTGATTTGCAATGAAAGCATAGCCGTTCTCAAGGAATATAACATTAAACGTCATTATGAAACAAAACATTTTCAAAATTACTCAAAATATACAGGAAGTTTGCGGACAGAAAAATTCGAAGCTATGAAGCGCGGATTGAAATCGCAGCAACCTTCATTTACAAAACTCAAAACCGAACAAGAGGCTGCAACTCGTGCCAGCTTTCGTGTGGCTCTTGAAATTGCAAAACGTGGAAAACCATTCACCGATGGAGAAATGATCAAAGAATGCATAATTGCAGCAGCCGAAGAAATGTGCCCTGAAAAGGTAAATTTATTAAAAACTGTCAGTATGTCAGCAAACACTGTGGCTCGAAGGGTAGAAAACATCGCTGAAAATATATCCTCTCAACTGTTCGACAAAAATGGAGATGTTGAGTGGTTTTATTTGGCCTTGGATGAGTCAACGGATGTGTCAGATACTGCTCAGGTGTTGATTTATATTCGAGGAGTAGATAAAAGCTATGAAGTGCATGAAGAACTTCTTGATATGTATAGTATTCATGGCACAACCACTGGTACAGGTATTTTTAAAGGAGTTGAAATGGCCATTAATCAAAAGAACCTTCGATGGAAAAACTTGAAATGTATTACAACTGATGGAGGCAAAAAAATGAGTGGGAAAGATAAAGGAGTGGTCGCTCTTGTGTCAAAGGCTGTAGAAAATGACGGTGGTTCAAAACCATTAGTCTTACATTGTATCATTCATCAACAGTCTTTGTGCGGAAAATGTTTGGATATGTCTGAAGTTCTGAAACCAGTCATATCAACTGTTAATTTTATGAGATCTTTTGGGCTGAATCACCGACAATTCCGACAATTTATTGAAGAGATTGGAGAAAATGACTTACCTTATCATACTGCCGTACGTTGGCTTAGTTGTGGGAAAGTCCTTCAGCGCTTTTTTGAACTTCGAGCAGTGATCGAAATTTTTTTGAATGAAAAGCATCGCCCTCTTACTGAATTACAAAACAACGCATGGCTGTGGAAGTTAGCATTCTATGTTGATTTGACAAAACATGTGAACGAACTGAATTTGAGATTGCAAGGAGAAAACCAGCATCTTCCTGATTTATACACTAATATCAAATCATTCCGGAAGAAATTGATACTGTTTCAATCACAACTACGAAGTAAATGTTTTTCACATTTTAAAACATGTGAAATATTCAGCCACACCACTGAGACTGAGTTTCCTATCGATTTTGCAATCGAAACTTTGAGTGCTTTGAAAATAAATTTTGATACTCGTTTCTCGGACTTCGATGCCTTGGCGAATCAAATTAAGATTTTTCAGGATCCTTTTGATACTGACATTGAAACCCTAGCCCCGGAACTTCAAATGGAAATGATTGAACTACAGTGCAGTGATATAATAGAGAACAAATATCAAAACTCATCTTTGTTGGAATTTTATAAGAGTCTTCCACTGACACAATTTGATAATTTGCATAAATTTGCTCGTGGGCTGTTTTCTGTTTTTGGTACTACTTATTTGTGTGAGAAGACCTTCTCCAAAATGAAGTACACAAAAAATGTTTACAGATCTAAATTAACTGATGAGCATCTTAAATCTCTTTTAATAATTGGTACAAGTAAAATTAGTCCACAACTACAAACTATTGTCAGTGGAAAATCTCAATTACATAAATCTCATTAGTATTTCATATGTCTGCATGTTATACATGTCTTTACTCATTACAATTCTGTGTTTCTTTATCCAACTTATCACAAAAACAATAACAATAAGCCTACAACAATGTTATGAGTAGTTAGCCCATGACCATATCAATGTAGATGTCATATTAATAATTATTCAACATAAAATTAGAATACTTCAGTAAACTAAATTTAATTTGCTATAAAAAATATGTTCTCTAAAAGGAGTTTTCAAGTATGCTAGCTCTCCGCGGGCCGGACAAAATCTGTCCGCGGGCCGGATGTGGCCCCCGGGCCGTAGTTTGGAGACCTCTGCCCTAGACCAACAGGGCAACGTACAATTTGTAGAAAATGGAGGTACTTCAATGTAATGTATTCGGAGAATATGATATGTTTAATATTATACTGTACAATACCCAAGGGGTATGCACCCCTTAGAGATCATCCCCCCCATCATCTGTCTAAATCTCATAAAAGGCAACCCTTTAAAAGCCTACCCAATATCCATCAATACTATAAGGGCAGCTGGCTACTCCATAAAGCAGCTCAACCCTTGCGTAATTATGACACACAGCGACATACTACAAACTGGTTCAACTATGCCACAACGCGCTGACAGAACAGAGGCTAAAGGTATAAAAGGTGCCTTAAGTGGGTCACGAGAATCTCTCCATCATCAGTGCTTCGACGAGACAGCCGGAGGCTAACGACAGTGTCAACCGAGGTGAGTCAGTCAGTCAGTGTTCAGAATCCTACTTTTGTAACCTAACACCCACAGTTTGTACTCACATTATAACATCACAAGATCCCTTAAAAGGGACTAACAGTTACTCATTGCTGACCAATAAACACTTGGTCAGTCTCTTACACTTGCATTACTGACCTACACTCTTCTTCACGTCCCAACGTCCTTCCTTACTCCCGTCACAGTCAGACGTGACACACCGTAGTAATAACGCCAACTCAGACGTCCTTGTATTCCTCACAGCGGCTCGCGTGCTCAAGTGAAGCGCGTGCCGAACCGCTGACACTAGCAAGGTGATTATATAATAAGTAGCCGGCTGGGCGACTAGTACATCGACCCGCGTGCTAAGGCTACATCCCTTAAACCACATTTACAGTCTTTATAGGAGCGCCCCCTAGTTCCTAGCACACCACAACACACTACACTGGTCAGCTTGCCCTGTCAAGGGGAGCTACCCTTCTTTAGGCACAAACTCATAAATTAGTACAGCAACTCTCCCTTTTAGATCCACCCCCAAATAAGGGATCTAAAACACTGGTGGAGGCGGGGTACTACGCATAGAGAAAAGGGACTCAATCAACGAGCCCTCGTAGTTAAAACGACCCCTTCCGTACCGCAAAAAAAAAAAGCCAAGCAAATAGAAAAAAAAAAAATTTTTTAACCTCATATTGCGTCACACATTTTTTTTTTATTATTAAATGTCCACATTTAGGACTACATTAAGAGACTTTGCACACCATTTGTCGGCTAGTACGACCCCACTCCTGCCGAAGCTAAAGATTAAGAACGGTGACTTAATAACTGACCAGACTGCAGTACAACTTCTCAGGGACCTTGAATTCCAAACAGCACAGATCCGTGCTCAACACCCTGCCGCTGCAGCACAAGTTATACATTTTACACGGTCCCAGGCCAGTGAATACACACACGAGTCGCCGGTATCCAGCGATAGTGAGGTAGATTGCCTGCCAACACTCCATCCCCTATTGTTACAGCAACTGCAGATCACAGAGCAGAAAGCCAATAACCTGCTCGAGCGCATTTCAGAGCTATTAGAAACAGACACTATTAAAGCCAATAGTCACACGACAGAAGCAGTTCTGGACATCCACACTATTTTGGAGACAGTAAAACAGGATTTAGACAGAACCGTACACATAGTCGAATCCACACAGTACGACAACACACCGGCCATCAGCACAAGCATATCAGGTGACGAGCCACCTGGTAACGTAACACAGGTGTCCTACACGGGAAGCGAGGCTAATTCCCCTCCAAACAGCCCAAACACCTCGACACACAGTCAACGGTACACAGCCGAGAACGACATGAATAGACACACTGAGTACCCCATGATCCACCCCACAAAGTTCACGGGGGAAGGCCAGGATCCCGAGGAATACCTCAAGGCCTTCAATAGAACGGCCCGGATCAATGGTTGGAGCGAGGAAGTTAGAAAACGGCTCCTTCCTGCCTACCTCACAAAGGCGGCCATGACGTGGTATGAGCTCCATGAGGACGCACTAGAGGCTGCCACATGGGAGGAAACCGCGGTAATGTTGAAGGATGAGTTCCAGCTTATACCAGACGATGACGATCTCTATGACCAGATTAGACAGAGGTCACAGGGACCCAAAGAGAGCGCCCAGGCATACATCAATGTTAAATTGATAATGTGCGAAAAGTACAATGCAGCAATGACAAATAAACAGAAAGTCAAGCTGTTGATGCAGGGCCTCAGACCAGCCATAGTAGAAAAGCTATGCATCATGAACAACCTCACGGTCCAACATATGTTGAATAACATAAAGACCATAGAGGAGGGGAGAAAGATCACGGAAAAGGCTACGGAAAAAGCCGTGGATCTGCACTTCAAAACCCGGAAAGACGACACTAATGACAAAATAGACGAATTAGTGGACAGGATGGAGAAACTGACCATAGCTGCCATCCAAGCGGGCGGGAGACCGCCAAGGGATGAGCAAGCAGACACACGAGAACACTATCATACTGAGAGGGACAGGGGGTACACAGAGAGGAGACGCTACGGGAGGGAAGAAAGTTACTACCCTCCACAGCGGCCAACAACACCTCCCCCACAGGATAGGCCACACTACCCTCCTCGGTACTCACCGATAGCATACACGGACACAGAGCCGACATACCCCTCAAGGCGGTCACCATCTCCGTACACACGGGAGTACTACCCTGAGGAGTACGACCACGATATCCCCCGACGAAACAGCCCGTCACCACATAGACAGTCCTACGCTGCCCCACAGTACAGGGGAAATGGGGAATATCGGGAAAACCCGCCCCCACGCAGTCAAGGCTATGCTGCCCCGCAGTACAGGGGAAATGGGGAATATCGGGAGAACCCGCCCCCACGCAGCCAAGGCTATGCTGCCCCGCAGTACAGGGGAAATGGGGAATATCGGGAGAACCCGCCCCCACGCAGCCAAGGTTATGCAGCCCCGCAGTACAAGGGAAATTGGGAACAGCGAGAAAACCCACCCTCGACCAGACAGGGGTATGCAGCTGACCAATATAGGGAAAAGGGGAACCGACGGGAACACCCGCCCCAGCAGCAGCAGACATACACCCCACCCTGGCGGAGACAGAATAACGGACAACAGGGCAATAACCGACAAGGAAGAAAACCCACTAGAGGAAGGGACAACATGGACAAACACACGAAGGGCCCAGAACACTACCCCCTCCCAGACGAATACCCGAGGGAGTTCAGGGATGAAACACCCCACAGGACAGACAGGGGGGCAATACTCCCTACGCCTAAACACACACCGCAAGCAGGGAGTTGGCGCAGCCACCCCGAGGGGGGGCGCACATACATTACAGGCAGGCGTACACCCACATTTTCAAAAAACGCCTAGACGGGGAGGTTCGGCTAGCTGATGAAGCAGCTGAGGTTCCTCCCCCAACACAACACAAGAAAGGCCCTTCCCCCAAGAAAACTCGTAAGAATAAGGGGAAGAAGCAGCCAGCTAAAACTAAGGCTGACGATCCGCCCCCGGACCGTTTCCAAACACACCCCGTGCAAGGAGACGGCAACTGTCTGTTTAGGGCCATGAGCTTTCTAATCCGGAATACCGAGGATTATCATGGGGACTACAGACAGAAGACGGTCAAACATATCCTGGCCAACTGGAAAGAGTACCGGGACTTTGTGTCGGACGAGCGGGAAAACCCATTCCAGACCGGGGCGGATTACCAAAAATACATGGGCAAGGACGGCACCTATGGCAGTGCCGTAGAGGTAACCGCTCTCGGCAAAGTGCTCAAAGCCAATATCCATGTATATACGGATGTGCACTCGCCTCCGCTATTCTCAACTGCGGGATTCAATAGGGACCTACACATACTTTTCACAGGAAACCCTAAGGCGGGACATTACACACCCCTCACAATTAGAAGCCAACAGCCCGAGAACACGCCCACACCCTCCAAACAGAAAACCCCACCCCCTTCACCACACCACAGGGGGGAATTGACCATACACAGGCGCGTGACGCGAGCTCGCTCGGCATGGGGAAGCCAGCAACAGGAGTCGAACTCGCGACCGCCTGGAACAAAAGTCGGGTTAACAAAGGCAAGCTCAGGGTCACATTTGCAGACACACCTTCCCGAGAGGAAGAAACCAACAACAACACAACTACACAAAGGCTGGGAACAATTAATACACTAAACGTTCGCCAGCAGACTCCTAGTCTCACAGCAAGACCGGTTAAAGGAGCTGGCAATGTACCTGGCAAACGCACTTTGCTGACCTGGGCAAAGTACTCAGGACAGGAAGTAAGCCGAGAGGCGAAGCGTGCTAGGTACGATAAACGGACAGATCCATGCCCTCCCAGCACAAATGTCACTCCGGCAACAACAACAACAACAACGTACATCTTACACAACACATCGGTGCAGGGCAGTGGATTTCAGGTATCGGCCCTCACGATACACGCCACCATAAATGGCCACAGAGTGCAGGCCCTAATCGATACTGGGGCTGCCGTAAGTTGTGTTAATAGCCGACACATTGCCGAGGCGCAAATACAAGGTGTCACGGGGGACATCCGGCTAGTAGCGGCCAATGCTCAGACGTTAGAAAACAGGGGAGTGGCAAACATACATATTAGGATAGACCATTTTGCCACAATGCACCCCATGTTCGTTATCGAACACCTTTCTGCGTCAGCCATAATAGGCATGGATTTTCTCGCTAGATATGAGGCTAGCATAAATTTCGCTAGTGGTCAGATGCTTTTAAAGCACGACCAGAGGCTCACCACACATCCCATGGTATACACCAGGAACAGAGATGGGATTCGAGCGGAGCGAGAAAACCACGAGCATCAGGCCCCTACACTGCACACTATCAGCCAATACACAAACACACACACTGATAAGGCGGCCAACCAGAACCACACGCAGGACCTGACTCCGGAGCAAAATAAAAGGCTCACGGAGCTCCTGGAGACCAACAGAGATATTTTTGCCCACTCAATGAAGGATCTCGCTGTGACAGACCTCATTGAACACCACGTCACACTCACTAGTGACCGACCAGTACACCAGCCTCCCTTCAGAGTGAGCCAGAAGGAGAGACATGCCATCGATGCCCAAATCTCAGAGATGCTCGAGGCAGGGGTCATCGTTCCAGTTCTTTCTAACTATTCCTCTCCAGTTCTGCTGACCAAAAAGAGGGACGGATCGCACCGATTTTGTACTGACTACAGGAGGCTCAATAAGTTGGTCGAAAATGATAGTTATCCACTACCAAGGGCAGACACCTATTTGGACGCCCTTGGTGGAGCTAGCTGGTTCAGTTCGATGGATTGCTATAGCGGATTCTATTCAATCCCCGTCTATGAACCAGATAGGCACAAGCTGGCGTTCGTTACAGAGAACGGACTATTTACCTACACCCGTTTACCGATGGGTCTCCGTAACGCCAGCCAAACCTTCCAAAAGCTAGTGGATAAGACATTTTCAGGGCTTAAATGGCGTTCCGTATTGGTGTACGTGGATGACATAACGGTCTTCTCCAACACTTTTGACGAACACATCGTACATTTGGAGGAGGCTTTCGCAAGGATCAGAGAAGCTAAACTAAGGCTTAAACCTGCGAAATGTCAATTTGCCAGACAGCAAATTAACATATTGGGCCATATTGTCAACCGGGAGGGCATTATTCCCGACCCAGCCAAGACTGACGCAATAACGGGCATCCCAATGCCCACAAATTTGAAACAATTGCGCAGTTTTATTGGCTTGGCTTCGTACTATCGCAAGTATATCTATAGGTTTGCACACATCGCCCATCCCCTAACTGAACTCACACGTGAAAAAACGCCCTTCAGCATCACGCAGGAACACATAGATGCCTTCAACACACTGAAGCAACTATTGACCTCACCTCCATTGCTGCAACACTTCCATAGTGATAGGCCCACATTTTTACACGTGGATGCCAGCCTGTATGGGTTGGGAGCAGCCCTATTGCAGGAAGACGCCGAAGGGCGCAAACGGCCCGTCGCCTACGCTAGCAGGAAGCTAACGGCCGTTGAGACTAGATACTCTGCCACAGAGCGGGAAATGCTGGCATTTTCGTGGGGAGTGAACTATTTTAGAGTATACCTCTACGGTATCAAGTTCACGGTAGTGACTGACCACGCGAGCTTGCTTTTTTGGGACAAATTTAAAAACCCAAATTCGCGCCTCAACAGGTTTATATTCCGCCTGTATGAATATGATTTCGTGGTCAAACACAAGAAAGGCGCTACACACCTAGACGCAGATGGGTTGTCTAGGCTGCCAGTAGCCGATCCCCCGGATGACAGTAAGGACCACGACTGGGACGATATGCCCACCTTTGCCCTGACGGTGGTTGACATCAAACAGGAGCAAGAAAGTGATCCGCACTTGAAACAGATTCTATTGGCACTAGAAGACTTGGATAAAGTGGACTCCAAGACAGCACGGCTGTCTAGGCGATTTTTCCTAGACAAAGACGGGGTACTGAAATTTAAGCCCACAGCCATGCACGATAGCGCACCTATAGCGGTTCCGGAATCATTGAGAGAAAATATCATGATCGGACACCATAATAGCCCAATAGCAGGGGCACACTTAGGTACGCATAAAACTTACCTTAGAATCCGTGACAAGTACTATTGGGTAAACATGAAGGCCGACATAGATACCTTTGTCAAGACATGTCACACCTGCCAACGATTCAAAACAAGACCTGGCAAGCCTCATGGACTACTCAACCCAATTCCCGTGGGAGAGTTATTTCACAGAGTCGGAATAGACGTGAAAGGCCCCATTACAACAAGTCAGAAAGGCAATAAATATATCCTGGTGGCCACCGAGTATCTCACACGATACATGATTACAAAGGCTGTTCCCAAAGCAGACACGAACAGCATAGCCGAATTTTTATTTGACATAATTACACGATATGGCCTATTCCAAACCTTATTATCCGACAGAGGTACTATTTTCACCTCGAGAGTGCTCCAACAGTTTCTGGAGATACTCAGGATTAAGGCATACACTACCACGAGTTTTTCACCGCAAACCAACGGACTCACGGAAAGTATGAACAAAATACTTGGAATAGCGCTGGCTAAATTTACAGAGGACGCAGGAACAGACTGGGATGAATATCTGCAAAGCATTACTTTTAGTTATAATACCTCTGTATCTACGGCTACGAAACACTCTCCACACTTCCTACTGCACGGATACACACCCAGAAGTCCCATAGACAATATATGTATCCCACAGGACGCCCACACAGACAATGCGGCTCGGCTAGAGCATTTGCAGATAGCCCGCATGGACGCTAGAAAAAACATAGCCGAGGCCCAGAAAAAACAAAAAGAGCGGTACGATCAGAATAGAAAGACCGTGGAATACACACCCGGGCAATTGGTCATGGTCTCCAATCATGCCCGTAAGAAAAACGTGTCCGAATTCCTCCTACCACGATGGGCAGGTCCCTTCAAAGTCTGCAGGAAGGTATCTGACCTAAATTATATAGTGAACGTGCGCCATGGGAGGAAACTCATAAAGGACACTATTCACGCCCGCCGGATGAAGGCATATCACACACGTAAAGCACACACACCTACATGTAAAGGCGGGCACACTGCTAAAAGAAAAGGAAACGGTCCCGTTGGAACACGTGGGAAGAAAGCCAAGAAATAGCCCACTGACCGAACCGGGATACCATCCTAACACTCACCAGAACTGTCCCGGAGACACAACCTTCATGGCGCCGGAAACAATTACTCTGGGTAAAAGGCGGTCTCCAGACCCGCAACCTTCTGAATACCAGGAATATAAGGTTGAGTAAATATCCAGTCGTAGAATAAGGATAATGAGAACGCTAAGACTAATTGGGACAGTCCCACTAACAGCGGGTCATAAACGAAAAACAATACAATCGACACTGGCATCTGGTCACCAAATACGCGACTAGCGGACCAGACACACTCGCGTACAATGCATATGAGATTTCCGAAGTGAAATGCCATGGCCTGTGGTTTGGATTCCAAGTAAAACGGAAATCCCGTGGCACATGATCTCCAGAAATGGTCACGTTAAACCACAAAATTCCCCTCTTGCCTTTTTATAATGCGAAGAGCACTAACAGAAAGCAGGCTGATTAAGAACACATGTTCGGATACACAGCGTTATCGGAACAAGTAAACAAGCGAGCGCGCAAGACATTGCAACCCGACACCCTCATACTCAGCAGTAAAGCAGACCTCAGTGATAAACTGCGAGCCTTACAGACGACAGTTCCCAAAGCACACTGCACGGAATCATTCATAGCCAACCTAAGAACCCTATATCTTCAAAATTTACACTACGAGGAGAGGGCAAAAATAAGCAAACTCCTCGCAGGAAGGTATACTAGGGGTTGCGCATAGAAAAACACACAGCCCATTTGCCATAGTGTAGGCGGCACAGAAATGGCCACCAAATCTTTACAGACAACCGGCTTCGAACCCATGTCCACACACAAAAACCTCGTACCGAAAACTAACTAAACAACGGTATTTTCGGTACGAGAAACACAAACAAAATACAGACAGAATGCCCGCAGAACATGAACAACGCAGACATATAACACAGAGAATTACATAGAACACGGGTTCGAACCCCAGAGAAAATTGCACGCCAGGGAAAAACAAGCAGACGGCCTTCCAATCACACCAAAATTGGCCCATATAACGGCTTAGACAGATAATACTACATTCCTGCGGCCAAATGACAGGCATAAAATTCCAGAAATACACTTGACAGGGAAAATGGACTTTCCAGACAGAGACATATAAATTTCGTAAGACAACGGTCTTACGGCATAATGGCCACACAACGGCAATAGTAGCAGGGCGGATTACCACATCGGGCCGCCAGGAATTTAACACAATGACCACACTGGCATACGTGCAGAAAAACACGCAACAGTGGTTAACCTACATAAAATCCCGGCCTGAAGTTACACACACAAACTGATGACTTGCAGACTTAGCCACTTTGCAACACTGTCGATGACAAAACGCGATTGTGTAGTGGCAGTGACCATGAATAAACAAATGCAGAACAATCATAACACTATACATTTTTCAACACTGCGAAAGCATTTATCAACAAGCAGACGTCACAGACCAAAACTTGTCGCAGGCCCAGAGTAGCACGTTCGTAAAGACGTTGGCAGGCCACGGGCGCTTCCTACCCATACACAATATACACAGTAGGACTTGGCCCTACAGCAGACCAGGCGTCCGCGTGGTGTAGCGGAGCGTAGTCACACACACACACACAAACGCGCTCACCAATCAGGGGCGAACATAGGGACTTTGAGGAAACGGGACCTCCCCTTAACAACTTCTTTTTGCGACCCTAGTCCCGAAACAAATCATTCCAGGCGACTAGGACTTAGCCCTATAACGGACCAGAGTAGGTCGTGAAGCTTCGCTATCCCAAAGCGCGGATAGAAAACCAACATGGACCAAGGAAGGATGACAAGAGAACATGCTAACAGCGTCTCACTCTACTCCCTTCCCATAACCTTTTCACGTCCAAACATAAACAACGCAGACACATGAACACGACCAGCACAGCTACACTACACTACAAAGTATACATAAGGGTTGGTAAACTTCATGTGTTTACAGAAAGGGCATGCTACGCCTTGAGCCCCACCGCTATCACCTGAATGAGAGGGGTGCATCGGCCAACACCAACTAAGCGTAATGCACATCTCCATATGAGAGATGAGGCCATAAGTAATAAATACTAACCATTTTTTTAAAATTTAAATCATCCCGCATGAGAGGGAAATATATTAGTATTATGCCTCAACCTACACCTATCCATACATGAGTGCAAACGCCTCATATCCAGACGCATGCATGTATATCCCATCCATTCACCAGGGGATATTGATATCAGACCGGCATGGATTTTTATTTTATTTTTTGCAACCCCGGGAATTACCTGCCCCGTTCCACTCACTGTAGGAGCATCCCAGCACAAAAACCGGTTCCAGGCCGCCACTAACGCGGAATTCGGAAGTGCGCAACCTCCTCCTACCCTGCTTTAACCCACTCTACAGATAACTACCCCCAGATCACAATAACAGGGTACCTGACGCCACAGACCCTACTAACACCTCCATCAAGGTTAAAAAAGAGCATTATCGCTGGAGAAGCTGATATAGCACAGGTAGCCTAAAGTAGTCTACGTATGTAGAGGTTTTACCAGCCCACCACACTGGAAGTATTTTACATTTGACACTTTTTACACAGGTTACACCTATATTAAAAAAAAAAAAAAAGGGAATCTGAAACACCCTGGCTGATGATACCGGCGTTAGCCAAAGGTCAAAAGCACAACACTAGGAGCAGAGCTGGGGAAGGCGATGTGGACCCTTACCCCAGTCGGCTCATCAAATTACTGACGACTAGACCAAATAGACGAACCACGTAAGGTCAAAGCATTCGCGGCCTGGTCGGGCAAGCTCTGGAATCCTAGGTGCGCATAAACCGCCCCTGGGAGGAAGGGATGCTAAACCCACTTTGAGCCACGGTCGTCGAAGCCAAGACCTGCAGGGAGACTTTCTGAGAAGGGCGGGAGAAATAGCTCACTCCGCGCCGGCCTCGGGAGCTATCCCTAGAGACGACCATATTATGACTAGACTGTTAGTTAAATTTACGTAAGTAGGACTTCCATGGCGGGGAGTCAGACTCCTATTCGTCAGGAGTGAAGCAGGATCCAAGGGTTCAGCAGGACCAATCCTAGATCCGACAAGTCCTTACCCCGCGAGGTGAAGGTGAAGACCACGACGGTAATCAATAATGCAGAATGAAATATGAATATATATATATGGAATGTACGCGCTCATTCGGTCCTGCGCCCACGTAAATGGACGACAACGGGTCGCCAGAGTTCTTAAATGAGTAGCATAGCGGGCACTCAAAAGGGTTCAGTGGGCCAACCCAGCAATGCCGATTAAGGCGAAGAGGACTCCCCGGACGCTCACTTCCCGGAGGACATATGAATACAAATATTGCGGCCGACACAGGCACAGAGGACTCCCCGGACGCTTTTTTCCCGGAGGATATTATGCCATTGGACCACACTGTCCAATGCCCACATAAATGACGACGCATCGGGCAGTCAGAGGGCATTAAGAGATGGGGCATTGCGCGCCCCTCACAGGAGCCAAGTGGGCGGCTCACCTACGTCAAATAGGAACAGCACCCGGTTATGAACACGAAAGTTACAGCGGGCGAAACGGTTAGCTTAGTGGCACCGTAAGCGCCTGCGCATAGATTAGTCCTAGTAATAGACGTCGACACCTAGAGTTAAGGGGACGGAATCTAGCGACCCTAGAGACAACCGGTGTTTCTGGGGCTCGTGCGGGTGGTGATCTGGGGATTTAATTGCCCCAGGCGATCGTCCTAGGCCAAATTTAGTTATAGACGGTTGCATTTGACACGCAACCTAGGATTAAGCAAATTTAATGAACACTGTTGCAATTCAGCACAGCATCTTTCGGCAATAGATTAAGGCAACCCTCTCGGCTTGGATGTAGTTTTTTTTTTATATATACCATAAGTAGAATAAGTAGTATAAGAGAACGCCGTTCGGCGCCTGATGACCCACAAATCCGTCATCAGGGTAAGTCCGATAACTCATGATAAGTTATTATAATGTAGCATAGTCTTACATTTAAGACAATTTTTTTTAATACATATATTGAGGTAAAATTTCGGCGCCTGGCGGCCCAAATTCGTTGCCAGGGTAAGCCCAATACTACAACACATTAGGAAATGACGTCACGGCACCATATAGGGTAAGCCCGGCCATATATCGAGTAATAATAACCATGCCATTCTTTTCACAGGTAAAAAGGGGCTTCAGACTGTGGCAACGCTGCCACAGGAAGCGGCATATGGAATAGGGAATTTCAATGTTTTGTTAACCTCTCCATTTTTTTTTGCAGGCATTGTCACCTAGAATATGACACGTGTAATTATGATTTTGCTGCCAGACAGCAGCAACATGCTATTTAATGCCCCCTTATTGTAGTATTATACCTGTGCATACTAACCTCCATTTAACATTCATTCTCACTTACACACTCACTACATTTTTTTTTTAACAGCTACACGTCAATAATCTGCACAGCGGGAATGATGCCTGTGGGGCATCAGGCTTGCTGGCAGATCTGCATAAAACAAAAACACTTGAAGCGTCAAAATGCGACGCAGCTTACGGCGATGAGGGCGCAACCGGCATGTGGCGGCGACCCTCATGGCCAAGTGTGCAAGCATTCACCCACAGAGGATGCTTCACAGACTAGGTATTAAGAATACACTGCAAGCGGTACGACCACTCAACCGTGCCAAGAGGTGGCCGTATAGGATCAGCCGTGATACGGCAAGCGTACGTACAAACAGGTAGCGTGCACGCGAGGATCCAAACAAAAACTAGAATTATAAGGGTCTAGCGCGCTTAAGTAGACATAAGGTCATTGTAGTTCATAATTTTGAAGAGTAAACTACATACATATTCATGCGCCCACGGGCAATTATTCCAATGGAAATTCCTAAATGTCAGCATCGCAACATAATACATTAAACACTATATATATTTTTGTCTGTTTATCAAGTTCACGTGTACACGATGTCTATATTTTTGTTTTGTTTTGTTTCGTTTGCTAAGGTAACACGTAACCAATGTCTGTGAATTGTTTTCTTTCATTTTTCTCTCTTCTAACTTCCCCATTTGTCAGGGTGTTCCGTTTTATCCCACACCAATAAATACATTTTAAATATTTCCTTTAAATTATACCCTGGAACACCCATTTTTTTTCTATTCTCTCCTATCTTCTTTATTGCAGGGAGCACTTTTTCCCCAAGATAGGGCGGACGACGCAATCATCCGTTCGGCCCTGGGTTTTTCCTCCCTGCACAACTATGTAACCATGTATAACCATGTTTTTTTTCTTTTTTATGCCGACAACGGCAATGGCGATTGTGCCTCAATAGCAATTATTTTCTTTATTCAACAATGTTAATGCACATTTCACCATGCAATGTAAAATTTATATACATATATATCTATGTACACCCCATAACCCTCCCCTCTGAACACGGGCTGACCGCACACCTACACTTCTGCACGACGACACCCGTTCCATACGACGACGCTTACGACGCCACCACCAGAAGAGACGAGGGGGATTCAAAAACTACTACGACAACATCCCAACCCCAAGTGCCCTTCCCGGTCGCGAGGACGCGACCAAATGGAGGAAGAGGCTTGTACAATACCCAAGGGGTATGCACCCCTTAGAGATCATCCCCCCCATCATCTGTCTAAATCTCATAAAAGGCAACCCTTTAAAAGCCTACCCAATATCCATCAATACTATAAGGGCAGCTGGCTACTCCATAAAGCAGCTCAACCCTTGCGTAATTATGACACACAGCGACATACTACAAACTGGTTCAACTATGCCACAACGCGCTGACAGAACAGAGGCTAAAGGTATAAAAGGTGCCTTAAGTGGGTCACGAGAATCTCTCCATCATCAGTGCTTCGACGAGACAGCCGGAGGCTAACGACAGTGTCAACCGAGGTGAGTCAGTCAGTCAGTGTTCAGAATCCTACTTTTGTAACCTAACACCCACAGTTTGTACTCACATTATAACATCACAAGATCCCTTAAAAGGGACTAACAGTTACTCATTGCTGACCAATAAACACTTGGTCAGTCTCTTACACTTGCATTACTGACCTACACTCTTCTTCACGTCCCAACGTCCTTCCTTACTCCCGTCACAGTCAGACGTGACACACCGTAGTAATAACGCCAACTCAGACGTCCTTGTATTCCTCACAGCGGCTCGCGTGCTCAAGTGAAGCGCGTGCCGAACCGCTGACACTAGCAAGGTGATTATATAATAAGTAGCCGGCTGGGCGACTAGTACATCGACCCGCGTGCTAAGGCTACATCCCTTAAACCACATTTACAGTCTTTATAGGAGCGCCCCCTAGTTCCTAGCACACCACAACACACTACACTGGTCAGCTTGCCCTGTCAAGGGGAGCTACCCTTCTTTAGGCACAAACTCATAAATTAGTACAGCAACTCTCCCTTTTAGATCCACCCCCAAATAAGGGATCTAAAACAATACTACAGTATTTTACATTTAGTAAAGTGTCGTAAATATAGATAAGCTCTGGCACAATCACATGATTTATTTTGAAACAGAGAGGATAATAAGCTTCTCACTTCGTAACCAATCGTAAAGCTACCATGTGGTGACGCGAAGTCAATCGTTTAACTTCGGCTTTCACTCGGAGCCCTGTTCCTAACTGTCTGTAACGTCAAGTTAAAAGTACATGTATGAATCTTCTCAGGAATGCCAAAATCACGCCTCCCTCCAACAGCTCATCGAAATTGCACAAGTTCACCCTTAAACAGTTCCAATCATGCTTTCCGGACACGTTACATTTCATGTACAAATGGCTATTTAGTCCATCACAAGGAAAATCATTTTAAATGATGTGTGAATATTGAAACGGAAATGACCAGCAAATTATATAAAAATAGGTTCTTCACATACCTACATATTGAACATTCGGGGACAAAGATTAACCGCGAGGACGTATTTAAGGCAAAAAACAAATCTTCTGCCCTATAGCCTACTTACCAGTTCGTTTAATGCATGATTCATATTAGGTCTTGAATATCGTTTCCAGCGAATGTGTGTCTGGCAAGTAGCTAGCCAGAGGAAAGAACTGAAGACTGTGAGAAGCAATGCGTCATGCAGGGCTGTCTGTTTGTCTTGCGCAGGACAACGAAACAATCGACGGTATCTGATCGCAAGACAACTCCTCCCAGCCCGAGGGGAACAAACCGGGACCATCAGAGACTAAGACCAGAGGCTCGCTATTGTATTCAGAGCGGCTTCCGATCAGCCGGCTCCAGCTAAATGCTGATATACGACACGGCCCACCGCAGATAACATCAGGAAGGACATTTAAGAAAATAAATGTTTGCCGGTATACTTACGGAAATTATGATACCATTATATTCTGAGATCCTTAATATTAATAGCGCCTTCTTCTGTAGTTCAGTCATATTATGGAGAATATTTATAGGACACGATTATCAGAAAATTTGCTTTGTTGACGATTGTACTCATAAATTGAAAGAGTACGGGCTATTTTATGTTATGGTTTCCAGCGATTCTTGACATATTTTCTAAAATGATAGGTTCATATGAATTTCTGTGTTCACTAGAAAATATCATTATTTTATTTTTGATATTTTCTGGCGTTTTCATCAACACTTCGGATTGTATGGCAAACAAGTGATGTGTTCTATACTCTTCGGTTCAGGAAATGAAGCTCAGTATTTATTTATTTATTTATTTATTTACATATTAATTTACTTATTTATTTAAGTATTTATTTCCTTCTTCATTTATACAACTTTCAGGTTTGTTGTATTCAAGTATACAAAATAGTTTGAGAAAGAGTTTTCGTCGCCCAATAAATTAGATTGCTAAAATTAGATTCTGTACACGCTTATTTTCCATTAACATATCCTGCAATTTACCGCGCTTTTCTTGTTCATGTTTGTTCATGTGTATTATTATTATTATTATCATTATTATTAAAATTTCGTTTGACTTGATTGTTCGATGATATTTCGGCTTCCTGTTCTTCCAAAAATCTCATTATCATTTCACTGTGTTGTTTTTTGCAATCCTCTGACATTTCTTACCAGATTTCTCTTGGGTTTCTCCAAAATTGAGTGTTTATTTACTAATCTTTTATACAGTAGATACAGATACAGTAAATAAATATATAAACAATAAATATATCGTTACAGTGATTCCATGTTAGTTTGTATGACTTGTACAATTTGGTGGCTCTGTAAACGTTGGCTTAACTGTCCAGACTGAGGATAATATGATTTCCCCTAGGTATTTACTGTAGAGGAGACTTTTTAAATTTAAGTTTTCCATGTACTTTGTTATACCGTCTGATATTTGAAGACCAACCTTTGATTCCATCATCTCTAATCCCTCTCTACAGTATGTATATATATATATTATATATATATATATATATATATATATATATATAGGTTGGTTTTTTAGTTTTGGCACCTTAGTTATAACTGGATTAATAACTCACTTAGATGGTTCCAAGTTTCACAGACCCTCGATGTAGTCCCCACCGTTGCGTACAACGTGTTCCCAGCGATGCGGAAGTCGTTGGATCCCGTTGGCACTGCCCAATCTATTGATGGTACGAAGAGAGCGCTCGGCAACCTGCTTAACGTCATTGTCATCTTCATCTTCGGGATGAGATCATAGTCGCAAGGACTGATGTAGGGAGAATATGGGGGGGTGATAGAGGACCTCCGAGTCCCAGCGATCCAACAATGCCGACACAACGCCTGCTGCGTGTGCCCTAGCATTGTCATGCAGAACGATGGGCGGTGTAACCATGTGGTGGCGCCGTTTCCTTCTCAGAGCTCCTCGGAGATGGTCTTGCAGAAACGAACAATAGTACGCCGCATTAACGGTTTGCCCTCGGGGAACAGTATGGCAGCGCTTCCGTACCATGGAAGACGTTAAGCAGGCTGCCGAGCGCTCTCTTCGTACCATCAATAGATTGGGCAGTGCCAACGGGATCCAACGACTTCCGCATCGCTGTGAACACGTTGTACGCAACGGTGGGGACTACATTGAGGGCCTGTGTAACTTGGAACCATCTAAGTGAGTTATTAATCCAGTTATAACTAGGGTGCCAAAACTAAAAAAACAACCCATGTATATTATTATAATTATTATTATTATTATTACTATTGCCATTAATACATAGGCCAATGACCTTTCTCATCCATTAAAGTACAGTGAGAAAGGAAAGCAAGGCACTAAAATGGTGAAGTACTCAATCAGGTTCCTCCCACCAGCGTATTGTCACATCAGTGAAACACTTCGTATAAAGAAATTTAAGCGCCATTATAAACTTCGTGTGTATAATTCACATTTAATATGCATCCATAAATTGTGTTAATGTTGTGTTAAGGCGGAGTACTTAAGTTAAAATCAAACACGTCAGTGAAGACCACACAGAGAGAAAGACAGAGGGTCACAGTACCTTCCTTGAGACAGCCCATCCCACTCATTGTCCGAGCCCACTTTAATAACTTTATTACCGACATTCATGAAGTCTTATGTTTCACTGTACGCTGTCTCCCGTAGACTTGACTACTTCACATGACATTTTATCCCAGGCTTATATTGCTGTTGTTGTTTTATTTAGGGGCACTGCGACAACATGGTCATGTAGCCCCGTCGGTCAGCACACTCTTTCCCCATTATGATTA
Source organism: Meconema thalassinum (assembly GCA_946902985.2). Classification (NCBI taxonomy): domain Eukaryota; kingdom Metazoa; phylum Arthropoda; class Insecta; order Orthoptera; family Tettigoniidae; genus Meconema; species Meconema thalassinum. The sequence continues at coordinate 332,478,565 of OX336393.1, forward strand.
CATAATAATAATAATAATAATAATAATAATAATAATAATTAAAACTGAGCAATCGTTCTAGGTTTATGCCGTGTCTTGTGTGGGGATTCGCCTAGGAACACCAAGCTGGCACATCAGCGGGCTCTTGGTGTCCCCGCCTGGACCCCCACAAGAGTAGTGAACTGCGCGCTACCTCCCTTTTTATGAAGCGCTACTGCGCCTCTTTACTGCGAGAACTAAAATCTTAAGTAGCCATAACCTCCCTATGAATGTCTCCGAAAAGGTGGTATATTGGCTTTCACGGCCAGTGAATTAAAACTCAGCAATCTTTCTAGGTTTGTGCCGTGTCTTGTGTGGGGTTTCGCCTAGGACACCAAGTTGGCTCATCAGCGGGCTCTTGGTGTCCCCGCCCGGACCCCCACAGGAATAGCGAACTGCGCACTACCTCCCTTCTTATGAAGCGCTCCTGTGCCTCTTTACTGCGAGAACTAAAAGCTCAAGCAGCCATAACCTCCCTATGAAAGCCTCCAAAAAGATGGTATATTGGCTTTCACGGCCAGTGAATTAAAAAGCAATCTTTCTAGGTTTGTGCTGTGTCTTGTGTGGGGTTTCACCTAGGATACCAATCTGGCTCATCAGCGGGCTCTTGCTGTTCCTGCCCAGACCTCCAGTTCGCTACTCCGGTGGGGACCCGGGTGAGGACACCAAGTGCCCGCTGATGAGCCAGCTTGGTGTCGTAGGCGAAACCCCACACAAGACACAGCAAAAACCTAGAAAGATTGCTGAGTTTTAATTCAGTGGCCGTGAAAGCCAATATACTGTACCAATAATAATAATGTTATTGGTTTTCACATCCCTTTTAACTACTGCGGCTTTTAGAGAAGTGCCAGAATTTTGCCCCGAAGGGGATCTTTAACGTGCCAGTAAATCTACTGACACGGCTCCCTTGCATTTTTGCACCCTGAAATGCCAACTGGCTGCACCAGGTTTCGATCCTGCAACCCTGAACACAGCAGGCGAGAACGTTACCCCTGAGCCACGCAGCTAGTCCCAATGTGATCAGAAGGGGTCATTATACTGTATCTTTATATATATAATTCTTCGACACGTGTGTATGTCACTGAACTCCTCCTAAACGACTGGACCGATTTTGATGAAATTTGGTATGTATATTAGGGTTGGTCCCTGTATGGTTTAGATTACCAATCTGACCCCGTAGGTGGAATGAACACAGTTTTAGAACCACAATTTACACACAATTTTAGAATCACAATATACAGTCAAAAACAGTCGTCATGGAAACCACTAGCCTTAGCCTAGGTGAAAGCTGATGTCTTTGGACGGTTTGTCTCTGCACGTTAGAGCCACCTGGTCGCAACCTGTGCAACTACACTTCCCGTGGCGGAAAGTTGTGTTTTATACCAAGGGTGGCAGTGATGTCGAATTCTACTGTTTGTCTCTGCACGTTAGAGCGTTTCAAAGTCCCGTATGCGTTCATATACCAATCATCCCATTGCGATGAAACTTGGGTGAGATGTTGAGTGTACTCCAGGGAAGGTGTTTGGCTTAGTGAATCCATTTTATAATAGATAGCGTACGACTAGATTCAACAAATGAGCGACGACGCGCGAAGCGTTTCAAGACGGTCCCGTACGCGTTCAAATACCATTCGTCCGATAGCGATGAAACTTGTGTGAGATGTTGTGTACACTCCAGGGAAGGCTTCTGGCTTAGTAAATTCATTTTACAATAGGTAGCGCACGAGTAGATTCAACAAATGAGCGACGACGCGCGAAGCGTTTCAACAAAATCCCGTATAAGTTTATATACCATTCATCGACTGAGATGAAACTTTGAAGAGTTGTTGTGTACACTTACCTGAAGGTTTCTAACTTAGTAAATCCATTTCACAGGAGGTTGCGCACGATTAGATTCAACAAATGAGCGACGACGTGCGAAGCGTTTCAACAAGGTCCCGTATGCGTTCAAATACCATTCGTCCGATCGCGATGAAACTTGGGTGAGATGTTGTGTACACTCCGGGGGTAGGCTTCTGGATTAATAAATCCATTTTACAATAGGTAGCGCACAAGTGGATTCAACAATGAGCGACGACGCGCGAACGTTTAAACAATGTCCCGTATGCGTTCATATACCATTCATCCGATTGCAATGCAACTAGGGTGAGATATTGTTTACACTTACGTGAGGGTTTCTAACTTAGTAAATCCATTTCACAGGAGGTTGCGCACGAGTACATTCAACAAATGAGCGACGACGCGCGAAGCGTTTCAATAAGGTCCCGTATGCGTTCAAATACCATTCGTCCGATTACGATGAAACTTGGGTGAGATGTTGTGTACACTCTACGGAAGGTTTCTGGCTTAATAAATCCATTTTACAATAGGTAGCGCACGAGTCGATTCAACAAATGTGTGATGGCACGCGAATCATTTCAACAAAGTACCGTATGCGTCCATATACCATTTATCCGATTGCGATGAAACTTTGGTGAATTGTTGTGTACACTCCAGGAAATGTTTCTGTCTTAGTAAATCCAGTTTTTAATAAGTAGCGCACGAGTAGATTCAACAAATGAGCGACGGCACGCGAATCGTTTCCACAATGTCCCGCATGCGTTCATATATCATTCATCCGATTGCGATCAAACCTTGGTGAATCATTGAGTACACGCCAGAGAAGGTTTCAGGCTTAGTAAATCTATTTTCAATAGGTAGCTCATGAGTAGATTCAACAAATGAGCGACGGCACGCGAATCGTTTAAAGAAAATCACTTATGCGTTCATGTCATTCATCCGATTCCGATGAAACTTTGATGAGTTGCTGTGTACAAGCCAGGGAAGGTGTTCAACTTGGTAAATCCATTTTACAATATTGGTAGCGCACGAGTAGATGTAACAAATGAGTGACGACGCACGAAGCGTTCCAACAAAATCCTGTATGCGTTCATATACTATTCATCGATTGCGATGAAACTTTGTTGAGTTGTTGTGTACACTTACGAGAAGCTTCCTAATTTAGTAGATCCATTTCACAGTTGGTAGAGCACGAGTAGATTCAACAAATGAGTGACAGCGCACGAATCATTTAAACCAAATCCCGTATGCGTTAAATGCCATTTATCCGTTTGCGATGAAACTTTGGAGAGTTGTTGTGCACGCTCCAACGAATGTTTCTAAATTAGTTAATTCAATTCACGATAGTTTAGAGGCAGTTAACAGAAATTGAAAAAAAAAATATTGTGTATCCAAAAGCACGCCAAGAAACAAAGTTACAACACTTTCTTTGATTGGCAGGACAACGTCTGCCGGGTCAGCTTGTTTATATATAAAATTCTTTCCTGAAAAAAAAAAAATAAAAAAAAATAAAAAAAAAAAAGATGTATTAATATCATTAAGGGAGGGAGGGGGGAGATTTATAGGATAGCACGTTTCGATCGTCACGTGGTCATCTTCAGATCATGATCACTAAGGTTGAAGTTTAAATGTATACTAACAAGGGGACCGCGACTATTCGTCGTCATCGATTTCTTTCAATTTTATTGAAGGCCTATATGCGGGGCTTGACCAGAAATGAAAATGACAGAAGTGGGTGCTATAGATGGCTAAGGGTTTAGAAAAAATGGCGCTAGTCGGGCGAAGCATAAGCCACGGATGTTACTATAGTTTCCAGGCTGTGGTTGGCGCTGCAGAAAGAGGACAGCACGGTAATCCAAGGGTCGTGGGATCTAGTACCCATGTGGAAACATTTTTATTTTTCTTATTTCTTTTTGCACGTTACTTGCATTTCAAATAAACTGAAATAATGCTCAAAATATTTTATCTATTGTGCCCTAGTTGAATATTTGCATAAAAGTTATGAAACGGAAAGGCAAAGAAAAATTTGGGATGGCAAATACATTTCCAGGCAGAGCGTGTACGAGAACGTCGTATATTTCATTACATTCATTTATGATTTTACAGATGATGATTTACACATTTTACAAAGAACTGTTACGAGAGCTACGAGGAAACAAGGACTCGATCGAAGAAATATGCTACACAACAGCTGCAATGATAAACAAAGAATGGATAAATGAAGAATACGCTTTGCGATGCATGGTTTCCATCATAGTATTTGTACCAGGAAATCCATTCACCAGGCTAGCTATGAGTGTACTGTACACGTGTTTTGTGTGGAGAACAGTGTGATACATATCACGTAATGGAGTGCAAGAAGAGAGCGGTCTCTGATTCTTGAGCCTGATTTAATGTACATATTTTGCACATTGTGGGTAATAAATTTGTTATTATTATTTACACGTTTTGGGGAGATATTCATCGTAAGAACAGGGGAAGCAGTAATTTACTCGACATCTTACTCACGTATTTAGCCTACTTTCGATTTTTGCAAAAAATGATAGTAGACTTATGACATCAACACAGGGCGAAAAATTGTGTGTCTGTCTATGTGTGTGTGTGTGTGTGTGTGTGTGAGTCTGTGTGTGAGTGTGTGTACTCTGAATGTATGTCCCCCCCCTATCAAATCGAACACGGTGAAACCGAATTGAACGGAATATGGTACAGATGTAGCACTAGCAAAGGGCACCTCAGTGTCATGTTTTATATGGACGCCATATTGACGGAAACGTAATGGCGGCCACCCAAATGTTCAAAGCTCAAATCAAATTACGACTAACCTAATCATCCGATCTCTACCAAATTTTGCAACATATATTTATATAGCGAGCGTCTTTTGACTAAACTACACGGTCATCAGCCCAATAGTTTGCAGATGGTGGCCATGTATGTGTGAAAATCGATTCCCCCTATCTATTCAAACACGGTGGAACCGAATTGAACGAAATTACGTACAGAGGTAGCACTAGCGAAGGGCACCTCATGTTGATGTTTAATATCCGTATAACACGTTGTACTTCAACAAGCTACCTCAACCAACATTCAATTATACTCCTTGAAAAGGACAAAGAGTTATAACAATACCCATCCATTTAGGAGAAAGTAGGCTATATGTTCTTTACTGAACATCTTGTTTTAGAATTACATGGTTGTTTAAAGTTGCTATAGAGAAACAATAAAGATACGTGGCTCATACCTCACCAGGCCCGTGTCAAAAATTCTTTTATTTTTTTCTGAGCGCTTGACCATCTGGAGCCATAAATTTGGACAAAATCGGTGATTATGAATAGGCGCGGTCCGCTTGTTAGTATAACTCGTCTAAGTATTACGATTCGCAGTGAATCTCGTTATTAAAACTGTTTAGCCTCTATGTTATTATTTTATAGGTTTGAGTTTTACGCATGCTTATTATTCACGTGTGAATAGTTCAGCCATACAGCAATACAATATATTAGAGCATGCACACTAGTTTCTGCTATGATTATGATTAGTTATCCGTATGAATAGCCCAAATCCGGCACGGTCGTTGCACAGGTGTTCAGTTGTCACTCGGTACTACCTCACTTGTCACTAGCCGCCACCTGACAGATGGTGACAATAATCTGATAATGGCACGGCAAAATATTAATGTGTGGCTAGTGGTGGTGTTGGAGGGGGGGGGGGGGACCGTTCGTGGGTGGCATTGTGGGATATGGTAGTGACTTGTAGAGCTATTTGGTCTTGAATATTTGGATCTGATAATGCTTGACGAGCGAAACATGTAATCCAATTAAACCCCACCGTTTGTTAGAGAAGTGTGTTTAGGTATAGATAATCCATGTAACATTTCTTCCAGATAACAGAGTGTGGGTAGATTATTAGCTTGGGAATAACCTAACCACCAAGGGAAGATGATAAAGAAAAGGAAGTGGGTTTCGGACTGGAGAAAAAGGATGGAGAAATAGGAGGAGAGCACTACAAAAGTTATAAGTTTAACTTTAAATATACTAAAAGGCGACTGCCACTGCAAATCCGCTCTCCGATACCTAAAGTGAGTAGGGACCTGGGCAAAGCTAACGGGAAACGCTGCTGGAACTTGGGCAGTTTGTAAGAGAGTGGCTTTAGCGTATTCCCTCTCAAGCATACATATGCCTACTATGGGGATGGGTGATGGTCAGGCAAGACAAAGAGTAACAGATTTATTGTGTATCTGTTCAAAGGAATTTGTTTTTGAACAAGTAATTTTAAGAATGCCAATAATTTGAATCGGTTTCGATATTTTTTATTTTCGAAATTGTAGAATTCCTAAAGAGCGACCAAATGCTTCCAAGAAGGATAGGGATAAAGCAATTATACCTTTGGGAATAATTTTGGTAAGTAAACCAATGGTTGCATTTGGAAATGGCTAAGCTTTTACCCAGCAAGTAGCCGACTAAAAGTTTAGGCAAGGAGAAACACTTATATTTTGAAAAACCAACCATAAGTGTTGGGGAGAATCTCCACAAGCAGGAAGCTGGCGTAGCGAGCTATGCTTGCCTTACTGGTCAGTTAGAATTAGCTTTTAAAGCTGAGAGAGACTTTACCAAGTTACCAACTAAGAGTTTTTGCTCAAATGCAACAAGTGGTGAAAGCCCTATCAATAGATTTATTTGCATTAAGTGGGAAGAGCCAAGGAAGACAGGAACTTGCCTAACCGTTATGTTAGAGAAATGATAAAGGAAAAAAGAACGATGGAATTTATTTAACAATGTTGGGTAGTAGATTTTTGACAAATATATAATTTAGCTTTTGTAACAAATGGGGTCACAGACCTCCGAAAAACATCTAAAGCTTGCGCCAGGCAATTAACAATTCTTTTGGTTTCAAACCTTTATATGTTTTAAAATCTTCGCAAGATTTTGAAATGGCTAAGATAAAATGAAAAATTTAAAGATAATTAAAGTGATTAAAGTTAGACATAAAATCAAGCACAAGGTGTGTACGTTAAGGAATTTCTAAGTAAACGTCTTAGAAAGAATAACAACTTCGAAAGTAACAACAACAAAAAGCAGGAAGAATAAAAATAGGAGTTTCTATAACTTCTTATATTAATGCTGAATTACTTGGTTGGATTATGCAAATAGGGCAGGTCACTTATTGTGAAACCTGAAGAGAAAAATCGAAAGGAAGTTTCTAGACCTCCTATGTTTAAGTAGGAATCACGAGACAAATGGGACAAGTTTCCATTTCGCGAAACCTTGAAATAACTCACTTATGAGTTGAAAGAATTGTATTCCCTAATTAGAAGGGAGAAACAAGATAATTTGAGACGTGTACCAGACACGTAGTTATGCAGACATTAATTCGTTTTAAATAAGCAAAAGAGGGAGGGTACATATTGAGAGTGACACCTCATTAGAAAAGACCTAAAATAACAATTTTATTATTATGGTTTGTTAGTAAGAGGTATGGGAAAGATCAATTGGGATTGAGGATAAGTGTTCATGGCCGTATTTATAATAATCGGACGAACGCGACGCGGATGAAATATTGAACAAACACTGTTTTTCACTATAGTCTGTTGAAATAGATGAAAAGTTCACTGTAGTAGCACGAAAGTTTATGGCAAAGAAAGTTATTGCAATGATGGAAAATAACTAGTTACACTAGATAGGTGAGAGTCTATTGCTTGAGAAAGTTGTAGATTACAGTTAAATGCGCCAGAGAAAATCCCAACGGAGGAAGAAAAATTAGCTATTGATCAGCAATTCATAAGGAAGATTCCTTAGTTAGAAAAGGTATTTCCACATGCGAGTGGAAAAAACATGACGGTATAACTGGTAGATAGAGTGAAGATTCTGGAAGGTTCCAGAGCAATCCTGACTGAAGAATAAGGCAAAAGTTATTCCAGCGGTGGAACGAGCTAAGTATTTTATAGACAGTGGGTAATTCAATGGTATCCCACGTTGTGAGAAGATCTCTCATTTAATAAGCATAAGAAATGCTGCTTCCTATTAAGATTGGCTTAGACAAACAAAAGCCCAACATAGAAAGCCCCGCGAAGGATGATTATTGCCCCAAATATAGTAATCTCACACTGCCTATAAAATGATCATTAAAAGCATGTAGCTATTTAAAATCCATTAAAATTAGTTGAAGAACGTAGAAGTAGTACTTAGCTTGGCTTCATGGCAAAGGTGAAGTTCCCTTTTACTGTTGAGATTAAAATTCCAACATGGCGTGGAATTAAAAGATTGCCTCTTGAGTTGAGGAGGCGAGCTCTAGTTGAGCTTCAACTGACTGAGTTGACTGCCGGCGTACAAGTGAGACACGCTCAGCGAAGCACAGAGGGACCAGGGAAGGGAAAAGAGTGGGGGTAGGAGACAAAAGGAATACATATAAGAATAGACAACTTAACAAAAATAAATTATCTCTAGATGAAATGGTCTTCAAAGAGTTGATAGCAGGCAACACTAGCGCAGCCTGGAGGGTGAAAAAGTAGACGAAGCTCTCTTGATCACGGAGATGATAGCTGGCGATGGCGACGAGATCCGGTGGCCAGATTGATAAGGAAGTCCTCTTGAACAGGGAAGAATTGAGGAACTTCAGAGATTCGCTGCTAGATGACGCTAGGTGAGTCATGGAAGATATATATCTAGAACAGACTCACAAGTAACATGAGAACCATAAACTGCAAGGAGAAATTAGAAGATCACTGTTGGTGTTTGAGAAAAAGGAAGGAATGAACTATAGCAAAGAGAAGTAAAAGTTTACTCTATCTTACCGTGTATTCCAAAGAATACACCAAGCTGGGAGAGTCAAACACCAACAGAGAACGAGAAAAACAATTAAAAATTTAAAGGTAATGGAGCAATTAAAGACAGTGGTCTTATGATGTGACCGTTAGTGGTCAAGATTCTGGCTATCCTAACTCTCCCATCCCTTCCAGGATAACACTCGGTCACTCTACCAGAAATCCAGACCAGGGAGAAGAAACATCCCTAACCAGGACCAAGTCCCCCACTTTGATGTCGGGATTGGAAAGAAACCACTTCTGTCTCCGTTGCAAGGAAGTTAAATATTCCAAGTTCCACCACTTCCAGAAAGAATTGCGGAGGGCTTCAAGTTTACGCCAAACCATAGGTAAATTAGAATCCCTGTAAGAATTGGGAAGGGGAGGAGGGGCAGAAAGAGAAGTGCCTATAAGGAAGTGACCAGGTGTGAGTGGAAGCAGGTCATCAGGGTCATTGGAAAGCGGAGTTAAAGGGCGAGAATTAACAACACCTTCAATCGGAACAGACAGTGAATTAAATTCTTCATAAGTCAGAATGCGATTACCTAAAACCTTTCTTGAATGACGTTTAGTGAGCTTTTCGCAGGATTCCCACCTACCACCGTGATGAGGAGCGTAGGGAGGTATAAAACGTCATTTGAAACCCTTTGAGTAGGAAAAATTAGAAATCTGTTCCATGGCAGGAGAAGATGTGAGAGCTTTTTCCACAAGGAAGCTGCGCCTTGAAAAGTGGAAGTGTTATCAGAGAACATCTCCGAAGGAACACCACGCCTAGCAGCGAAGCGAGAGACAGCTGATAAAAAGTAAGAAGTGGAGGCATTCGTTACTAGTTCCAAATGGATCGCGCCAGTAACCATGCAAACAAAGAGAGAAACATAGAGCTTACCAAACAATTTGCGTTTAGCTTCAGGGGAATTGCGTTGATATTGGAACGGACCCATATAGTCCACACCAGTTAAAGCAAATGGACGTGTAGGAGAAGAGCGAAAGGATGGCAGATCGCTCATTAATTGAGTATTGACTTTAGGTTTCGCTTTGAAGCAAGGAATGCACTTGTGAATTACAGAGGAAACTTCATGAATTCCATTTATAATCCAGTACTTTTCCCTTAAGAGGCAAATCAGAGGGCGTGTACCAACATGCATATTGCGATAATGAAAGTCACATATAATTAAGGAAGTTACGTGATGTTTAGAAGGCAAAATAACGGGATGCTTTTTGTCCTCAGAGAGCAAAGATTGCGAGAGTCTACCACCTACCCTGAGTAACCTATTGTCATCAAGGAACGGGGCTAAGGCAAGAAGACGACTGGATTTGGGAAGATCCCTTTTAGAAGAAAGTAAAGACAATTCAGAAGAAAAGGCTTCTTGCTGTGTTAGTTGCAAAATCTTAATGGTAGCGAGATTCAATTCATGATTGGTAAGGTGTGGTTTGGGGAGAAGAGGTTGGTCAACCACAAGATATTTCCATCTAAGAAGATAGGCGACAATTCGAATTAATTTATGAAAGGAAGCATAGGGGGACAACAAGGGATGAGAAACGTTGGAAACAAGACACGAAGCAATAGATATAGATACTTTAGCGTCAGGCAAGTTGGAGTTTGTAGCTGGAGGTTTAGAAGGCCAACAAGAAGAGTCTTCGATTAAACACGAGGGCCCATGCCAGTACAACTAGGATGCTGCCAATTGAGAGGGTAAACATCCACGAGAAATAATGTCGGCAGGGTTGTCAGCGCTGGGCACATGCCTCCATTGACATCCCGAAGAAAGAGTTTGAATTTTGGAAACCCTTTTTGCAACAAAAGTTTGCCAATGAGCGAGGTTCTTGGCGATCCAAGAAAGGGTGATCATGGAATCGCTCCAGAGATAGATTTGCGAGAATTCGACTTTTAAAACTTCCAGTAATTTCTTAACAAGTTCTGCAGCCATGAGAGCAGCACACAATTCAAGCCTAGGCAAAGTGATAGTTTTAAGAGGAGCCACCTTCGATTTGGCACAAACAAGGTTGGAAACTGAAGATCCATTTAATGAACCGCGATAAACCAAATATGCACAGCAACCGTAAGCTTTTTCGGAACTGTCCGCGAACACATGAAGGAAAAAAGATGTATTAGGACGAGTGTTAATTAAATTCCAGGGCATTTCAATAAGGGAAAGATCAAGAAAATTGCTGCGAAAAGAGAGCCATCTGTTAAGAAAAGAAAGGGGAACAGTGTCGTCCCATTCACATTTGAGCGACCATAGCTCTTGCATGAAAAGTTTGGCTATAACGATAACTGGGGCAAGGAATTGAAGCGGATCAAAAATTTTTGCAATTTCAGAGAGAATTTGTCTTTTTGTGTTAGGGAGCTCTTCTGCGAGCGAAACTTTATAGATGAGAGTATCAGTGCTAGTGCACCAATGGACTCCAAGAGTTTTTATGGATTCGGAGTTTCCACAAATTTCGACGGAGGAGGGATCTACGTCTTCACTAGGAAACTGGGCGAGAAACTCATGGGAGTTGGAATTCCACTTATGAAGTGGGAAACCTCCATTCTTTAGCAATGCCTGAAGTTCTAATGACATGAAAAAAGCTTCCTCCAGAGTGGGGAAGGACTGCAAATAATCGTCAACATAGAATGATGTAGTCAGTGCTTCAGAAGCTTTAGAATCAAACAAATGACCATCTTGAGAGGCTAACAAGTGTAGGAATCGGATAGCAAGGAAAGCGGAAGGTTTTATGCCATAGGTAACCGTCTTTAAACGAAATACCTTAATGGGCTTACTGATTTCGTCGCGCCACAAGATTCTTTGGAGATCTCGTTGTTCAGGATGAATTAAAACTTGACGGTACATCTGTTTTATATCCGCTATAACAGCTATGGGAAACAATCGAAAGTTTAAGAGTATAGCAGATAGATCTGACTGAATAGCAGGACCAGAGTAAAGAGTATCGTTAAGATTGTTGCCATTAACGTCAGGTGATGAACCATTGAAACAACTCGTATTTTATCCTTTACAAGAGGGTTTTTCCACACGGGATGATGATTTAAGAAAACCGTTTCAATTGGGGGGTGCAATTCGTCATCAGATTTGTTAACAACTTCCATATGATCTAAGCTTTCATACTCATCTATGAAGTCAGTGTACTGCTGTTTAACGAGAGGTTCTTTCTTGAATTTGCTCTCGATAGCAAAGAGAGCTTTTCGAGCTTTGGTTTGAGAGTTAATAAGTTTAGGGGGATTATGTAATCTTGGCATTTGAACAATGAACCGACCATCAGAAGAGCGAGTGGTGGTGTTCAGGAAAAGTTGCTCACAGAATTCATTTTCTGAGGAAGTCACGTTAGGAGAATCAACGCTTTCGAGCCTCCAGAACTGTTCCAAGTCAGTATTAGCAAAGTAACATTGCAATGCGGGTTGGGGAGAATAATGGGGAAGTTGACCGGTGACGATCCATCCAAAATTAGTGTCTCTGGCAACCACGTTTGAGGATAACTTGCGAACCTGTTTACGAAGGCAATTCCAGAAAACATTGGCACTAAAGAGTATGTCAATGAGGTTTTGTACGTTGAACAAAGGATCGGCTAGCTTTAAATGCGAGGGAATGTTTAACCCTGTAATATCCACAGAGTGTCTTGGAGTATCTTCTCCAATGCTATTGAGAATGAGACAATTTAGTTTGAGAAAGTTGTTTCTGTGACAAATGTCTCTTATGGTTAGCTTTGAGAACTGTAAAGCTTGCGATTTTGAGCTGTTAATGCCCGATACGTTAATAGAAGTGGGGTTTACAGGTAGACCTAGTCTTCTAATCAAAGACTTAGACACGAAATCATGAGTTGCCGCTGAATCAAGAAGACCGCGTGCACGGACCCAGTTGCCAAAGTTATCCTGAACTTCGATTTGGCCAGTAGACAATAGTACTTGGGCACTACGTATGGACTTGGCATTTTGAATGTACGATGAAGCATTGGAACTGTTAGCATTGTCACTTTTCTGAGAAGTAGGGGCTGTCGATGACCTTGCCTGATCATGACGATGTAGTAAAGTGTGATGAGCTTTTTCACAATGGAAGCAAAGTCTGGTGGACTTGCAATTTGAAGCAGAATGCGTGGGTTCTAGGCAGTTGAAGCAATGTTTATTCTGGGAAACTAATTTTCTTCTGTCGTCGACTGACAGTTCTTTAAAAGATTTACATAGATATAAGGCATGGGAGTCTTTACAAAGTATGCACTTTAATGGTTCATTTAAACTCTTGCGTGGTTCGCTTTGAGTGTTTAAAACGAGAGAGCTAGCAATACGGCGTTCACTAGACATAGTTGGGTAACCAGTGGTGTTTGACTTACGTTTAGATTAGCTGGACCCAGGTTTTTGGGTCCTAGCCGCTAAGCGTTCGCTTTTAGGTTTAATAGACATTAATTCAAATTTAGAACTCGGGGATGAGGGTTCACTTTGATTAGCTAAAGCGGTTAAGAGCTGGCATCTTGCATTTATGAAAGTGACTAAGTGCTCGTAAAAGTAATCGTCTTCTCTAGAAAGTTCAATCTCCCAAGCTTTGAGGGTAGCAACATCAACTTTAGAAACCACTAAATGTATTAAGATAGTGTCCCAGTGTTCAATGGGTTGATCTAATTGGGACAGAGCTTTAACGTGAAGTTGAGTAGTATCAATGAGAGTACGCAAACTAGTGACGTCATTGTGTTGTGACGCGGGTAGGTTGAATAGAGCCTACATATGGCGTTGAATACGTAACCGTAAATTTCCGTATCTTTCTTTCAATAAGTTAAAGGCAATGGGGTAGTTTTCGCAACTTAAGAGGAGTGCTTCAACTAACTGCAGAGCTTGACCTCGGAGGATAGATCTCAAATAATGAAACTTGTAGATGACTTGAATGTCTTCATTGTCATGAACAAGAGAGCAAAATAATTCATAGAAAGAATCCCAAGTGGATTCGTCTCCAGAGAAGTGGGGTAAATCAATCTTAGGTAGAATTGGTTTGGGCTTGTGAGTACCATCGCGAAAAGAGGTTTGTTGTTCGTGAAGGGAACCAAGAACAGAACCGTCCTTTTTCTGTTCTTCTTCGAGTTGGCGTATTATTTTTAAAGCAGAACCTATACCTTCGTAACATTGGTTTTCTACTTCGACTCGATCTTCGGTTTGATTGAGCATACAAGTTTCAATTTCAGTTTGGATGTTACAATAATTTTCATATGAACGTTCAAAATCCCTTACACGATGTTTTAACAAATCTAATTGAGCTTCTGAGGGATCTAGCTCTTTGATGTATTTTCTGAATCGGGTATTTTTCCCTTTATAGGATGCTCGTTTAGAAGTGAGTTTTTCATCCTTATCCTTTTCAGTAGGAGCCATGACAAAGTAGGTAAATTAATGTATAACTTACGAAACAGTGGAACCTTGGAAATGCTGTCAGGCTGGCAGCAGCAAATAAGTTGAAAGAAGGCGACACACCAAAGGAGACAGGAGCGGCCTCTTTCCACTTCACAGGCTTTGCACAATGTAGTTATAGCTGAAAAATTCAAAGAAGATATTAATGATTTGTAAAGTATTGTCAAATAACCCTTGAAGAAAATAGAAAATGACATAAATGAACTCTCCCTGGTTTCTGGGACCAATTTTTGGGTAGATTATTAGCTTGGGAATAACCTAACCACCAAGGGAAGATGATAAAGAACAGGAAGTGGGTTTCGGACTGGAGAAAAAGGATGAAGAAATAGGAGGAGAGTACTACAAAAGTTATAAGTTTAACTTTAAATATACTAAAAGGCGACTGCCACTGCAAATCCGCTCTCCGATACCTAAAGTGAATAGGGACCTGGGCAAAGCTAACGGGAAACGCTGCTGGAACTTGGGTGGTTTGTAAGAGAGTGGCTTTAGCGTATTCCCTCTCAAGCATACATATGCCTACTATGGGGAAGGGTGATGGTCTGGCAAGACAAAGAGTAACAGATTTATTGTGTATCTGTTCAAAGGAATTTGTTTTTGAACAAGTAATTTGAAGAATGCCAATAATTTGAATCGGTTTCGATATTTTTTGTTTTCGAAATTGTAGAATTCCTAAAGAGCGACCAAATGCTTCCAAGAAGGATAGGGATAAAGCAATTATACCTTTATGAAAAATTTTGGTAAGTAAACCAATGGTTGCATTTGGAAATGGCTAAGCTTTTACCCAGCAAGTAGCCGACTAAAAGTTTAGGCAAGGAGAAACACTTATATTTTGAAAAACCAACCATAAGTGTTGGAGAGAATTTCCACAAGCAGGAAGCTGGCGTAGCGAGCTATGCTTGCCTTACTGGCCAGTTAGAATTAGCTTTTAAAGCTAAGAGAGACTTTACCAAGTTACCAACTAAGAGTTTTTGCTCAAATGCAACAAGTGGTGAAAGCCCTATCAATAGATTTATTTGCAATAAGTGGGAAGAGTCAAGGATGACAGGATATTGCCTATCCGTTATGGTAGAGAAATGATAAAGCAAAATAGAACGATGGAATTTATTTAACAATGTTGGGTAGTAGTTTTTTGACAAATATATAATTTAGCTTTTGTAACAAATGGGGTCACAGACCTCCGATAAACATCTAAAGCTTGCGCCAGGCAATTAACAATTCTTTTGGTTTCAAACCTTTATATGTTTTAAAATCTTCGCAACATTTTGAAATGGCGAAGATAAAATGAAAAATTTAAGGATAATTTAAGTGATTAAAGTTAGACATAAAATCAAGCACAAGGTGTGTACGTTAAGGAATTTCTAAGTAAATATCTTAGAAAGAATAACAACTTCGAAAGTAACAACAACAAAAAGCAGGAAGAATAAAAATAGGAGTTTCTATAACTTCTTATATTAATGCTGAATTACTTGGTTGGATTATGCAAATAGGGCAGGTCACTTATTGTGAAACCTGAAGAGAAAAATCGAAAGGAAGTTTCTAGACCTCCTATGTTTAAGTAGGAATCACGAGACAAATGGGACAAGTTTCCCTTTCGCGAAACCTAGCAATAACTCACTTATGAGTTGAAAGAATTGTATTCCCTAATTAGAAGGGAGAAACAAGATAATTTGAGACGTGTACCAGACACGTAGTTATGCAGACATTAATTCGTTTTAAATAAGCAAAAGAGGGAGGGCACATATTGTGAGTGACACCTCATTGGAAAATACCTAAAGTAACAATTTTATTATTATGGTTTGTTAGTAAGAGGTATGGGAAAGATCAATTGGGATTGAGGATAAGTGTTCATGGCCGTATTTATAATAATCGGACGAACGCGACGCGGATGAAATATTGATCAAACACTATTTTTCACTATAGTCTGTTGAAATAGATGAAAAGTTCACTGTAGTAGCACGAAAGTTTATGGCAAAGAAAGTTATTGCATTGATGGAAAATAACTAGTTACACTAGATAGGTGAGAGTCAATTGCTTGAGAAAGTTGTAGATTACAGTTAAATGCGCCAGAGAAAATCCCAACGGAGGAAGAAAAATTAGCTATTGATCAGCAATTCATAAGGAAGATTCCTTAGTTAGAAAAGGTATTTCCACATGCGAGTGGAAAAAAACATGACGGTATAACTGGTAGATAGAGTGAAGATTCTGGAAGGTTCCAGAGCAATCCTGACTGAAGAATAGGGCAAAAGTTATTCCAGCGGTGGAACGAGCTAAGTATTTTATAGACAGTGGGTAATTCAATGGTATCCCACGTTGTGAGAAGATCTCTCATTTAATAAGCATAAGAAATGCTGCTTCCTATTAAGATTGGCTTAGACAAACAAAAGCCCAACATAGAAAATCCCGCGAAGGATGATTATTGCCTCAAATATAGTAATCTCACACTGCCTATAAAATGATCATTAAAAGCATGTAGCTATTTAAAATCCATTAAAATTAGTTGAAGAACGTAGAAGTAGTACTTAGCTTGTCTTCATGGCGAAGGTGAAGTTCCCTTTTACTGTTGAGATTAAAATTCCAACAAGGCGTGGAATTAAAAGATTGCCTCTTGAGTTGAGGAGGCGAGCTCTAGTTGAGCTTCAACTGACTGAGTCGACTGCCGGCGTACAAGTGAGACACGCTCAGCGAAGCACAGAGGGACCAGGGAAGGGAAAAGAGTGGGGGTAGGAGACAAAAGGAATACATATAAGGATAGACAACTTAACAAAAATAAATTATCTCTAGATGAAATGGTCTTCAAAGAGTTGATAGCAGGCAACACTAGCGCAGCCTGGAGGGTGAAAAAGTAGACGAAGTTCTCTTGATCACGGAGATGATAGCTGGCGATGGCGACGAGATCTGGTGGCCAGATTGATAAGGAAGTCCTCTTGAACAGGGAAGAATTTAGGAACTTCAGAGATTCGCTGCTAGATGACGCTAGGTGGGTCATGGAAGATATATATCTAGAACAGACTCACAAGTAACATGAGAACCATAAACAGCAAGGAGAAATTAGAAGATCAGTGTTGGTGTTTGAGAAAAAGGAAGGAACGAACTATAGCAAAGAGAAGTAAAAGTTTACTCTATCTTACCGTGTATTCCAAAGAATACACCCGAGTGATAAAATAATCGTCACGTTCTGCCCAATCTATTTGGGCACTCTTGTGTTGACCGACTGAAGAGCAATTCCTTCAATTGATTATACAACACTGAAAAATGACTTGTAACATTTCAAACCAAGGAAAACCACTTTCAATACGTTTGAGGTGGGAATCGAACCCACGACAGTTTCACCTTACAAAGCTGAGTATACCCCATTCTAGTCCTCAGACCAGAATTTAATTTAATGGCAGAGCCGGGAATCTAACCCAGACCTCAGAGGTGACAGCTAGGAATGCAAGGCACTGCGCCAAGAGGTAGTCGCTTCCATTTCTTTCAAAAGTTTGCATACTCGTTCCTTTAGTGCTTCTTTGTCCAGTCCACTTTTCATGATGATCTCTCCCAAGTACAGTACTTACATTTTTCCACTCGGTTGATCTTCCCGTATTTTGTCTGGAGTTTTGCTGGAGTATCATTGATGTTAGTCATTACTTCTGTTTTTTCGAATGATATCTGCAAGCCAGTTTGTTCAACGATTTATTTTAGAATGTCGATTTGCATTCTAGCAGTTTCTACGTCGTTTGACAGAATGGCGATGTCATCAGCGAATGCTAGACAGTCGACTATGATCCCCTGGGATTTTGTTCCCATTCTCAGAGGGTTATACTCAGCTTCAACTAACTTTGTTCACCAAGTCCTAATGACCTTTTCGATAAAGCAGTTGAAAAGCATTGGAGAGAGCCCGTCACCTTGTCTAACTCGCGCTTTGACCTCAAAGGAATTCGACAGATATCCTTTGAATTTTACTTTGGATTTTGTTTCAGTTAGGATGGCTATAATTAATGCCAGCAGTTTCAGGTCCACCCCGAATTCGTTGAGGTTGTTCAACAGAACTACGCGGTCTATCGAATCGTAAGCCTTCTTAAAGTCCACAAAGACCGACAAGTACAGCTTGGACCTGAGATTGCAATATCTAATGATCGTTTTGAGGGTGTGAATCTGTTCGGCAGTTGAACGACCCTTTCTGAAGCCTCCTTAGTATTCTCCTATTTGATGCTCGACTTCGGCTTCTAATCGCTCCACGATAGCAAGTGGGAGAATTTTGTATGTTACCTGTAGGAGGGATATTCCTCCGTAGTTGTTGACGTTTTTCATGCTGCCATTCTTTCATGATTGATGAATCAAGGCCGTTTTCCAATCTTCTGGTAGAATTTATTTTTTCCAAATTTGTTCTATTTGCTTCCGCAAAGATTATTGATGTGTAACATCTTTCCACTCGGTATCTGGATATTTTTGTGGGAGTGATTTTGGAAAAGAGACGGAAGTGGATGGGACGGACACAATGAGCGCGCGCGGTGGCGGAGATCGGTACAACGACGTACTGTAGGCCATGTGACTATGTGGAATGTAAATCGCATACGGTTTACCTCAAGGTTTGGAGGCCCCATTAAAGAAATTCCTACAATAAATCATCTTCAAGTTGTCGTTCTTTGGTGTGAAAATATTCATTATATCATATTTGCTGAAAACAATTACGATTTATTAAATCGACATACTTTTGCTGTATTCTTATTTAATGTAAGCACTCGATAGGTCGAGTGCTATATCGCATCAACCAACACTCCAAACAACGTAGGAATTCAGTATAGTAACACCGACTACTAACAATAATTGAAACTTCGTTGGTCTAAACGTATCACTGGGAGAAACGCATTTAATGAACGCATACCTGATTTTTAATCGCGCCTATACTTGGCAGTGCGCTATATCGGCAATAAGAGGCAATTTTCAATAACACCGCTGACATGGGTTCACTAACTGGCCGGTATAAAGTGCAACTCGCATCAAGTAGGCAGTGGATTGCTCCCGCATACAGTTGCAGGTATATGTCACTACTGCAGATGCATTGGAGAATCCTTTCATGTTTGCTGGCACAAGGTAGCACTATGAGTTTATTCTTAAAAAAATGTGAATAAGTAATATGGAATCATTCGAATAACATGTCAGATGTTACACATCATATCCGACTACTGTAAGGCTCGTAATTTTGTTTATTGTGTACTTTTTATTTATTTACATAGTTTCCGCCCCACATTGGAGCACTTAAATCAAACTAAATACATTTAATTCACCTACGAATTACCAGGGAATTTAGCTGTCATCATCTTCCTGCTCTCCCAAAACCTCTTCATATTGGCTGACCTGGCTGCCCTTTCTTCGTCAGATACGACATACTGTTTTTGTTGCATAGTTTTTAGTGTAAGTCTTATACAATACCTGTTTGTTCCTTCTTCAGAATCCTTATTTCCTCTCTATTTGCAATTTATTGCATTGTAATATTCAACTCTTCCAAATCATTTTGAAGTTCTTTGAACCATTTTCTTTTTCACTTTTCCACAAGTAGATTGGTTGGTTGGTTGGTTCCTCATTTTAGAGGTTGCGACAACGTGGTCATGTAGCCCCGTGTACTTTGGGTGTGTGTAGAATCTGTCTGATAACCGGTATTAATTGTGATGACTGTATTAGTGTGTGTCATCTGTTTTTTAATTCAAGTAAGGACTGCAGACTTTGAATTTTTCAAATAGTTCATACTTTTGCCGCAAACGCCACCGTGAACGACTACTAGTTCAGAACTTAGCTACTAGACGCCACTGCAGTCGGCTCCTGGCAACGAACGTAAGAACCTAAGTGCGTTGTTTACATTCTTAACCTATATATAATTTGGCTTCGCACAGGTGTAATTAATGGAAGGTTCTTTAACATGCCATAAATCTATGACATGGGACCGCCGGCTTTACTTCCCCTTCGAACGAAGGCATACTGAGGGATTTTTAACGCTCTTAAAAATCCGACGACTTCGGCCGGGTTTGAACCCGCTATCTTGGGCATAGAAGCTCAGCACGCTACCAACTACACCACCGAAGCCGCCAAAAGTAGATTAATAGTTGTTTTAATGGACTGTTGTCATGTAATCTCGATAAATAACAGATAAAGGTATTCTTTTTTTTTCTCATCGAGTCTATTATTGAATCAGTTTCCTGGTACACTACTGTATTTGGCAGTATTATTATTATTTCCACAAGCCCACACGATTAGTGCCTTGAGGAATACTCGGTTACGCCCCTGTGGAGACATAGACCAAGGTGGGAGATATATAACAGGTCTTAGTTTTAAATAACAACCAACCTGTTCGAATCTGAACTTAGATACATTCTTGCAATGGTATTGCTAAGATTTAGATGCAGCATACATTAACGAATCATAAATTAATACTTCAACAGATAGCAGATGAGGAATGAGCCAGTTAAATAGCTATTCAAGCGAAATAAATGAGCAGTTTAGACTTAGGAAGTGTTATACTGCAGCAATATATTTTACAGTAAATACAATGTAGGTAGGAAGGTATTGAGTATCTTAGTAACTACGGTGCGAGTTTACACCTGAGTAATATCAAGTCATAATCATCTTGAACGTGAGTGGGTTTTAACGTTCTGCCCCGAGTTTATGTGTATTCCACATCAACGACTGAGGCACGCCCCACGAGCGAGGCGGGTACAAACTGTAAAGAACGGCATTTCTCTACTTTGGTGCATAAATGAATATGCGATTAATGTGATCTCATGGGGATTGTAAATTATCAACTTGTCTTCAAACTGCACACCATTGTAAGTAAATAAATAATATGCTGTTATAGAAGCGTGGATTTCCAACAGCACAGATATGTATGGAAATACAAGAAAATACGCTGCCGGTAAAAGAAATTAGGTCACCTGAAAAGACGACGCCAATTTTGATCCGATGACGGCAGATGCCACCTGGGGGATGGTAGATGTACTGATGAGGGTTTCATCGTGGTCCGCCAACAGATAGCGTAGTTGCATAGCTACCAGAGCGCCATCAGTGTCTACCATTTAATAGGGAAAGCTCACAGCCATACGGCTCATTGTGGTGCGAACGTGTGAAGCAAGCAGGTAAAATGAAACAGGATTTATTTTATTTATTTATTTATTTATTTATTTATTTATTTATTTATTTATTTATTTATTTATTTATCGTATGGCTTTTAGTGTCGAGAGTGTCCTAGGACATAATGCTCGCCCACACACTGCCCATGCAACTCAACGTGCAGCAACTTCCATGGCCAGCACGATCGCCGGACTTGTCGCCAATCGAGCACGTGTAGGACATGATTGGCCGACAAGTGACTCGTGCGACTCGGCCACTCACAAGTCTAACAGAACTGCGTGAACAGGTCGAGCCATCTCTATGATCGACTGGATGCAAGAGTCGGTGTCTGCATTGCCACCCGTGGAGTCTAGACCTCATACTAATATGGGTGTTTCAGCTTGAGTCGATACCTGGTATCTCTGAACCGATTGGCCTATTGATCTGTATATTTAATAATTTCATGTACTTCATATGCACTGTTGCCACAACAAATCTTGAGTGGATTGGTAACCTCTGAAAGGGCGACCTAATTCTTTTATCCGGCAGTGTATTTCTCTGGAGTGATTCATAATAGTTGTTAATTAACAAAATATAAAGCTATGGTGTTGTGGAACCAAAATATAGATTCATGGGTATGTTTGAGTTGGTCTAATACATTTTGCGCACGCTTCAACGAGTGGGAACTAAGTGCGCTTGCGCTTATTGCCATGGTAACTAGGTCTTGGAGATTCGTCACCGCAACACACTTCGAGTGGGAACTATAGTTTGCTTTCACTTGTTGCCATGGTAACGAGGTGCTGGAAATTTGAGTAGCTGTCTGACAGTGAGGCAGCGCCCCGGTCACGGAGACCAAGATTAACGGCCGAGGGGACCCGACGCGCTGACCATTCGTCACCCCATTATTTGCAGGCAAAATGGCTGGGCAGCGGTCGCTTGGTAGGTCTAGGCCCTTCATGGGCTGTAGCGCCATGGGGTTTGGTTTGGTTTGTTAATAAAATCTGTCTCTCATTCCCTACTGTGGCTTTGAGTCTGTAGCCACTTTGTGTAAGGATCAAGTAGCCTATTTAGGTAGGGGCGCGGTGGCGCAGCGGTGACGCTGTTGGCCTCTCACCAGGGCAGACCATGTCCTGTGGTTCGGATTCCATGTAAAATGGAGTTCCCGTGGCTCAACATCGCGAGATTAATGGTCACGTAAAACTACAAACTTCCTTCATTTTTTTTTAGAGTATTGCTTTTAGTGCCGGGAGTGTCCGGGGACATGTTCGACTCTCGACTCGCCAGATTTTGTAGCTGCTTCTATACGGACACCCATGGGGTGAGTTACAAGTACCGTCGCGTGTTAAATGTTGTCCGGTGAGGAAAGTGTGAATGTAAGGGAGAGGAATTGGAAGGTAGCGGCTATGGCTTATAGTTAGGGACCAACCCCGGCATTTGCCTGGAAGGAAGATGGGAAACCACAGAAGACCATCTTCAAGGTTGCCGGCGGGGGGATTTGAACCTCCTCACTTCCCGGATGTGAGCGACTGCCTGCAACCACGGCGTAACGACCACGGCTAACTCACCCGGTTTCCTTCAAGTTTTCAGTTCTTACGGAATACTGTACGTGGCATTGAAAGAGGACTCTCTCTCTCTCTCTCTCTCATTAGTCTACTGCAGATTTGAGTCTCGCATTAGGACTTTGTTATTTAAACAGGTAGAGTGAGAAAATTTGAGCCTCATGAATTTTAAACATGTACACTTGATACCTGGCAGGCATAACAAGTTAAGAGCTTTCCACAAAAGAGATGAGTGAATTGAAATGCAGGCTGCTGTGTTGCTATTACTCTGTCATCATCGGCTCATTACGACTCCACACGTGCTCGCGAGCAACCTCTCACAACATGATTAATTTGTACGTCAGCCAAGCACGCCACGTCAATCTCCTAGACATCCATCTGGCTGCTGGTTAGGGCTTGGCTCGTGTAGACCGGGAGTAGCCTCAACAGGTCGTTCCACAAGTCCTCTAGACTATCGATAACTACAGCGTAAGGGTTGTGTAGCATCTTCTTTCGACACAATCATTCGTATATCGTCGAAATAAAGAAGGGAAAAGATACGCCCAATATCCAGTATCTTACTTTGATGCACAACATTATGGCCTGCATAAGTGCTACTTCGTTCAGTATCCTATAATAATAGTAAAAATACTTGTACTACTACTACTAATAATAATTCAATTTCAAATTAAATACTAATTAAAGTACCGGTATATACAGTTTGTAATATGACCACGAATCTGACGTACATTCTACAGGGAGTCCGAGAATGTTCTCCGCAGTGACTACGTGCAGCTGCGAGTGGTTGCGTCATCAGTTTAGTTGTCAGCACAGTGTCCTTGATATTGTGAAGGCCACATGTGTGGGCTGTGGGTTGTCGAATTCGTCAGTGTGTATAGTTAGATTATTGTAAGAGTGCAACAGTATGTTATGAATGGCTGTGGTGAGTATAAGATTTCGCCTACTGTTTGTTTGTTATGATACAAGCGACAACCGTGCTGCCAATGTAACTGGTGACGTAATCTCTCGCAGCAGCTTGTAGACACTGCGGAGAACATTCCCGGACTCCCTGTTGTACAGATCGTCTGCGAGACATATTAATTATATTCAATGTACGAGCATTTCGATACAAGAGTGCATACAAAAGGAAGATAATATTAGCATTTGTTATACATTTGATTCTTTATTTATTTATTTATGTAAGTAATAAATGGTGATGTTGGTATATACAGAGTGTTACTAAATTCCCATTATTGACTTTGAGGGCTTGTAGTGGAGTCCAAGACGGTTACGTTTAGCATATGAACTTTGTCCGGAAACGTACCGTCTTCCCACTACCCGCAAAAATAAAAAATAAAAATACAGCACACGTTCAAATCTTCCGCATTTTCGGCGCCACTGACTAGGGTGCGTATGATCACCTGATGTCCCATATCACCTACAGGTTTATTGACATTCCCTACTTCTTCCACAAAATATCACGGATGCCGCGTGCTTGGTATTCCTTGAAGTCGCACTGCATGTGTTCTTAGACGACTTCTTCTTCTTCGTCTACCTTATTCGATACGGACGTTGGCTACCACCATGGCTAACACCTTCTTTTCCTGTGCAATCCTGAAGAGTTCCGTGGAAGACAGCCCAAACCACGTTTTAAAATTATCCATCCAAGTTATTCGTCTCCTTCCTGGTCCACGCCGTCCTTCAATTTTACCCTGAAGTATAACTTGGAGCAGACGGTATTTTGGATTCCTCATCATGTGTCCCAAGTATTCCAATTTCCTCTTCTTAATTGTGTTTAACAGCTCAGGTTGGCTGCTCACACGCTGAAAAACCTCGGCATTACTCACATGTTCTGTCCACGAAATTTTAAGAATCCGCCGGTATATCCACATTTCAAAAGCTCGAATCTTCTTTTCTGTAGCTACGGACAAGGTCCAAGCTTCAACACCATAAAGAAGGGTGGAGACAACATAACACTTCACAATTCTTTTCTTAAGCGTCATACTGAGATCTCGACAGCATAGTAGTTGTTTCATTGTCACAAAGATGGATCTAGCCTTCTCTATACGGCATCTTATTTCAACCGAAGGATCCCAATTCTCATTAATATTCTGTCCTAAATAAACCAAACTCTTGACTCGCTCAATCTGATGTCCATCGACTAAAAGGACTTGTGACAATGCTGGTTTTCGCGATATTATCATATATTTTGTTTTCTTAATGTTGAGGTCAAGGCCATATTGTTTACTCTTTTGATACACCATAGTAACAATCTCTTTAAGTCCTTCGAAACTATTTGCAATCAATACAGTATCATCTGCGTACCGTATATTATTAATATAATTACCATTGACCTTAATACCTTGTTGAATGCCATCAAGTGCCTCGGAGAAAATCTGTTCTGCATAGATATTATAAAGAAGTGGTGAAAGAATGCATCCTTGTCTCACACCACGCATTATTTCCACTGATCTCGATATATGTCCATCAATTCTGATACTAGCCTTTTGACCCCAGTATAAATTAATGATGATCCGAATGTCTTTCTCATCTATTCCTGAGTTCTTGAGTGCATTATACAACTTATCATGCTGACAACGGTCAAAGACTTTTGCCTAGTCCAGAAAATATGCATATACATCCTGATTCACCTCACGGTATCTCTGGAAAAGAACTTGAAGCGCAAATAATGCCTCACGAGTTCCTAGACCGTTGCGGAACCCAAACTGCGTGTCACTGATATTCATCTCGCATTTTCTGTATATGCGATTATGGATAACTTTGAGAAATATCTTGAGCACATGACTCATAAGACTGATTGTCCTGAAGTCACTACATGACTTAGCCATCGGTTTCTTCGGAAGAGCAATGTAGACAAGAGCCAGTCTTCTGGTAATATGCCCGTGTCGTATATCTTGTTATATAAATTAGTGAGCGTCACAATGCTATCATCATCCAAGATCTTCAATAATTCCACTGGAATGTCATCTTGACCAGGAGCCTTACCATTTTTCGCTATCCTAATCGCATATTTCATTTCATCCATGGTGATCATGGGCGACTAAATGTGCGTCAAAACATGTGGTTTCCTCACGATGGCGCACCACCTTGTTTTTCACTTGCGGTACGAGATCATCTGCACCACAGATATGGGCAAAAGTGGATAGGTCGCTGTGGCCCGATTCCTTGGCCTGCATGTTAACCCGACTTGACACCGCTAGACTACTGCCTGTGGGAGCATAGAAAAACGTTGTTTTACGAGCCACCTGTGTAATCCGAGGAAGACCTACTGGCTTGAGTTATGGCTGCGGAGGAAGTTGGAGAGCCAGGGATTGGTGATCGTGTGTACTAGAACATAGTACGGAGGTACCGTGTCTGTGTTTACGTCAGTGGTCGTTACATCTTCCCCACCTGTAATTGCACCGAGACGACAAGCAGCAGGAGTCGGACAGAGCGCCGAAAATGAGGGGAGCTGTGAACGTGTGCTGTAGTGGTTTTTAGCGGGTAGCGGGAAGGCAGTGCGTTTCCGGACACACGTTCCTATGCTAAACTAAACCGTCTTGGTTCCCACTACAAGCCCTCAAAGTCTGTAACGGGAATTTAGAAACACCCTGTGTTTTAAAACTGAGCAATTCTTCTAGGTTTGTGCCGTGTCTTGTGTGAGGTTTCTCTGGCCGTGAAAACCAATATACCACCCTGTATTTTAGTTTTAGCATATACGAGGCACGTCCAGAAAGTAAGTTCCGTTTGGTAATAAAATTAAATTGTGTACAGATACAGAAAAAATATTTATTGCATAACATTCTACACCTCTTAAACTACTTTTCCACATAACTGCCGAACTTTTGCAGGCATTTGTCATAGCGTGGCACAAGTTTTTGGATACCTTCTTCATAGAAGTTTGCCGCCGACCCGTAAACGAGAGTGAAGACTCCCCTGTAAGGTATCCTACTGTTTGGCCACCACTGTTAGGCAAATTGCGAATGTGGTCAGGAGAACTCCTAAACATACGCAGTTCTCCTGGTAAGCACGCAATTTGCCTAACAGTAGTGGCCAAACGGCAGGATATCTTACAGGGGAGTTTTCTCTCTCGTTTACGGGTCGGCGGCAAACTTCTATAAAGAAGGTATCCAAAAACTTGTGCCACGCTATGACAAATGCCTGCAAAAGTTCGGCAGTTATGTGGAAAAGTAGTTTACGAGGTGTAGAATGTTGTGCAATAAATAATTTTTCTGTATTTGTACACAATTTAATCTTATTACCAAACGGAACTTACTTTCTGGACGTGCCTCGTACAAAGTGATAACGTTATAAATATAAAAGAAGAAAATAACATAATATATCTACAATCTTCCGGCGCCGTGGGGTTGGGTTAGCGCGCCTGCCTCTCACCCGAAGGCCCCGGGTTCGATTCCCGGCACCGTCAGGGATTGTAGAAACTGATATTAGGGCTGAAACGGGGTGCACTCAGCCTCGTGAGGACAATTGAGCAGCTGTCTGACAGTGAGGCAGCGCCCCGATCACGAAAACCAAGGGGGGAGGGGACCCGATGCGCTGATCACGCGTCACCCCAATATCTGCAGACGAAATGGCTGGGCAGCAGTCGCTTGGTAGGCCTAGGCCCTTTATGGGCTGTAGTGCCAGGGGTTTATTTTTATTTTATTTATTTATATCTACATTCTATATAGAAACCAGAATGCAGTTAATGTAGACGAAAAACATAAGGGGGAGGCTGGTATTCAGAAAGGTGTAAGGCAATGCTTAAGCTTGTAACCCATACATTTCAATCTATGCATTGAACAAGGAATGAAGGAAATGAGAGAGAAAGTTGAGTTAGGAGTTAAGGTGTAGGCTGAAATTATTTCAACTGTGAGATTTCCTGATGCTATTGCCGTCTACAAGGGGATTTGAAAGACATCTGAACGTTATAGACCCAGTTTTGAGGAAATCGTTCTGAAAATAAATTCAAGGTAAAACAAAAATAATTGAATGCTGCCAGAAGAAATCAAGGAACCACATCGAAATGCAATTTGCAGGTGAAAAGCTAAAGGTAAGAGAATTGTGCTACTTTTTTTCTTTTAGTCGATTTACCCTCTAGGTTGGTGGCTCCGACGGACTCAGCGAGGGAACTCACCACTATCGCCGCTACGGGCAGTGTCCTGGAGCTTGAAACATCTTTTCGGGGTGGATACAACTGGGGAGGTGGGATCAGCACTTCACCCAGGCGGCCTCACCTGCAAAGCGAACAGGGGCCTCATGAGGAATGGGAAGGGAGGGAAAGATTGGGATGGATAGGCAAGGAGGCGGGAAGGAGGCGGCCGTGGCCTTACGGTAGGTACCATCGCGGCATTTGCCCGTAGACGAAGTGGGAAAGCACTCTGAGGATGGCTGAGGTGGGAATCGAACCCCCTCTACTCATTTGGAACACCCGAGGCTGAGTAGACCCCATTCCAGTCGTCATACCACTTTTCAAATTTCGTGGCAGAGCCGGGAATCGAATCCAGGACCTCCGGGGTGGCAGCTAACCATGCTGACCGCTACGCTACGGAGGCGACATTGTGCTACTTGGGAAGCAAAATAAGCAGTGATGGACGAAGCAAAGATGATATAATATGTAGGTTAGCACAGGCAAGGAAAGTTCTTCTACAGAAAACAATCTGTTTACATCAATATAGATTTAGGTATTAGGAAGTAATTTTAAAAGCCTGTATGCAAGAGAAATTTGGACAGTTGCTATATCAGAAAAGAGGTGGTGTTACAGGGGACTGATGACAATTTGATAGGTAGAAAGAGTAACACATGAAGGGGTATTAAGTCGAGTGGGGGAGGAGAGACGTTTCTGGCGAGTGCTAATAAAAGGAACAGATAAGTTGGTAAAACGAGGACGAGAACTGTAGGGGTAGGCCAAGGTTAAAAATTAGAATATGCTAATCTTGGATGTAGTGTGTGGTAGAGCAGACGTAAGAAAAGCTTGCCGAAACTCAACGATGCGCAGAGACCAATATCAAACGTCGTATTTTAATGCTCATTGCGGGGCTCCTGTGTGTCCCCCGAATGCTGATTACCAGGCTCACTGCTCACTCCATCCTTCAACAACGCGGAGCTATGTTGAGACAGGGAGCCATGGACGGCTGCATCAAAGTAGTCTAACGTGGGCGTGATGGTACAATTGTTAAGCTGCCAGCCTCTCACCAAGGCGGACCGGGTTTGATTCCCGGTCAATGCATGTGAGATTTTCGAAGTGAAATATCGCGTTCAGTGGTTCGAATTCCACGTAAAATACAGGTCCCTTGACTCATGACTACGGGATTAATGATCACGTAAAACTGCAAGCTTCCTTGCTTTCTTCCAAAGCAGTCCAAAAAAATTCACCTCGGCACGCCGGAAGGTGGAGGTAGATTTCACCGAGCAAACTTGGGGATAGGCAAAATAGGCAGAATATGCAGGTTTTCGTAGAAGGATCAGACCTCATTTATTACGAGAAAGGATTTTATAATTGGAGTTTAATTAACTTCGTTTTTCGTCTTTATATGCATATTTTATCGTTCCAAATGATCTTGTCGACTTCGTCGTTATGCTTGGGTCTAACGTTATGCATCATGGTTACGGCATGTATGACGTCATCATGTTGTCCAATGCATATGCACCGAGTCTGAGTTTGCTCCTGGGGTCTGGCGTTATGCGATACGGAGACGGCGAGTGCGTGACGCCACACAGGAATACAGGGTGACTCCTAAAGAAATGTACACGATGTCAGATAAGAATACAGGGTGACCCTTAACGAGGTATACAAGATGTCATACAAGAATACAGGGTGACTCCTAAAGAGGTGTACACAATGTCAGACAGGAATGCAGGGTGACTCCTAAAGAGGTGTACAAGATGTCACACAAGAATACAGGGTGACTCCTAAAGAGATATATAAGACGTCAGATAAGAATACAGGGTGACTCCTAAAGAGATATACAAGATGCCAGATAAGAATACAAGGTGACTCTTAAAGAGGTGTACAAGATTGGCAGAGAATAATACAGGTTGAATCCTTAAGAGATATACAAGACGTCAGATAAGAATACAGGGTGACTCCTAAAGAGGTGTACAAGATGCCAGATAAGAATACAGGGTGACTCCTAAAGAGATAAACAAGATGCCAGATAAGAATACAAGGTGACTCTTAAAGAGGTTTACAAGATTGGCAGAGAATAATACAGGGTGAATCCTAAAGAGATATACAAGACGTCGGATAAGAATACAGGGTGACCCCTAAAGAGATATACAAGACGTCGGATAAGAATATAGGGTAACTCCTAAAGAGGTGCACAAGATGCCAGATAAGAATACAGGGTGACTCCCAAAGAGATATACAAGATGCCAGATAAGAATACAGGGTGACTTTTAAAGAGGTGTACAAGATGGCAGAGAAGAATACAAGGTGATTTTTAAAGAGGTGTACAAGATGGCAGACAAGAATACAGGGTGACTCCTAAAGAGGTGTACAAGATGTCAGACAAGAATACAGGATGACTCCTAAAGAGATATACAATATGTCACACTAGAATACAGAGTGACTTCTAAAGAGATATACAAGATGCCAGATAAGAATACAGGGTGCCTCCTAAAGAGGTGTGCAGGATGTCAGAGCAAAATACAGGATGACACTTAACAAGGTGTACAGAATGTTAGATTCAATTCAAATACAGTGTGACCCTTAAAGAGGTTTGAAAGACATCAGATTCAAATAATGAGTGACCCTTAAAGAGTTGTAAAAGATGTCAGACTCTAATACAGGGTGACCCTTAAAGAGGTGGGCAAGATATCAGATTGAAACCTTTAACCCCTTATTGGATGGAACTAATTGTTGAAATATTTTGTTCTAAGTTCGTAATGGAGTCTATTGAAAGAGTCCTGGGGTTCGAACGAAGCGAGTGCGTCCTCCTGAGCCTTTCTAACATGTGTAGCATATGTAGCATGCGTCATTTGAAATTATATAACGTCTAGTCTCTCAGACTGACTGTATCTTTTAATATTTAATGTCTTATGGGGACGGTAGTCTAACCTTCTCGTCATTTGGTGTCCATTCTTATACTTGTGGTCACACTGTCCTTATGCAAGGTTTCGACACTGATGTGTAACTATCGAACGGTCTGTTACTTCTTCACGCAAAATTTTATCTCCCGCAGAGATTTTGGTTGGTTCCTCAGTTTAAGGGCTGCGACAACGCGGTCATGTAGCACCGTGTACTTTGGATGTGTGTAGAATCTGTCTGATAAACGGTGTTAATTGTGATGACTGTAATAGTTTGTAATTCAGGTAAGGACTGCAGACGGCCATTTTCAAGTAGTAGTTCTTAATTTTGCTACCAAATCCTACCGTCAACGACACCTAGCTATGAACTTGGCTACTAGATTCCACCACAACCCGCTACTCGGAATGAACGTTGGAACATCCTCTCCGAAGGAAAGCATACTGATGTT
The DNA here is from genome assembly GCA_946902985.2 of Meconema thalassinum. Classification (NCBI taxonomy): domain Eukaryota; kingdom Metazoa; phylum Arthropoda; class Insecta; order Orthoptera; family Tettigoniidae; genus Meconema; species Meconema thalassinum. The sequence goes on from OX336393.1 coordinate 332,509,689, forward strand.
TTTAGCGCTCTTAGAAAATCCGACGACTTCGGCCGGCTTTGAACTCGCGACCTTAGGCATAGAAGTTCAGCATGGTACCAGTTACGTCACTGAAGCCGCTTCCCACAGAGTCAGATGGAAAACTGAATGTCATCTCGTGCAATGGCGTTGTACTGGCAACGTCTGATGGCTCATCCCTCATCAATTTAGTAGAGTTGTCATGGCAACCTCTGATGACTCTTGGCATCTCTCTATATATAACAAGTAGTTCCGTGAAGAACTATACAGCCTATTTTCATATATCCTACTTATGTTAATTGCCTCCATCAACATACACAATTTCAGTTTGATTGCTGTAATAGATTCGTAGATATTGAGAACCGGCTAAATATTTCGGATGGTCGCCATGTTGGATTTTATATATGTAGGTCCTAGAGTTATGTACTGTTACATGCAGATTATTGTGAACTTGTAGTATTCAAACTTCAATCGCATAGTTAGGACACAAGAAAAAACAAGGAGATTTAAAAAAATTTCACAGCTGCCATCTTGAGGTTATGGAAACAATTGAAATAAATTAGATGCCAGTGGATTAACATTCGTATAAGGATTTACTGTACCAAGTTTCACTGCACGCGGATGGTTAAATTGCGAGAAACGTCCATGTGAATATTTATAATTCGCGTCACCGCCATGTTGGATTTGTGATCACCAGGTTATTTAAAGTCCTATAGGTGAACTTAAGTTCATAGCCCCTATGAATATTAAAAAATGCAGTTTGATTGCTAAAATAGATTCGTAGATATTCAGTATCGTTTAAATATTTCGGTTGATCGCCATGTTGGATTGTTAAATGTATAGGCCATAGAGTCATGTACCATTAAAGGAAAATTATTGCGTAGGTTCATTATTCAAACTTTCACTTCGATCGCATGACTACATCACAATGAATAAAATCTTAATATTAAAATTCGCACTGCCGCCATCTTGAGGTTATGTAAACAATTGAACTAAATTAGATACCAGTGGATTACAATGTGTATAAATATGTCCTGTGCCTGGTTTCAGTGCGCTTGGAACATTAAATCGCGAGAAAGGTCTATTTAAAATTTTCAAATTCGCTTGACCGCCATGTTCGTTTTGTAGTTAACCGGTTTTTGAAAGTCTAATAGATGAACTTCCAGTAGTGCCCTGTATCTCCGTACAAAATTTCAGGGTTTTACCGCTAATAGTTTCAGAGATATAGAATGCCGGTTAAATATTTCGCACATCCGCCATCTTGTGATTATGTAAATAATTGAACGAAGTTAGATGTCGGTGCATTACAATGTATATAAATATATACTGTACCAAGTTTCATTGCGTTTGGTTGGTCAAATCGCGAGAAACGTCTATTTAAAAGTCGCAAATTCACTTGGCCGCCATGTTGGTTTTGTAGTTACCAGGTTTTCAAAAGTCACATAAGTGAACTTATAGTAGTTCCCTCTATCACCATAGAAAATGTCAGGGTAATATCGGTAATAGTTTCGGAGATATTGAATGCTGGTGAAATATTTCGCACAGCCGCCATTTTGGATTGGTGAGTCGTAACAAAATTTGAAGGGCACGGTCGAGGTCGCCGGGAATAGTGCTATGAACTTTCCGAGTTTCATTGAAATCGCTCCAGCCGTTTAGATTTTATTAGGGGGGGACACACACACGAATCACACACACACACACACACACACACACGCACACACACACGGACAAAAGGTGATCTCATAAGCCTATTTTTTCAAAATTGAAAATAGGCTAAAAATGAAAGATTGTCTGTTTATTTCTGAATTTCCACGGAAATATGCGAGATTTGCGCGTTTCAGACTGTTTTATGATGGATGCGCGCAAAAATAATTTTTTGTCTGTCTGTCTGTCTGTCTGTATGTCTGTTTGTTTGTGGACAAATTCGTGTCCTTATAACTCAAGAACGGCTGGGTGGATCAACGTAAAATTTGATACAGATATCCATCAGAGGCACGACACTAATCATTGATGTAACTCTTCTCCATACCTCTCATAAAAGGGGGCATACCCCCTTAATATACATGCTGAAATAGGCGTAGAAGGGTGAGACAAAGCTCATTTTCAGCCCCTCAATGTGAGAAACGAAACTCGGGGGCCCGAAAGGGACCCCGAAAACCATATTTTAAGGCCCTAAAACCACCAGTTTTTGAGATATTCCCAGAAAACTAATTTCATTTATTAAGCTACTGAAAAAACGCAAGCCGGTAACCATGGCAACTCAATCTCAGAGGTCAATATATTTTCTGTAAGACGCAATGCAATTCCATTTATTACATCACTGTGAAGGTTTGCAAACGCCTATAAGGGTATAACGGATCCAAATTAAGCTGTAAAATTCATAAATACGTATAATGCGCTTAAGGGGGTCAAGGGGTACTCTAGAATTTTTTCACGCGATTTACACGTGCGGGTATGGTACGGAACGTCTATTATATCCCTATTCCTATATTGTTACATTATTAACTTATTATAATAATTATTATTATATTATGGCGTACAACGACGAGACAAAGTTCATTTTCAACCCCTTGGTGTCAGAAACAAACCTCGGGGCCCCTAAAGAGCCGTAAAGGGTCCCCGAAAACTACATTTTAAGGCTCTAAAACCAACAGTTTCTTAGATATTCCCAGAAAACTAATTTCATTTAATAAACTAATGAAGAAATGCAAGCCAGTAACCATGACAACAGTATCTCAAGAGGTGACATCCAACTTTCCATCTATTTCTGCAAGAAGTAATGCCACTCCATTTATTACATTTCTGTGAAAGTTTTGCAAATGGCTAGAAGGTTATCACGGAACCAACTACAACTGTAAAATTTATCAATACGCTTAAGGGGTTCAAGGAGTACCCGAGATTTTTTTCACGCGACTGACACCTGCGATATGCCGTACAGAAGGTCTATTATATCTCCAAACAGCAACATTATTTTCAAAAACTCCTGATTTGAAATAGTATTTTTTGCTGTTTTAGGAATTTGGGTCATTGGAGGCTAAAGAACTTGAATTTTCATGCACCACAAGCCTTTATAATTTATAAAAAAGGGATTTCCTGTGGTTGGGGACTCGACGCAACGGTGAGGGTCAGTTTGTATGTGACGTGTATTGCGATTCGTCTACGAGGTTTTCAATTTTCTTTTCACGTCAGGAAGGACACGTTATGTTAATTTAGTTTGAGAGAAAATTTAACTAATCATTTTTCTTTGTCTACAAACAGATTCCAAGCCCCTAACCATTGCAACAGTAGCTCAATTGATAACATCCGGTTATTAATACCGAAAACCGTTCGAAGAATGGGTACTTCTGCTAGTTTTCTTCTAATTCCGAAACCATTTTGCTCATCCCTTGGCGTAATGGTGGGTCATATCAAAAATTCTTTCAGACAAAAGTTTTAGGTAATTATTAGGGGAATATTGTCCATTTTGTACGGTTTTGATATTGTGCCTATTAAGAGAGATACGATTAATGTTTCCCGAAAAAACACTTTTTCCCACCCCTTTGGTCAATGGTTGGTGCTATCAATAAACGTTTCATACATACATTTCTGGGCCTTATCCGACACATAGTATGAACTTCCAATGGATTCTATATTTCACATATTAAAAGGAAGCTTGTAGTTTAACGTGACCGTTAATCTTGAGATCATGAGCCACGGGACCTCCTTTTCACGTGGAATCCGAACCACAGGACATGGCATTTCACTTCGAAAATCTCACATGCATTGACCAGGAATCGGACCCGGACCGCCTTGGTCAGAGGCATACAGCTAGACCGCTGAGCCACCACACCCCCAGAAAGTTATAGCGATATTTCACTTTTTTTTCTAAAAAAAAGCCCCCCATTTTCACCCCCTTCGACCGATTGTGCACATTAACGAACTCGACCGAGATTTTATACGGATACATATTATGTAAACAATTCAAAGTGATTGGTGGTAAATAGCGATAGTTATCGTGTTCAAAAGAAAGTGATATATATACGATGCAAGATAAAAAGGACCTAACAGAAGCTCGAATCAATCAAGCTCTGGTTTGGGATAGGAACCTGTTCAGAAAGGCGGTTAAATCAACCAGAAATCTACATCCTTTAACATCTGTGATTGCTCGCCCTCACTGCAAGTGGACGGAAGAAATGAGAGCTGAACATTCGTCAAGAATGAAGATCTACTGGCAGACAAGAAAACAAGCATTACAGTGATCATATGAGTGAAGAACATCGTGGTCCATTGATAGCCGAAACGACTCAAAAATAATATATACAGTACATAAATAATATATAAACTTTGGAACTGACGATGGTTTTGGGTTCTAGGAGACGTGAAACGCGAAGATATGTCGAAATTTTCCGGAAGTCGAAACATGGTACCCATTGCAATAGTTAGCTTTCTAATGAAATCTACCTAAAATTGAAGCCTCAGGCAGAAAATAGAATAGTACATACGAGAGAAGTTCAGAAAACAAGTTTCATCATTTTATTTTCCAGGGACCCTTTATTGCGAAACTGGCATACACCATGGCATCAAGAACTGAGCACCTTGCGCTCATTTTCTACATTTATTTATTTATTTATTTATCGTAAGGCTAGTAACTAGGTGAATTACAATATATATATATAAATAAGTAATTCATATGTACAATATATACATCACAAGAACATTGGTTGCGTTTGCATTCATAGCGAGATATCCAGTCTTTGAAGCCAGTCCAGAAAGGGAGTTGCAGCAGAAATAACATCCTGTGGTGATCCAGCATTCTTGAACAATATGCTCTCCGGTTTGAAGAGGAGCTCCGCAGTCACAGGCAGGATAATCATGAAGTCCCCATTTATGTACAGGGTCATTATCTATGTGCGCCCCGATAAACACGGTAAGCTAAGCCGCCTGTGGCCAGCGCATATTGCGGGCACGAACTTTCACACTTCTACCAAACATGTTCAATAATGTGTACTTACAGAGCTCATAGGTGATGCTGAAAATGTCCGCCCTCTATTGTAACACACACCTGACATCTTCTGATGAAAGAATGTCTGTCAACTCTTTTATTATTTACGGAGCCTGTTTCCTTGAATCGTTCAGCGAGCCTCCTAATTGTACTGGCATTAGGCACGGGTCTTCCTGGAAACTTGATTTGAAAATTTCGTCTCGCTTCAGAACAAGATTTTCTGCTTTTGATACACGAATTATCGATATACACACGTTCGCGCAATGTGAATGGTGTCTAGGCATGACCAACAATCACAGTAATCACAATACTCACTAAACGTGCAACACTATCGTCTAAGCTTTGCAGATACACGTCCATATGAATGACAAAACACGTGTGAACTAACGATATGAGTCAGCGGAGCGCGCTAACCGCCGGCTTAACTGCGTACGCGCGCCCACGACCTGCAACAGTCACAGCTGGCTTAGCTTGCAGTTTTTATCGGGGCGCACATAGACAATGACCCTGTAGCATGGCGTTACATCTGGCGTGACCTGTTCTTATGCGATTTAACTTTACCCACTGGTTTCTCTTCAGGTTAAATCCCGGAAGTTTAACAGTCGCCACCGTCATTGAAACACTTGTAGAGTGCAATCAGTTTAAAGAAACCACTCTGGTAAAACTCAGTGCTCTGCGATGCAAGGAATTGTCGCACAGCCTGCTCCAGGGTCAGACTTCTCGGTATCCATCTTGAGGACACATTTCGGTAACCCAATACATCATGGAGCATGTGAGGGGCACGGGCATGACCAACACGCAGTGTGGACGCCACGTCTGCCACCGTTATGCGCCTGTCCGATAACACCATGTTCTGTACTCGAGCAATGTTGTTTGCATTCGTGGATGTGGAGGGACGCCCACTTCGATCATCATCCTCAACACTCTGCCATCTATCACTGAACATACAACACCAGCGACCGATCATTTGACGTGACATGACCGCTTCACCATACGCGGTATGTAGGCGTTCATGGATGACTGACACACTACTCCCACGTGCCCATTCATACCGGACAACCATTGGCTACCACGTTGTCAGTACACGTCTGTCTGCCATTGTGAGATGTACAGGGTCTTTCATATAAAGTAAGAACGGCGAGCGGCAGTTTCGTTATCCGCTGTCGCAGTGGCCTTGGCCGAGCTTATGGCGTGCCACGTCCCCCTGCTGTAGTATGGAAAGCGCGCGCATTGTACATGCCTGACCTTGCAATAAGCGTGCAGGTGTTCAGTCGCCGGTCTGAACCTCAGATGCTAACATGGTGAGATAGTTATCATTACAACATCGTATTTTTGTATGTAAAACTTATTTTAATTACGAGTCGGCTCGGCGGATACGTGATGCATTTTTTCAGCAATATCCTGATGAAGTGCCACCTTCAGTAGCACAGATTCACGTAATCGAAAATACGCTTTGACACTACTGGCTCAGTGCTCAATAAAAGACATAAAATAAAAGATCAGAATCATTACAGTGGCAGAACTCACTCGTGGCAGCCAGAATGTGGTTACCAGATACAATGCCACACGCGCTTAAAGCAGGGGACCACGGCGCGCCACTAGCTCGGCCAAGGCCACCGCAGCAGCGGATAACAAGTCCACCGCTTGCCGTTTTTATTTTATATGAAAGACCCTGTACTCGGATGACATCGGACACACCGGTCTGCTGCTCCTCTCTCTTCATCTGTGCTTTGCGCATGCGTCATTCTCCCTTCGCTGACGCTCCTGACATCGTTGAACCAGCCATGGGTGTGATTACTTATGGCGATTGTTTGTGTCACGTGGTGTACCATCTGGTTGGTTGGTTGGTTCCTTTGTTTAGGGGCTGCAAAAACGCGGTCATTAGCCCCGTGTACTTTGGGTGTGTGTAGAATCTCTCTGATAACCGGAGTTAATTGTGATGACTGAATTAGTGAGTGTTATCCGTTTTTAATTCAAGTTAGGACTACAGACGATAATTTCAAGTAGTTCCTACTTTCGCTACCAAATGCTACCGTCCGCAACACCTAGCTGTGAACTTGGCTACTACTAGATACCATTGCAACCAATGCCTCGTGACGAACTTTGGAACTTAAGGGCATTAATCAAACCTAACCTACAAATTTTGCTTTACACAAGTTTAGTTAGTGGAAGGTTCTTTTACATGTCATGGCAATCTATGACATGGGACCGCTGGCTTTACTTCCCCTCCGAAGGAAGGCATACTGAGGGACTTTTAACGCACTTAAACGATCCGACGACTTCAACCAGGTTTTAACCCGCGAACTTGGGCGTAGAAGCTCAGCATGCTACCAACTACGCCACCGAAGCTGACGGGTGTACCATCTGTTCGTGCAATATAATGACGGAACTTACTTTCGGAGGTTCCCTTGTATACAAACGTTAAATTCCTTGTCTAATTCAACGCTACGATTGATTAAATCCAATGAAGAAATATGACATATGACAAAGGTACATATTATTTACTTTTAGAACACATGTATCAAACCTCCAATACATCTTTACAGAGCAAGGTTAGTCATTACACCACGGAGACGGATGTATGACCTATACATACATCACTTCGTTAATTTCCTAAAACAATTAACTCCATTTTCCTTCAGTGGGACAGGAGAAAGTTGTAAGTTATCATACAGACAGAAACATCATTCTCAAATTACTTGTGACAATTCAATTTTCTCGCTGCTGTTTGTTTACTTGTGAATGATGTTTTAATGATGGGAATTATAATTACTAATTGTACGCAGCATGGGGCCTTAATATACTTCTGTGATGGCCACAGAGATTGAATATTTTTCTCAAGACAGATTACAGCCTGCCACATGTAATCAATACCATATTCACAGACATAGGATACTGTGCCTTACGTAATAATGTAACCTTAACTTTCCCTTCATAATGTTTCTGAGTGGCACGTTAAGAGAACTCATGAACAAGGCTAAGAAGCAATAACGTTAATAAATTATATAACAGTCTCCCAATTAAATTAGTAGAATTTAAACGAAGTCATGCAAACATGATGATTCATTTGAAACATTTTCTCATGAAAAACAAAATTAAAATTGAAAATATATACACATACAAAGTAAATTTTATGTTCGACGGTGTCGAAATGTAAATATTGTATGTCTGAAAACTGTATCATAGTGAGGGTCATTATAGTACTATTCTTTATTATGAAACAGTTTCTCCAGCCAATCAGAGCTCATTCATTGACCAATTAGGTAAGGATAGCTTCGCGCATGCGCTCAAAATCCAACATGTCGGACATGAATTACATGATTTGAAAGTTCAAATTGGATATCGCATCAATCATTGTAGTTACAATCCCAAACACAAAGGCAAAATCAGCACGAACTTTTACGGTAACAAGAAAATACTATGACATATGCAAGAAATTTATGAGTCTACGTCCAGACGTTAGCAACACAGCATCCTTCCACATAAATTACAGACATGGAAAATGAACCGTCCCATATGTTCGCGTAAATAAACTGGCGAATATGAGACAAGAAATTGCTCTGTACCTTAATATCCCAAACCCCAATTTCTACACAGCTCATTGCTTTCAAACGACATTGGTGACAATATAAGTGAATGCTAGTTCTGATTAGCACTAGACATCATGCAGGCTGTAAACAATAGCATTGCCAAGCAAAGTAAATGATCTCTGCTTTCGAAATTCTTTGACCCACGCATGCGCTCTGTTCAGTCAGCAAACCACCCAGAGCGCTCTGTTCACTAACTGAAGTTACTGAATCCCACAGATATTTATGAATATTTATGTTATAACATGTAATAAAGTTATAATTATCGTCGAACATAAGCAGTCGTATGCAACTCGCCTACAGTATGTTCGTATGTCTTAATTATTGCCATTATAGGCTCGTTGCATAATGTACTATTATTTCATATTCAATATTTTTATTAGTACAGTACATAAAAAATACAAATAGAACATGTTATTCGACTAAGATATTATACAATTTTAAAGAAATCGTAATCAATGATATAATTGCACCTTTTAGTTACATATGTGATTACTCTTCCTGCGCTGTATTAATCTGTTATCCTAATTTTAAATGGCTTTATTATCATATTGTAATATTTTTTTAAAATCGATTTTACCCTCCAGGTTGGTGTTTCCCACGGACTCATCGCGGGAACTCACCACTACCGCATCTATGGACAGTGTCCTAGAGCTGGGAACATCTGGTTGGAGTGGATACAACTGGGGAGGTGTGATCAGCACCTCGCCCAGGCGGCCTCACCTGCAAAGCGAACAGGGGCCTCTTGAGTGATGGGAAGGGAGGGAAAGATTGGGATGGATAGGCAAGGAAGAGGGAAGGAGGCGGCCGTGACCTAAGAGGAAGTACTGTGCCCGTTTAGTCCGAAGTCCGGACGACCACATATGCATTTCACCAAAAATCAGTCAGCACGAGAATCAAAATATCCCGGGGCGCCAGATGGGTGACTACAATAACTCAACAAAAAAAAAATGCTTTACTGATTTTCGACTCGATGCAACAAAAAGGATAGAAGGAGATTTTCTGAAAATAACACAACCTGTAAAATTATCTCATTTTATTTAAAACGTTAAAAATTACTGAAGGTATGCCAAAAATAGCATAATAGATGTATGACGAATCATACGTTATGTACAAGATATACAATTCCACCAACACATGAACACTTGGCAATTGAGACGAAAGTCAAATTAATAGTCCTGCTGACTTCGCTCAAAAGAATTGTTTACAGTAGTAGGGTTTTGTCAGTGCAAATGTAATTGTCCTTCCTGATTCCTATCTTATTTGAGTATTCACATATTGAAATGAAAAAAAAATCACTCGTCGAAAAATATATCACTGATTCACTTCTTCAAAATTATAGTAGCAAATTAACTGTCTAAGTGATGCTGCTTGACCATTACCGTGTGTAATTACTAATCCCACCTAGTATACATGGCCGGTATGTTCACCCTGTTTCAACGATTGAGATCAGATTTCCTCATTGCACTGTTATATAATACAGGTGCATTGCATGTAGTCATACAGTGCCCTTTTATTAGATCTATGATGTCTGATTGGTCAAGGTTGAATGATATCATTTTAATCTGTAGTAAGGTCATGTCATGCCAGTCATTTCTTTTAAACCGGCATTAACGGCTCGCACCCACCGGATCGATTGTGGTGGCAGCACTTAGTAACAAATTCTTGTTGAACCTCATGGTAAAGCTGGTAATAACGTAGATTTTGCAACCATTCACGAAGATTATAACAGTGTTCGGAGCGACGTAGAGTGTTTAGCGGCCGAGCGCTTACGAAGGAATGAATATACTTAGCTGTGGCATGCACGCCTCATATACCTCGCAAGCGGACTCCTCGAGGTCAATGCGTGAAATATGCTGAAACTAAAACATCTCATATCTCAGCTTCCGCTCAATCATTTTCCTCGAAATAAAGCACATTCTTCCTCCCTTGTCGTGCCAGTAATCTGATATTAGTCTTAAGATTCTACTCCATCGGGAAATATTTAATGTCAATTTAGCATCGACTATGACGCTCTCGCCTACGTCACTTAACCATTTCTTGGCTGCTCTAAGCTTCCAATTCCTTCTAAGAAGGTTTGGCGCGCGCTATTCAAACTTTCAATTCTGGACTTCGCATCGTGGCCTGTGCTCTCAAATCTCGGCAACTGGATTTGGGCACAGTACCATCCCGGCATTTTCCCGAAGACGAAGTGGTGAACCACGGTTAACCACTTCGAGGATGGCTGAGGTGGGAATAGAACCCCCTCTACTCATTTGGACCACCCAAGGCTGAGTAGATCCCGTTACATTCCTCATACCACTTTTCAAATTTCGTGGCAGAGCCGGGAATCGAACCCAGGACCTGTGTCGCGGCAGCTAACCATGCTGACCGCTACGCTACGGAGGCGACTATATTGTAATAATATAATTCAATAATATTGTAAAATTTCCGCTTAAACAATTGTGTTGGAATGAAAAGGAAACTCATAAAATGTGTACGGTACAGTCTTTCTGAATTTTGTAAACTGTGTATATTGTAACGATATTTTGCTGACGATATGGCACTAATTGCTGAAGACTTCTCTGATGCACAGAAGCAGAAGAACAAGCCGCAAAAATTGGACTTCATTTCTCTTGTGAAAAAACTAAATTTATGACTAGCATTAAAAGTGCTCAACATGAAATTTATACTAACGCTACAATTATGAGTAAGGATATGGATGTTGAGGGAGTAAACAAAGTAGGAAATCCCCATAAACAGGAAGAGGTTAGGACAATTATGCAATCCACTCCTATAACCTTTTATAAAAACGTAGAAGATAAACCTTCTAAATTCTCTGGAACTGGGAGTATTACACCCGTAGAATTCCTGAGGGAAGTGGGAGATTTCCTCAAGGATTCCAAGATTGGCAAAGAAAGGGAAATAAGAGTGATAGGAAAATTTTTGGATGGTCCCGCACTTACGTGCTTTAGGGCTTTTAGATCTACTCTAAACAACTTTGAGGAATCGCTAGAGGATTATTGAAGAAATTCTGGTCCCCAGAAACTCAACAAAATTGCTAGAGTAAAGGAATTTAAATACCTAGGCGAATGGGGTACAGAAAATGGCAATGAAAATAAATCTGTAACATCAAGAATCCAGAAAATGGAGGTTGCCTTTCAACTTACAAACAAGATGTTCAGTAATGAACATATAGCCTACTTTCTCCTAAATGCATGGGTATTGTTATAACTCTTTGTCCTTTTCAAGGAGTATAATTGAATGTTGACTGGAGTAGCTTGTTGAAATACATCGTGTTATACGGATATTAAACATGAATATTAGGTGCCCTTTGCTAGTGCTACCTCTGTACAAAATTTCATTCAATTCGGTTTCACCGTGTTTGAATTGATATGATGAATCGATTTGCACTCATACATGGCCCCTATCTGCAAACTATTTGGCTGATGACCTTGAATTTCAGACGAAAGATGATTCCCACAACAAAGGTATGTTGTTGCAAAATTTGGTAGAGATCAAATAATTATGTTGGTCGTAATTTGATTTAAGCTTTTAACATTTGGGTGCCCGCCACTCCATTTTCGTCTAGATGGCGGCGATGTAAACACTGTGGTTCCCTTTGCTAGTGCTACATCTGTACCAAATTTCGTTCAATTCGGTTTCACCGTGTTCGAATTTATAGGGGGGGACACACACACACACATACAAAGTACACACACTCTCACACACACACAAACACAGACTCACATACAGACAGACATACACTTTTTCGCCCTGTAATGATCTCATAAGTCTAGTTGAATTTTTTGCAAAAATCGAAAGTAGGCGAAACATGTTTATAACAAGCAATGCTTGTCATGGAATATTAAAATTCGCCATTACTTAACAATGATTAAACCTCTTAAGCTCTTTATTCTTCAGAAACGCTCAATTTGCAACCTAAAACATTAAAGGATCAATTAGAGATTAAGGAAAGGAAATTTATGCGAAAGATCTTAGGGCCCAGAATTAACAAGTAGTTCCGTGAAGAACTATACAGCCTATTTTCATATATCCTACTCATGTTAATTGTCTCTATCAACATAAAAAAAATCAGTTTGATTGTTGTGACAGATTCGTAGATATTGGGAACCGTCAAAATATTTCAGATGGTCGCCAGTTTGGATTTTTATTTATGTACTATTACATGAAGATTATTGTGTACATGTGGTATTCAAACTTCAATCCCATGATTAGGACACAAGAAATAAATACGAGATTTTAAAATTTCGCACGGCTGCCATCTTGTGGTTATGAAAACAATTGCAATAAATTAGATACCAGTGGATTAACATTTGTATAAGCATTTAACGTGCAAAGTTTCACTGCACTCGGATAGTGAAATCGCGAGAAACATCCATTTAAATATTTATTGTTCGCGTCGCCGCCATATTGGATTTATGCTCACCAGGTTACTGAAAGTCCTATAGGTGAACTTATGTTCATAGCCTCTATGAACATGAAATAATTCAGTTTGATTGCTGTAAAAGATTCGTAGATATTGAGATCCGTCAAAATATTTCGGATGCTCGCCATTTTGGATTGTTATATGTATAGGCCATAGAGTTATGTACCATTAAAGGAAAATTATTGCGTAGCTTCATTATACAAACTTTCACTTCGATCGCATACGACACAAGAATAAAATCTTAATTTTAAAATTTCGCACAGTCGCCATCTCCAGTTTGGTTGGTTGGTTGGTTCCTTAGTTTAGGGGCTGCGACAACGTGGTCATGTAGCCCCGTGTACTTTGGGTGTGTGTAGAATCTGTCTGATAACCGGTGTTAATTGTGATGACTGTATTAGTGTGTGTATCTGTTTTTTAATTCAAGTAGGGACTGCAACTTTGAATTTTTCAAATAGTTCCTACTTTTGCCGCCAAACGCCACCGTCAACGACTACTAGGCCTAGTTCAGAACTAGCTACTAGACGCCACCGCAGTCGGCTCTTGGCAACGAACGTAGCAACCTAAGAGCGTTGTTTATATTCTTAACCTATCCAATTTAGTTTCACACAGGTGTAATTAGTGGAAAGATCTTTAACATGCCATAAATCTATGACATGGGACCGCCGGCTTTACTTCCCCTCCGAAGGAAGGCATACTGAGGGCATCTTCAGTTTATGTAAACAATTGAACTAAATTAGGTGCCAGTGAATGACAATATGTATAATTATTTACTGTACCACATTTAAATGCGCTCATATGATTAAATCACGAGAAAAATGTATTAGAATGTGTCAAATTCGCTTGGCCGCCATGTTCGTTTCGTAGTCTACAGGTTTTTGAAAGTTACATAGATAAACTTGTAGAAGTGCTCTTTATCACCGTACAAAATTTCAGGTTGATATCATAAACACTTTCAGATATATTGAATGCTTGTGAAATATTTCGCACAGCCGCCATTTTGAGGTTATGTAAACAATTGAACGAAGTTAGATGTCGGTGCATTACAATGTATATAAACATATACTGTGCCAAGTGTCATTGCGTTTGGTTGGTTAAATCGCGAGAAACGTTCATTTAAAAGTCGTAACTTCGCTTGGCCGCCATGTTGGTTTTGTAGTTACCAGGTTTTCAAAGGTCACATAAGTGAATTTCTAGTAGTTCCCTTTATCACCATACAAAATTCTAGGGTGATATCCGTAATAGTTTCGGAGATATTGAATGCTGGTGAAATATTTCGCACAGCCGCCATGTTGGATTAGTGAGGCGAACCAAAATTTGAAGGGCACGGTCGGGGTCGCCCAAAATACAGCTATGAACTTACCGAGTTTCATTGAAATCTCTCCAGCCGTTTAGATTTTATTAGGGGGGGGGGACACACACACACACACGAATCACACACACACACGGACAAAGGGTGATCTCATAAGCCTATTTTTTCAAAATTGAAAATAGGCTAAAAATGGCATACACTATCCCAAACCCAACTCTGAAATATAAAGGAAAATTTCTAAACTTACCGATACCATGAGAATAAGACGATTTCAATTTTTGGGCCATTTGAAAAGAATGAATCATACGAGACTGACTTACCGAATCCACGAATTTCTGCAAAACAAACGCACAAGACCAAAGTGGTACAAACAGGTGGATCGCCAGATCTGATGAAGAGAAATGTAATCAGGAATATTGTTCACACAAGGGGATTTGAGGAAGATCAGAAGAAACCAACACGAATTGCAAGGTCGGAGGAACGGAAACTACAACAGTCCATGCACATGAAGAGATATTGGGCAAGGAGGAAGGCTCAACGTACGATGATTCCGCGTGGTCCAAGGTGACCCATCCGCGAGAAGTAGAAGTAACGATATTTTCGTAATAATAAATTAAAACCGTTTTTTTACTTTTATGATATATTACATTGTTTTCATTTTTAGCCTATTTTCAATTTTGAAAAAAAAAAAAAAAAAAAAGGCTTATGAGATCACCTTTTGTCCGTGTGTGTGTGCGTGTGTGTGTGTGTGTGTGTGTGTGTGTGAGGTGTGTGTGTGTGTCCCTAATAACTTTTAGACGGCTGGAGCAATTTCAATGAAACTCGGTAAGTTCACAGCAGTATTCCGGGCGACCTCGACCGTGCCCTTCAAATTTTGTTACGTCTCACCAATCCAACATGGCGGCTGTGCGAAATATTTCACCAGCATTTAATATCTCCGAAACGATTACCGATATCACAGTGGAATTTATTACGGTGTTAAGGGGAACTACTAGAAGTTCACCTATGTGACTTTTGAAAAACTGGTAACTACAAAACCAACATGGCGGCCAAGCGAATTTGCGACTTTTAAATAGACGTTTCTTGCGATTTAACCAACCAAACGCAATAAAACTTGGTACAGTGTACGTTCATACACATTGTAATGCACCGACATCTAACTTCGAGCAATTGTTTACATAACCACAAGATGACGGATGTGAGAAATATTTCACTGGCATTCTATATCTCTGAACCTATTAGCGGTACCACCCTGAAATTTTGTACGGAGATAAAGGGCACTACTGGAAGATCATCTATAAGACTTTCAAAAACCGGTTAACTACAAAACGAATATGGCGGCCAAGCGAATTTGAAAATTTTAAATAGACCTTTCACGCGATTTAATGTTCCAAACGCAATGGAATCTGGTACAGGAAATGTTTATACACATTGTAATGCACTGGTATCTAATTTAGTTCAATTGTTTACATAACCTCAAGATGGTGGCTGTGCGAATTTTAAAATTAAGTTTTTATTTCTTGTGTCGTAATCATGCGATCGAAGTGAAAGTTTGAATAACGAACCTACGCAATAATTTTCCTTTAATGGTACATGACTCTATGGCCTTTAAATTTAACAATCCAACATGGCGACCATCCGAAATATTTAGACGGCTCTGAATATCTACGAATCTATTATAGCAATCAAACTGAATTTATTTTTATGATTATAGGGGCTATGAACTTAAGTGCACCTATAGGACTTTCAATATTCTGGTGATCACAAATCCAACATGGCGGCGACGCGAAGTATAAATATTCACATGGACGTTTCTCGCAATTTAACCATCCGAGTGCAGTGAAACTTGGTACAGTAAATCCTTATACGAATGTTAATCCACTGGCATCTAATTTATTTCAATTGTTTCCATTACCACAAGATGGCAGCTGTGCGAAATTTTAAAATCTCCTTGTTACTTCTTGTGTCCTAATTATGCGATTGAAGTTTGAATGCTACACGTATACAATAATCTTCATGTAACAGTACATAACTCTAGGACCTACATATATAAAATCCAACATGGCGACTATCCGAAATATATAGATGGTTCTCAATATCTACGAATCTATTACAGCCATCAAACTGAAATTTTGTATGTTGATAGAGGCAATTAACATAATTAGGATATAAGAAAATAGGCTGTATAGTTCTTTACGGAACTACTTGTTATTTCATACCAGCATACTCCTATTTCATGAATGAAAATCCACAGCCTGCCTCCAGTCTCCGACCGGGTCAGGAATGGAATGAATGAAGCCCCCATCTAGCGGCGAGGATATGAACTGTGCTGGCTGCCGAGGCCTGACGCACTCCTCTGGGGCAATGATGAAATGAATGACAGATGATATGAAATGATAGTGGAGAGTGTTGCTGGAATGAAATTTTGACAGGGAATACCGGAGTACCCGGAGAAAAAACTGCCTGCCTCCGTTTTGTCCAGCACAGATCTCACATGGAGTGACCGGGATTTGAACCACGGACCCAGCGGTGAGAGGCCGGCGTGCTGCCGCCTAAGCCACTAAGGCTCACTCCTATTTCATATTGGTTTTAATTTAAGTTTTCGTGTTCCTAAATAAATAACCATCTCAAACCGATTTATTAAAATTATCTTCATCTTTATGGGAGCATATAATTGCCTATTAACTTGAAGATGAGCACTGCGATCACTAGCGAATAACAGCGCACGGAAACACCTACTGAGTAATAAGGCTCCCACATACCGGAGCGATGGCGGTGGCGATCATGATTGCGATCAGTTCTTTTCACACCCAGACGCGCGGTGGTAGCGATCAGTTTGGAAAATCGTGTACGTCAAGGATCCATCCGTTATCTCAACTGGAGGAAGTAGCTTTACTGTTGGCAGCGGTAGTTGATGATGATGAGCAGCAGCAAGCAAGGTAATTATTCCTTTCATTGTGTACAATTAGAGAAACGTGAGAAGTATTTACAATTAATAAAAATCACAAAAAATATATATTAATTAAATAATATATTTTTCAGAAAAAAAACAAACAAAGGAGACCGTGGATTCACGACATGAATCTGCTTTGTGAGCATCAAGGAGAAATTCACACTTTATATCGGCAACTGCGACAACAAGAAGAACGATTCTACATTTACAGTACTTTCGAATGCCAATGGAATGCTTTGATGATCTACTGGACTATATGTTTATAGTCAGGATGCGTCAAATCAAATAATATGCTATGCAATTTCACTTCTTCACTGAGTTGCTCTGTTGTACTCATTGTCATGCCAACACACAGTGACGCGGCTAGCGGCATACTCGACAAGTTTCATCTGATCTCTACCGCGTAGTAGAACGCAGCAGTGTCCCGCGTGATCGCTGCCTGTCTGAAAGCTTCTATTTAATTCTGCAGGAAAAATTTTGACCGCCACTGTGATCGCACCCTCCACTGCCACCACGATCGATCCGGTGTGTGCGAGCCGTTAATGCCGGTTTAAAAGAAATGACTGACATGACATGACCTTACTACAGATCAAAATAATATCATTCAACCTTGACCAATCAGACACCATAGATCTAATAATAGGGCACTGTATGACTACATGCAATGCACCTGTATTATATCACAGTGCAATGAGGAAATCTGATCTCTATCGTTGAAACAGGTTGAACATACCGGCCATGTATTCAGAGGTGGGATTAGTAATTACACACAGTAATGGTCAAGCAGCATCATTTAGACAGTGAATGACATGAATTATAATCAGCCAGGAGCGTAGGCTAGACTGGTAAAATAGCGTCCTGTTGGACCCTGTCCATTGTGTCAGTGTCAGCTTAAGGCTGCATATTGCACAATGCAAGACACGTTCGCTTGTTATTATGGAAATTATAATGATAATTTACTACCACGTATAACGGATTTACCTTGATTCACAGTCAATTACAATAGCATATAAATGGCAAGGAAAGAAATTCTAATTTGTGTTTATGTGGTGGTATTGTGAACCTTGAATAGAGCTCTTAGGGTTGTCTGACCAAAACTGGAACAGTATTAGCATTGAAGGGCGTTTTATAAATAGAATTGTCCTTTGAAATGGAGTATTACAATAAATTACGTGAAAAGGAACTTGATATATGTTATATTGTTGTTTTAAGGGGCGAAATAGCGAGGCCAATTGCCCGAACTTGATATAGCAAGGACTATAATGATAGTTTTATTTTGGGTATTTTTAAAGCTGTAAATGTCACCCAAGATTAACGTGCGGTCATGTGCAAGGCTAACCTACCTACAGAATTGAAAGCCTGACCACCTGTCGGTGAAGTGGCTAGCATTCTTGGCTGTCGTGCCGGAGGTCTTGGTTAGATTCTCAGTTCTGCCAAGAAATGTAATTCTGATCTGAGGGCTGGAACGGAGTACACTCAGCATCATGAGGCAAAAGTCAGAAGAGGTGCGTTCGATTTTTAGCCTATTTTCATTCATGAAAAGAAGAGGCTTATGAGATCACCATTTGTCCGTGTGTGTGTGTGTGTGTGTATGTATGTATGTGTGTGTGTGCGTGTGTGTGTTTGTCCCTAATAAAATCTAAACGGCTGGAGCAATTTCAATGAATCTCGGTAAGGAAATAGCACTATTTTGTCTGACCCCGACCGTGCCCTTCAAATTGTATTTCCACGCACCAATCCAATATGGCGGCTGTGAAAATTATTTCGCAGATATTCTATATCTCCGAAAATATTACTGACATCACCCTCAAATTATGTACGGTGATAAAGGGCACTACTCGAAGTTCACCATTGTGACTTCAGAAACCTGTTAAGTACAAAACGAACATGGCGTCAAAGCGAAGTTGAAACATTTGAATAGACTTTCCTCGCAATTTAACATCCGAGCGCAGTGAAACAAGGTACAGCAAATGTTTATACACATTGTAATGCACTGCCATATGATTTAGTTCAATTGTTTGCATAACTTCGAGATGGTGGCTGTGCGAAATTTTCAAATCAAGATTTTTATTTCTTACAAGTTGTACCCGGCATGCGTTGCAATGACAATCAAAGAAACTGTAGGCTTTGTAATTTTGTTTCTTGAAGTGCTTTTGGATATACAATACGTTTTTCAATTCCCGTTAAGTGCCTCTAAACTAACGTAAAATGGTTTAACTAATTTAGAAACACTCGTGGGAGCATGAACTACAACTCACCCATGTTTAATCGCAATCCGATGAATGGCAAATGAATGCATACGGAATTTTGTTTAAACGATTCGTGCGCTGTCACTCATTTGTTGAATTTACTCGTGCGCTACCTACTGTGAAATGGATTTACTAAGTTAGAAACCTTCACGTAAGTGTACACGACAACTCATCAACGTTTCATCGCAATCGGATAAATGGCATATGAACGCATATGGAATTTTGTTTGAACGGTTCGTACGCTGTCACCCATTTGTTGAGTCTACTCATGCGCTACCGACTGTGAAATGGATTTACTAAGTTAGGAACCTTCACGTAAGTGTACACAACAACTCACCAAAGTTTCATCGCAATCGGATGAATGGCATATGAACGCATACGGGATTTTGTTTAAACGATTCGCGTCCCGTCACTCATTTGCTGAATTTACTCGTACGCTACCTATTGTAAAATGGATTTACTAAGCCAGAAAACTTGCCTGGAGTGTACTCAACGATTCACCCAAGTTTCATCGCAATCGGATGAATGGTAACTTACATGAACGCTTACTGGACGTTATTGAAACAATTCGCGTGCCGTCGCTCATTTGTTGAATCTACTTGTGCGCTACCTATTGTAAAATTGATTCAATAACTCAAAGCCTTCCCTGGCGTGTACACAACAACTCATCAAAATTTCATCGCAACCGGATGAATGGTATATGAACTCATACGGGACTTTGTTGAAACGATTCGCATGCTGTCGCTCATTTGTTGAATCTACTCGTGCGCTACCTTTTGTAAAATGCATTACTAACCCAGAAACCTTCCCTGGAGTGTACACACAATCTAACTTAAGTTTCATAGCTATCGGACGAATGGTATATGAACACATATGGGACTTCGTTGAAACGCTTCGGGCGTCGTCACTCATTTCTTGAATCTACTCGTGCGCCACCTATTTTAAAGTGGATTTACTAACCCAGGAACCTTCCCTGAAGTGTACACAACATCTCACCCATGTTTCATAGCAATGGGATGAATGGTATATGCACGCATGTGGGTCTTTTTGAAACGAATCGCACGCCATTTTGTTGAAGCTACTCGCGCGCTATCTATTGTAAATTGGATTTACTACACCTATAACTTTCCCGGGAGTGTACACAACAAACCACCAACATTTCGTCGCAATCGGATCAATTGTATATGAACGCATCACCAACACTCATTTGTTTAAACTACTGGCGCGCTATATATTGTAAATTGGATTAACTATGCCTATAACCATCCCGGAAGTGTGCACAACATCCCACCAAAATTTGGTCGCAGTAGGATGAATTCTAGGCTATATGAACGCATCGCCAACACTCATTTGTTTAAACTACTCGCGCACTCTCTACTGTAAATAGGTTTAACTATGCCTATAACCATCCCAAAGTTTGCACAACAATTCAAAAAAAAAATTGATCGCAATCGGATGAATGGTTTATGAACGCATAAAAGACGAATAAACGAACGTTCGTATATATATATAAGATGTCCTAATCATTCAACCAAAGTCAAGGTTTGAATAATGAACCTACGCAATAATCGTCATCTAATAGTATATAGCACTGTGGCCTACATATAAAAAATCCACCATCTCGACATTCCGAAATATTTAGACGGTTCTCAATATCTACTTATCTATGACAGTAATCAAACTGAAATGTTGATAAAGGCTAGTAACTTAAGTTCACCTATGGTACTTTCAATAACCTGGTGGACACTAATCGAACATGGCGACGACGCGAACTTTAAATGTTTAAATGGACCTTTCTCGCGATTCAACCATCTGAACGCAGTGAAACTTGGTACGGTAAATACTTATACAAATTTTAATGCACTGACATCTAATTTATTGCAATTGTTTTCATAACCTCAAGATGGCGGCTGTACGAAATTTTAAAATCTCGCTTTTATTTCTTGTGTCCTAATCATGCGATTGAAGTTTCAATAAGAAACCTACGCAATATTCTTCATCTAATAGTACATAACTGACAATGTAATTATATAAAAATCCAACATGGTGACCATCTGAAATATTTAGATGGTTCTCAATATCTAGGAATCTAATACAGCAATTAATATACGAATGGTATATGAACACATACGGGACTTTGTTGAAACGTTTCGGGCATCGTCACTCATTTCTTGAATCTACTCGTGCGCAACCTATTGTAAAATGGATTTACTAACTCAAAACCTTCCCTGGAGTGTACATAACATAACATTTTATATGATGATAGAGGCTTTTAACATAAGTAGGATTTATGAAAAAATCACAGTCAGTCTGAAAGACTAGACATTGTATCATTTCAAATGACGCATGCTACAAATGCTACACATGTTAGAAAAGCTCAGGAGGGCTTCTCGCTTTGCTCGAAGCCCCAGGACTCTTGCAACAAACTGCATTACCCATTAACTTAGGCTTCCCACGCGGGCACCTCTTTAAGGGTCACGGGAAGAAATGTGTTTCTTGTACTTGTATTACAGATGTGTTTGGTTGAATAAAGCGTAAATTGTGTACTTTTTGATAGCGGTTTTGTGGCCCATCATCCCAGGCAAGCCGGCGGAAGCTTTTGCCTCCCTGTCAGAAGGATCATTTGGCCGTAAATTTGAATTAGTGTAAGGATGTAGTATGAGTGTCCAGATTTAGACAATAGCCCACTCCATGAAGGGTTCATGACTATGCCTTATATGTTTGTTTAATGAATACGGTAGTGTATCTGAAATAAGGGAAGAATCCTGATTTACAGATTTGTGGAGTGAGTTTCTGATTTTTAAATAGAGTTTATGAAATTTATGGTAAAGGTGAAGGAGAGGTGAACATGATTAGACAATAGCCTACTCCATGAAGGAGTCATGACTATGCCTTCTGTGTCAGTTTAAAGTATAGAGTAACTGAAATGAGGGACGTTTACTGAATTTGGTGTTTGTAGAATGCGATTTTCGATTTTAATTTGGGTTTTCGTGAAGCTTGTTGCGGAGTAGTTATTTCTCTGAAAAGGAGTGTTTTTGCCCCAGGCAGGCCTGTGTTCGCTCTGGCTAGACTAGTGTAACGGTAGAGAGTTGGGAGATGAGTTGTAGAACCAGGGAGCGAGCAGTGGCGGGCTGAACATTAGGGGGGGGGGGGAGGCTATTTTGAGTGAGAGTAGGGATGGAATATTGGGACTGGTTCGATGCTATGCTCTGACATCCTTGCACACCTCTTGGTGAGGCACCCTGTATTCTTATTCTTATATGGCATCTTGTATATCTCTTTAGAAGTCACCCTGTATTCTTGTGTTCGCTTAGCTCAAAGCCCCAGGTCGCTCGACGCCAGGCCTCTTTCAACAGACTCCAATAATCATTAGCGTCTGCGTCTCGCTCCCCGCGTGAGCATGACGTCACGTTCCCGCGCAGCTGCATGACATCACTTCCCGCGCGGCTGCATGACGTCACGTCTGTCTCGGTGTCCGTGTCCGTAACGCATAGCGATGAACCCCAACCATAACGACGAAGTCGACAAGATCATTTGAAATGATAAAAAAAGGCTCTTTAGTTCTTCACGGAACTACTTGTTGCTTTGTGTTTTATCATTTCAAATGATCTTGTCGAATTCGTCGTTATGGATGGGGTCCATCGCTATGCGTTACGGACACGGACACGGTGACAGTCGTGACGTCATGCAGCCGCGCGGGAAGTGACGTCATGCAGCTGCGCGGGAACGTGACGTCATGCTCACGCGGGGAGCGAGACGCAGACGCTAATGATTATTGGAGTCTGTTGAAAGAGGCCTGGCGTCGAGCGACCTGGGGCTTTGAGTGATGCGAACACAAGAATACAGGGTGACTTCTAAAGAGATATACAAGATGCCATATAAGAATCCGGTGCCTCCTAAAGAGGTATGCAAGATGTCAGAGCAAAAAATTACAGTCAGTCTGAAATAAGAATACAGGGTGCCTCCTAAAGAGGTGTGCAGGATGTCAGAGCAAAGCATCGAACCAGTCCCAATATTCCATCCCTACTCTCACTCAAAATAGCCACCCTCCACCTAATGTTCAGCCCGCCACTGCTCGTTCCCAGGTTCTACAACTCATCTCCCAACTCTCTACCGTTACACTAGTCTAGCAAGATCGAACAGAGGCCTGCCTGGGGAATAAAAACTCTTTTTCATAGAAATAACAACTCCGCAAGAAGCTTCACGAAATCTCAAATTAAAATCGAAAATTATATTCTACAAACACCAAATTCAGTAAACGTCCCTCATTTCAGTTACTCTATACTTTAAACAGACACAGAAGGCATAGTCATGACTCCTTCATGGAGTAGGCTATTGTCCAATCATGTTCCCCTCTCCTTCACCTTTACCATAAATTTCGTAAACTCTATTTAAAAATCAGAAACTCACTCCACAAATCTGTAAATCAGTATTGTTCCCTTATTTCAGATACACTATTCATTAAACAAACATATAAGGCATAGTCATGACCCCTTTTATGGAGTAGGCTATTGTCTAAATCTGGACACATCCTTACACTAATTCAAATTTACAGCCGAATGATCCTTCTGACAGGGAGGCAAAGGTATCCGCCAGCTTGCCTGGGATGATGGGCCACAAAACCGCTATCAAAAAGTACACAATTTACGCTTTATTCAACCAAACACATCTCTAATACAAGTACAAGAAACACATTTCTTCCCGTGACCCTTAAAGAGGTGCCTGCGCGGGAAGCCTAAGTTAATGGGTAATGCAGTCTGTTGAAAGAGTCCTGGGGCTTCGAGCAAAGCGAGAAGCCCTCCTGAGCCTTTCTAACATGTGTAGCATTTGTAGCATGCGTCATTTGAAATGATACAACGTCTAGTCTTTCAGACTGACTGTGATTTTTAGCCTAATTTTCACATTTTGCAAAAATGAGGAAAAAGTAGACTTATGAGATCGGGCAAATGTGTGTCTGTCTGTCTGTCTGTCGGGCTGGCTGTGTGTGTGTTCCCTCCTATCAACTCCTAAACGGCTGCAGCAATCGAAACAAAATTTGGTAGGAGTAAAGATCTATACCTGAATATCCTACGGCTATATTTGAAAATGATATTAGTGCTACCAGCTGCTGAAAAATCACAATTGAAATTTGAGCTCCATGTTGTATATCTTGGAAGCTATGAATGGGAGCTATTTCAAAATTGGCACACGTATAGATAATAATATTGCAGTTTAATTTCCAGGAGGCCATACATGTCAGTGTTGCCAAAATGATTATAAGCCTGCTGATAGGTCCAAATATTAAATGCCTATAACTTCTACACTATCAATTGGATTTCATCCAAATGTCGTATGTGCTATGTGTACATAAACAGACATGACTGAGCGTATTATTAACAGCCACCAGGGCTGCCAACTGTTAATAAATGCTCTCATTTTTTAAAATCCAAATACCCATATATCAGAATGTATGCAAGCCGACAGCTTTAAACTATGCACATGTATAGTACCTGACATTCTATATTACTTTGCTGTAACTTATATACGTCAGTGCTACCAACATGATTCTAAGCCTGCTGAGAGGTCCAAATTTAAATACATGTAACTTCTATACTATCATTTGGATTTCATCCAAATTTCGTGTGTGCTATGTGTACCATAACAGATACGACTATGCCGATTCTTAAGAGTAACCAGGGCTGCCAACTATTAATAAATACTGTCCTTATTTGTGTTACCCTAATATCAATATATGAGAATGTATGCCAGCCCATAGCTCTAAACTTTGCACACGTATAGTACCTGGCATTCTAGATTAATTTGGAGTAACTAATATACGTCAGTGCTGCCAACATGATTCTAAGCCTGCTGATAGGTCCAATTTTAAAATACATGTATCTTCTATACTAACTAATGGATTTCATTCAAAATTGACACAACAATAGATCATATTATTTCAGGTATTTCTGATCAATAGCTGTATTTCATTGTTGCCAACATGATTTTACGCGAGCTGTTAGATCCAATGCTAAACTGCATGTAACGTCCATGCTATCCATTGGACATCAACCAAATTTTGTATTCTGTACCTTAAGAGATGGAACTAAGAATATATTCAGTCACCAGGGCTGCCAACAGTAGTTCTCTATTAGGTTACATTATGCCAGGTATACAGTATTTCGAACTAATTAGAAATTTCGATATTACCAACTTAATTTCGTCATTATTCTAGATAGATCCATATAGATTAATCATTGGCATGAATCTTACATTTTAAGAAAAGTAGGCTCATTAGTTCGTCACGGAACTTCTTGTTTGTTTTGTTTTTTCTTTAATTTTGCTTACGTTTTTATTTTTGTTTTGTGTTTGTTGTTTTCTGATTTTGCTTTTATTCTTGATTTCTACTTTGTGTGTTTTAGTTGTGTGTTTGTTTTTAAAAAATTCGTGTTTGATTTTTTGTTTTTGCCTTATGCGGTGAGGAGGCTTGAGACATTACCAATGAAAGAAAAACTACTTGTTTTCGTTCTTTATCTCGATAGCACCTGATACGTTTCCTTACACGTATCAATGCACAAAAGCTCAGAAATGAATAGTTTTGCTTAAGCAAATAGGTAACACTGACGTTTTACACAAGAAAAGAGAAATGCTCTGAAATCAGTAAGTGTAAACTTACATAATCCAATCGTTTGTCATCAATCCCAAGATTTCTTTCATTCAAAATAAACAGTTAATCGGATTACGTTTTTTAAAATATATTGGCTCTAGCGGGGAGGGATTGAGCCTCCTGTTCACCCCTCGTAGTTAAGCCACTGCGTCTCATATTGATGTCAACAAACTTTACCTTCGATCGTTCATCTGGGAGATCACTGCACTGAGTGAGCAAATGTCATGGGAAGGATAGCCCCATGAGAAAATGTCCGGTAGTGAAGCTTATGCGGTGCAGGTGCCTCCTGACAGTCCTGGTAGAAATGGGTTCCTGACTCTCAACACTCAACTAGGCGGTGATCTGACTCACAGTAACCCTTCGATAGCCCTGTATGGTTCTGCTAAGTTTACGTGATAACCGTTCGTTAATCATCTGTGGTCATCCCATACGGCGGTTTACGCGGATGGTAACATTATCTCTGCGATATTGAAGATCCACCTTTTACACTGTTGACCTCAGAAACCCAAATTCACGTGTAATCTCTGAATTGCTATGACCCACGCGCCATGCACCGGTCATCCCACGTTCAAAATCGGTCAACTCGGGAGGTGTTGCCAATTTCACTGCACTCGTGCTTGTGACAGACTGCTCTGCTCCACCGCAGCTAACCGCAACGCTCTAGAGTCATACATGACACTTTTTCTCATGGGACTATCCTTCCCGTGACTTTCGGTCACTCAGTGTAGTCCATCATGGTATGATAGGCTACTTTATGAATGAAGACGCTGCCGGACAGCGAATGAAAAAAGGCAGCCTAGAAAGAAAAATGGAATTATTATCTATATATTTAAAACAGTAAGCTGATTTTTGTTACCGCGAGAACATCTGAACCGATTGACTTCGTAATGCTGAAAGCCTTTGACCTGTGTATTTTCAGAGTGTCTTTAAAATAAACAAATATGTTCCATTAATTTTTAAATTTATAAACAAAAATGGAAAATTATTGGCCCAAGCGCATGCGCGGAATCAGTCTGGATAATGACAGACATGGCGGATGTCCACCGCGTTTTAATGTAATAGTTATTTATAAGAATTATGAAGGATGTTTCCACGATATATACTTGAATGGAATTATAAAAGACGGGAAATGTAGAAGAACTTATACTGACTGTTGAGTGTTTATGTTGTTTCTAACTTAATGTTGCGACATATTACCAGTGATTTGGTAGCTCAGTAGTTGGTCACTAGTCGTGGCCTAGTGAGGTGCGTGTGAGCGCGCTGTGTGACCGCATTGGAAGAGTGTACGTTTCCTAATACCGGTGCTTCCGATAGTTCCACGGGTGAACTGACCTTCCGTGTGTCATTCGGGCAATACTTTTTCAAGTAGTGTTCCAGATAGGACAACAAAACCAGGAAACCCAGAAAACCCCGCTGAAAATCATGTCCGGATACCAGAGGAAAAACACCGTACGCTGCCAATGGGACAGGCAGAGTTCTCGCACCACACCAGGAGAAATTCACCGCTGGATTAGCGATACTCTCCGGTTGACTGTCGACCAAGTAGAAGCCATCCAGTTAAACGCGCAAGAAAAAACCATGTACATCAAGGTAATCAGCATATCTACTTATCAGAAATTGTTAAATACTTTTGCAGATCCTATTAAATTTCAGTATGACTCAGGCGAAATGACTAATGTTAAGCTCTCCACAGCGGATTCCAATTTTACCACAGTGCGTATATTTAATGTCCCACTTGAAGTTCCCCCTGAAATTTTCAAATCCGTCCTGTCGAAATATGGCACTGTGAGTGAAGTCAGGAAAGAACAATGGTCTTCTGCTTATCAGTTCCCGGTGTATAATGGAATACGAGCAGTCACTATGGAAATCAAACAAGATATCCCCTCCACTGAGACTTTTGGTGGCCATTCTGGCTACATATCTTATAATGGACAGAAACAGACCTGTTTAATTTGCAATGCTAACACACATCTACGTATCAACTGCCCACAGAAAATGATTCCCCTCGGTATAACTCCTACACAACAACGACGTGTCCAATACTCGGAAGTTGTGACACAGCAAACGTCACATGAAAACATGCTTATTGATCAGTCAGCTGGGACAACACCAGAAGTGGCCTCGGATACACATGACGCAGACCTGGTACCTTACACTGACCAGCTCAGCGAGCCACAGAGTGCCCCTGTGCTATCAGCAACCTGTATCGCAGCCTTAGAACCAATTATGCCGTCACTACAGGCTGCCACAGAAATTTTGTCTTCACTGCCCCCACCTTCTCTGGTACCTACCGACTCACTTAAGCAGGTTGATCGGGGATCCGAGAACGTATCTAAGAAGATTAAAACAAATGCCTCGATTGCCGTACCAGCCCAGAAGAATCAAACTGGCTCTACAAACGTTCCCGCAGCTGTGAAAAAGAAACAAAATCTTCATTCTACGTCATCTAGGGACCCACGAACGCTCTCAAACGCTGACAGCCGGCCTATGAATGGCAGTCATAAAGAACTATCTCAACCTAATTTGACATAGTGCACCAGGATAATTCTCACCTGTGTCTTCTTTCGAGTCCACCTTCCAGTATGTCTAGCACAGCTTTTATACTTCTCTTAATGGCGCAATTTCTCACTGTGGCCACTGTGAATATCAATGTAATAGAATTCCCTCTGAAATTTCAACTGTTGGAGAGATTCCTTCGAGATGCAGACATTGACATTGCCTTCATTCAAGAAGTTGCTATACCGTGTTTACCCATATCTGCCTTCTACAAACAATACATCAATACCGGTAATACGAATAGAGGGACCGGATTCCTCATAAGACATGATATCCCACTCGAAGGTGTGCTATGTCATCCATCAGGACGCATAATAATATCTGGACACATAAACAATACCACCCTGACAAATGTATATGCCCCATCCGGGTCCAATAAACGTGTGGAACGGAAAATGTTCTTTCAACAGAGTATACTGCCTCATCTGCACGACGTTAAGGAAAAACTTATTCTTGCAGGGGATTTCAATTGTATTCAACGCCCAGAGGATTCCACTAGTCCATACAAAGGTGTCAACCCGGCTCTCAGGACCCTTCTTACCTCACTACACCTCATTGATGCTGTGGATAGTTTAAGGGTGCCCCTGCCCCATTACACCTGTATAAGCCACAACTCCTCATCACGAATTGACCGCATCTACTTTTCACAGGAACTTATCCAGCCTAGACGATATGAAGTGATACCTGCCAGTTTCACTAACCATCAGGCTGTCGTCTGTACAATCTCTTATCCCCATCCCATATTTCACATAGGAAGAGGTTATTGGAAACTGAATTGCTCGCTGTTACTGGAGGAGGAATGCCAAGATATTTTCAGACAACACTGGACTCGATGGGTCCAACAAAAATGCAAATTTCGCGACTGCGCAGACTGGTGGGATATTTTGGTTAAACCAGGGATCCGCCGCGTCTTTAAGAACATATCCTACCAACGAGGTCGGGAAAGACGGGATACAGTTGAATTTTACTATCGAGTTCTTCGCCAGCTCCAGCAAAGATCTGATGCTGGGGAGCGTATATATGACCAGATTCGGGAAGTTAAAACCAAGCTCCTGTCTCTACAGCAACGAACGCTCGCTCAAATAAACGTGGATTTAAAAGATCGGACAGTGCTCCCAGACGAAAGTGCAAGTGTATACCATATCGCCAAAGGACAACGTGAGTGGCAACGTAAATATATCCATCGCCTCCGCACCAGTACTGGAAGTGTCGTCACCTCCCCTGATGCTATACGTAGTGAAATATCACTATTTTATCAACGGTTCTACGCTCAGGCTCCAATTGATCCACAGCAGGTGACCCTATTGCTTTCATCTTGCAGTACCCATCTATCTCCGGACAACAAAACTCGGCTCAGCGCGGATATTACGGATGAAGAGATTCACTCTGTGGTTAAGCAACTCCCAAACAACCGCTCACCTGGCATTGATGGACTGCCATATGAAATGTATAAACACTTCTGGCCTCTCATTGGCAAATAATTTTGTCATGTCCTGCGTACCATTCTCCAACGTCGTGCTCTTTGTCAATCACATCACGAGGGTACCATAGTCCTCATACCAAAAACATCCTCTCCCATGGCAGTTGGTGACTTCCGACCAGTTACTCTGCTCTGCAGTGATTATAAAGTCCTTACCAAAGTACTTGCATGCCGATTGAAGACTGTTCTACATGATATCATTGGTGATGAACAATGTTGCAGTATTCCTGGAAGAACTCTGTTAACAAACTTAGCGATACTACGGGACCTACACCTAAAAGCCGAAATGCTCCCCACTGAGCCAATGAGTTTTCTCACCTTGGATCTTGATAAAGCTTTCGATCGCATCAGTCATGAATACTTGTGCATGGTCTTTCAGCACTTTGAATTTCCTGCAATCCTTATTGACTACATTCGTATGATAAATTGTAATGCTACGTCTCGAGTGCTCGTCAACGGTTTTCTTTCCCCTCTGATTCCAATACAACGATCAGTTAGGCAAGGATGTCCCCTCTCCATGCTACTTTTTGTCATTGGCCTTGAACCGTTCATTCGGACTACCCAGGTGAAGCTACAGGGTTACAAACTGTCCACACATGTCTTTGGCATGTGCGCCTATGCTGATGACGTATACATAGTGATCCGCAATAATTGTAACGTGTTTTTCGAGGGGTTTTATGCAACTGGTATAAGTCAGTAGGAAGCCATTCTATATTTATTTACGCGGCAAATTGTTCAGCCAAGAGAATTTTTCATGTTAATTTATTATTATTATTATTAATTTATTATAACTATTATTTAGGTATTTTCGGAGCATTTTATAAAAATTATTAGCATTCAGATAGGTTTTCTATGTCTTAGAAAACGCTATCCAGCAAATTATTACGAACGACGATATCATAGAAAATTATCTGATTACGGAATTTTACGGAGTTTTCGTCAGTTAGGGTATATCGAGAGACATGACTCACTGGGATTTCAAGTACACGCTTAATCTTGTCGAGAAGCATGACGCAATCTTGGGTCGCAAGGTCTAGAAAAGACGAATTGTTGGAACGGAACCCTCCCGCCGAGTGTAATGACCCGGAGGAGGAGAAGATCGCGTGGTGGGTCAGCCAATCAGGGGAGACGACGTAAGCTAGTTGGGACTGAAGAGTGGGGAGCCAGCGTGTGGTTATATCGTTCGACGCGCCGTGAAACAAGGGCTATCTGTGAAATACTTGAGGAGTATGGATGCGCGTCCGTGTCGCTCCGATGTTCAGTGGAGTTAGTGACTATCTGTGAAATACTTGAGGTGTACGGTCGCAAGTGCGTGTCGCTCCGATGTTCAGTGGAGTTAGCGACGAACTTTTGTAAAACTTGGTTGTACGAGTGTTTGGGTCCGAGGTACGGACCATAGAATTATCTAATCTACCAGAATATCATCAAATTCCGACGGAGATGACGACGTCCAGGAGACTGTGGGAAGCTCACAACATCATCAAGAACGAGGGAAATGCTTTGGCAATTTCCAGTGGTAAGCGCCAATGACGCAGAAATACGCAATCTCTCATTTTCTTTGTTTTACATTTCATATTTCAGTAACTTCATAGCTTGGAAATAAGAGTAAAATCAATTTATCAGACTCCGTTTTCACGTAATTTTCTATCGGTAATATTCAAATCACAACGCTCCAATTTAAATTTTATACTTATTATTATTAATTTTGCTATTCTTGTTTTATATAATAAATTCATTTCTTTTACAATGCAATCTTTGCTTTCAGTAGGTAGCATTAGATATAGACCAATTCCTTCTCCTGATACAATTGTTTGTTGGGTTAATGATCAAATCATACCACGATCTGAGTGAATAGAGTCTTGAAGGTGTTCTGCCAGAGCTAGACGTTGTTAAATAAAAATTTAGATTTCAACATTGCGTTGAGGTCTTGGCGCCCATTAAAACAACATAGCTTAGGCAAAGGTAAACAGTTACATTTCTCACCCAACAGTTAGGAGCTAGCAAAACGTTTCACTTGGCGCCCAACGTGGGGATGAAAACTTAATAACATTTGTGGAAGGAGAAGGGTATATATTTCTGTGCCTGTATTTTGGGGGTTATTTTTCTGTATCAGTGTATATCATTATGGGGGATGAGAAAGAAAGACAGATGAGGTTACGTAGTGGTCATCAACGGGAGAGTGATGATACGAGCAGTATGTCGAGTGATGGTAGTACCGGGGTAGCGGAGGTAAATCCCGATACTGAAACAGGGAGTGTAGGCGGCCAACCAGAATTAAAAACTTTACTTCTCGAGTTTATGTATCAGAACAAAGTTAGTAGTGATGCCTTAAATGCAAAGTTAGAACAGAATAACGCTAAATTAGAACAAAACAGTAGGGAAAATAAAGAAAGTACAGAAGCTTTAAATGCAAAGTTAGAACAGAATAACGCTAAACTAGAACAAAACAGTAGGGAAAATAAAGAAAGTACAGAAGCTTTAAATGCAAAGTTAGAACAGAATAACGCTAAACTAGAACAAAACAGTAGGGAAAATAAAGAGAGTAATAGGGAATTGAGCGATAGTTTAAACGCCAGATTAGAACAAAACAGTAAGGAAAATAGAGAGAGTACTGAAACTTTAAATGCTAAATTAGAACAAAACAGTAGGGAAATGAGTGACAAATTCGAACTGATTAGAGGTGAGATCAGGGGGGTGATGGAAGAAAAGGCTAAAGAGATTATTGCAGATGTAGACAGAAAATTAGGAAAAGTACAGGAGGAGTTGGAAATTAGAATCAGTACACAGGCTGAAAATTTAAAAGAACTAGTGCAACTGGAAACACAGCAGGTCAAAAAGCAATTGGGGGGAGAAATTGACAAAATTCAGGTAGCTACTAAAGAGGTTAAGGAACAGCTGGGGGGTAGAATTGAGAAAGTCCACTCACAAATAGTAGCAGAAGTAAATGATTTAAGAGAGAGTAATAAAGAGAGCATTAGCAAGATTGAGGAGAAACAAGCAAAGCTATATGATAAAGTAGAAGAATCAGAAGGAAACATTAAATTAACAGTAAACAGTATTGAGAGGAAGGCTGAGGAGAAAATCGCAGAATTAGAATTAAAATTAAAAGCTAGGATCAGGCAAGAAAATAGTCAGAATAGACCAGTTTTTGTGAATAGCACACACAGGGAGGTAGAACTGGGTAAGTTCAGCAATCGACAGGGGTGCCCAATGGAGTTCATGAACACTATAGAAAATAAATTCGGGGAGAGGTTGGAAAATGGTAGTATTGAGTGGTGCCAGGTAGTTGAAATTTTAGAACAAGTGTTTGTGGGGGAAACGAGGAATTGGTTTGCTGTCTACAGAGACAAGTTTACTGATATGAATGATTTTAAAATGAAATTCTGTGAAAAGTTCTGGAATGAGGTTATTCAGTCGCAGCATCGTGAGGGAGTAGTGTGTGGTAAATATAACCCTAAAGGAAGCTCCACCATGACCGAATACTTTTTAGGGCAGGTATTAGTGTGTAAATATCTGGATGGCTTGAAGGAGGAAAGTGATGTGGTAAGGTTGCTACTTAGGCACTTTCCCTATAGGATCAAGGAGGCTGCTTGTATCCAGAATGTATAAAGACTATATCACAAGTAGAAAATTTGTTAAGCACATTTGATGCACTAGGGAGAGGGGGTTATGAGGACAATTTCAATAGGAACCAGGGTAATAATAATAATAGACCTAATGAAGCCAGGCATCAGGAAGTTCAAGGGAACGGTGGCGAAGGGGCCAATGCTCAAAATAGAAATAATAATAATCAGCTAAATCAGAACAGAGGAAATGGCTATGGTAATCAGTATCAAGGGAGGAACAATGATTACAGGGGAAATCAAGGGAGAAACAATGATTTCAGGGGAAATCAAGGGAGAAATTATAATGACAATAATTACAACCAGAATAGGGGTCAAGGAAGAGGACAGCCTAGTGGTAGTAATATACAGCCAAACAATGACAACACAACTCAGAACAACCAGACCAGTGCAGTAGTAACTAGTACTACGGCCAGCTGTAGCGGTTCTTTAAACGAGAACCAGGCTGCGAAGTAAGGTCAGAATCTCAGTCTGTAGCATGCCCTGTCCATACAATTATACAGGAACCCTATGACCTAAATGTAAGAAATGAATTATTACATGAACTAAATGATGAAGGTATTATTCAGGAAGTGGTTAGTAAGAGCCCCATAGTTAAATTTAACGTGTCCGAGGCGTACACAGATGTTTTAATTGATAGTGGTTGTATGAAGAGTTGCATAAGTGGTGCATTTTATGATAAAATGAAAGGAACTGGAGTAAATTTTGAGGAGATGCCAATTAAAAGCACTTTTGTTATCACGGCTGTTGGGAAGAGGTCTAAAGTAATTTCTAAGCAAGTTTTAGTAGACATTAAAATTAATAATCATGTAGAGAAGCAGATTTGTCTTGTAATTCCAAATTTAGTATTCAGTGTTATCTTGGGTTCAGAGTGGCTAAGTAGAGTGTCTGGTAACTTATGTTATGATGTAGGGAGTTTGAAATTTAAATGGGGAGATTCTGAAGTAGAAGTAGCGTTCAATGACCATATTCAGAGGAGTAGTATTGTAGGTGTGATTTGTACTTTAAATGAGATATCGCCAGCCGTAGAGCGGGGTTCTCCATGTTTTGTGGGCAGTGTGATTACGAACGGAAGTCTAGAGGACTCGTTACGTGAGGCTGCATTTCAGGGAAATATAGAGGTGGAACAATGTGTTCGGCTCTATGATGTGTTATTGTGTAATAGGAGAGTTTTTGAGGATCGCATTGGTATGGCCAATTGCTATACACATTCATTGAACGTTATTGATAGGTCAGTATTCACAGGACATAGATATCCTGTACCTTTCGCTTATCAGAGTGCAGTTGAGGCACAAATTAATCAGATGCTTGAAGATGGGATTATTGAGCACTCTAACAGTCCATATGTTAATTCTTTGATCACAGTACCCAAGACCGACGGCACTGTTCGTATTTGTTTAGACGCTCGTTTGGTTAACAGTAGAATTAGTTCAGATCAGCTGAAATCTATGTCAATAGAGGAATTAATGCAAACATTTGAGGGGAAGAAGTATTTCACTTGTGTAGATTTGAGTTCCAGTTTTTGGCAGGTGCCACTTATGTACGAAGATAGACCATTTACAGCTTTTAGTCATAAATATACCTTTATCAATTTTGTAGAACACCTTATGGGTTAAAGAGTAGTTCAGCAGCTTTAATTAGGGCTTTAAACATCGCATTAGGGGATGACACAGGAGAGTTTGTAACCATTTACATAGATGATATGGTAATTAGTTCACGCAGTTTTGAGGAGCATCTACGTCATTTAAATATAGTTTTTCAGAAGTTAGATCAGGCAGGGTTCACTTTGAAGCTGTCTAAGTCGTCATTCTGTCAGTCAGAAGTGACATTTTTAGGTCATAGAGTGTCGAGTAGAGGTGTAACACCAGAGGAAAGTAGGGTTAGCATGTGTGGACAGTAGCAACAGGGCATCGTTACAGACACTGAGAAAAATGCTAGGTAGAGCAACGTGATGACGTTCATTTAAGGGAGCCACTTGCAAGGTTGGAAGCAGGTGACGCAGAAACATTTATAGTTTCCAAACGTATTGGGAAAACAGCATATGTACTGGAGAATAGTGAGGGAAACAGATTATACGGAACGTATAATATACATAGTCTACGAAAATATGTGTCATAAAGTGAGTGTGTTTAGCTGGCGAGCCAGCCTATCAAATGAGTAAGTGTGGTGTCTGGTGCGTGGAAGATCTGGTCTTAAGGCAGGCGTATCAGAAGTCACACAGGGGGGTAGTATGTAAGTAAATGAGAGTTTTTAAGGTACAGGGAAATATGACGGGATTGTCGGATGCTGTTGAGCACTAAATTGTCTCGATGCACCAAGGCCATTTTGGCAGCGCTGATGGGTTCCCATTTATCTCCAAGAGATGGGGGAGCGCTTGAATAGGGCTTGTTAGCTTAAGGCGTCCACGAGATAAAAGATGGGCCATCAGAATGCGAGACAGTCCTTCATGAAACTCATACATATCAGCACACGTGATTTCTGTTTACGGCCTCGCCATGTAAGATTTGTAAGTGTGTAATTTAAGATAATATGTACAATGGTATTATTTGTGTGAGGAGAAATGGTCTGTGTTGAGAACTAGTATTAAGTAGAATATGGTTAACGGGAACTTAACAAGACAGGGCGCTTACGGCACAGAAATATTTGGTGTTATATGTAATGCGCATTTACTGTTTTTTTTTTCAGAAGTCAATATTAATTTAATCTACTTCAAAGAGAGATTAAGTATTATGGTCACGAGGCGCTGCCACAATAGTGTGATCGTGTGCTGAGTGATAAGTGGAATTAAATGTCACCATAAGGAGGGGACCTCCAGTGAAATTAGGAAGTTCTATGGTGATATAAATATATCAGAACACCTTCAATGCGTGTGGTATGACATCATAAATACATAGTGCTCACACATTAATTATGTCTATTTCTCCAACATAGAGAAATTTGAGAGGCGGAAATATCCGTGGAACACTATTCCATATGTAAAACATTGGACTGGTTGCAAAGTGCAATCCATTGTGACAACAAACTTTGACGCAAAGTGCGTGAAGAAAAAATATGAATGTATATATCTGTAATTTAGGGTGATTTCATTTATGTAATATGTATTTTGGATGGAGTTTATTAACGTGTCTGGGATAATCGGATAATGGACCGTCGTCACGGTAAATCATCCGATGATCCGAGGCGCATATGTAACGTGTTTTTCGAGGGGTTTTATGCAACTGGTATAAGTCAGTAGGAAGCCATTCTATATTTATTTACGCGGCAAATTGTTCAGCCAAGAGAATTTTTCATGTTAATTTATTATTATTATTATTAATTTATTATAATTATTATTTAGGTATTTTCGGAGCATTTTATAAAAATTATTAGCATTCAGATAGGTTTTCTATGTCTTAGAAAACGCTATCCAGCAAATTATTACGAACGACGATATCATAGAAAATTATCTGATTACGGAATTTTACGGAGTTTTCGTCAGTTAGGGTATATCGAGAGATATGACTCACTGGGATTTCAAGTACACGCTTAATCTTGTCGAGAAGCATGACGCAATCTTGGGTCGCAAGGTCTAGAAAAGACGAATTGTTGGAACGGAACCCTCCCGCCGAGTGTAATGACCCGGAGGAGGAGAAGATCGCGTGGTGGGTCAGCCAATCAGGGGAGACGACGTAAGCTAGTTGGGACTGAAGAGTGGGGAGCCAGCGTGTGGTTATATCGTTCGACGCGCCGTGAAACAAGGGCTATCTGTGAAATACTTGAGGAGTATGGATGCGCGTCCGTGTCGCTCCGATGTTCAGTGGAGTTAGTGACTATCTGTGAAATACTTGAGGTGTACGGTCGCAAGTGCGTGTCGCTCCGATGTTCAGTGGAGTTAGCGACGAACTTTTGTAAAACTTGGTTGTACGAGTGTTTGGGTCCGAGGTACGGACCATAGAATTATCTAATCTACCAGAATATCATCAAATTCCGACGGAGATGACGACGTCCAGGAGACTGTGGGAAGCTCACAACATCATCAAGAACGAGGGAAATGCTTTGGCAATTTCCAGTGGTAAGCGCCAATGACGCAGAAATACGCAATCTCTCATTTTCTTTGTTTTACATTTCATATTTCAGTAACTTCATAGCTTGGAAATAAGAGTAAAATCAATTTATCAGACTCCGTTTTCACGTAATTTTCTATCGGTAATATTCAAATCACAACGCTCCAATTTAAATTTTATACTTATTATTATTAATTTTGCTATTCTTGTTTTATATAATAAATTCATTTCTTTTACAATGCAATCTTTGCTTTCAGTAGGTAGCATTAGATATAGACCAATTCCTTCTCCTGATACAATTGTTTGTTGGGTTAATGATCAAATCATACCACGATCTGAGTGAATAGAGTCTTGAAGGTGTTCTGCCAGAGCTAGACGTTGTTAAATAAAAATTTAGATTTCAACATTGCGTTGAGGTCTTGGCGCCCATTAAAACAACATAGCTTAGGCAAAGGTAAACAGTTACATTTCTCACCCAACAGTTAGGAGCTAGCAAAACGTTTCATAATGAAGACATCTCCCACATCGATAGCGTCCTTCAGCTCTACCATATCGCCTCTGGAGCACAATCGAACCCCCAGAAAACTGCTTTGCTTCCGCTCAATAATAACTCAGTGATTACCCAACAGCCCTGGTTCCGGATAGTAAATGAGGTGAAAATTCTCGGCATTACCTGGAAGTAATCGCTTCTGGACACAGTGCAAGCAAACTGGACTAAGGTCATTGCCAAAGTTAGGGGAGTGCTGATCCAATTTGGTCAAAGAAACCTCAATATAGTGCAACGGGTCATAGTGCTCAACGTGTTTGCGCTCTCTAAAATATGGTATGTCGCACAACTTTTCCCACTTCCCAAAATGTTTGAGAGCCAATTGGCAAAATATACAGGTTGGTTTCTATGGCAAGGATTTTTGTTCCGAGTACAACGGGAACAGTTGTATCTCCCATCCCGGCAAGGCGGGCTAGGGCTAACCGCTCATGGCATGAAATGCCGTGCACTCCTCTGCAAGAACGATATCACCATTCTTTCCCAACATGACACTTTTACGAAAGCGCTATACAAAGATATTCGAAACACAGCCCGTGGTTGTGAGAGAGCTTTGCCGAAGATATTTAGGGACCATCAACAGCACCTTCTGGAAACTGTTCGCCAAATTCCTTCAGGGACTGTTCCAACGACGAAAAGTATTTATAACATGTTGCGGCAAGTGGTACACTCCAAACTGCGAATCGAGGCCACCACCCTCTACGTCCATTGGCCCTCTGTTTGGAAAAGTTTTGGGGCTATGACCATTTCTTCTGCTGTACACTCCCGGGTTTTTATCTTCCTCAACGATCTCATCCCAACCGCTCTACGGCGATATACCATCCGTCTTGAAGCTTACCCATGGTGTACTATATGTGGTCAAACTGATACGGCGACACACCGCTTCACATCATGCACGCGAGTTGCCTCCACGTGGCTGTGGTGTAAGGGAAAAGTATGTCAACTATTAAATGTGCCCACGGATGACCTTGATGACAGGAAGTTGATTCGCTTGTCGGTGACCGCCTTCCCCCAAATTAAACAGACTGCCATTGTGTGGATAATGGGCCAATATGTACACTTCGTGATGGACAATGATCAACATTTCTCGTTCCTGGATCTCAGGTATCACCTGCAGAAAGAGCGTTGGAAGCTTAATGAAAGTGGACAATTGTACGATAAATATGGACACTATCTGGATTTTCTTGTGATGTAATAGTATGGTATTTATCATATCTGAAAATTCTGTAAATCTGTAAAGAGCTAATAAAAAACAAAGCTGGCAAAAAAAAAAAAAGTGGAACGTTGCGAACTCTGAAATTATGCATCGTGAAATGGAACGGGTTCGTTTCCCACCTCTGACATGTTTTTTTTATTTCAGCATTCTTCTTTCTTGCTATTGGTAAAATCAGCCAAATCATACTTAACTTTTAAAATTCCACTAATGTAAAGAATTCTCCTTAATAAAGGAAAATATGATATTTGTCGCTCCCGCGCTTGCGCACAATGTTTTTTTTTTTGACACGAGCGAAATGGCGCATCCCACCGCCTCTTAAGGCTAATGAGATCTTTGTTTATGAGACTAAAAGAGGGTCCCAAATATTGTTTTTGATGTATCCACAATATACATTGAAATATAATTATAAAAAAAGGGAGGTATTGAAGAATTTAAACAGTCAGTTCAGTGTGTATGCTGTTTAAGTATCTTAATATTGCACTTTTTTTTTCCGTTGTCTGGGTGGCTCAGGGCCAGCGTTAGAGTCTGCGATTTTCATTATGCATCATTGAGAGAGTTTGAATCCCACCTCAGGTATGCATTTTTATTTCCTAATTATTCTTTCTTGCTGTGGGTATCACATTGTCTAAACATATTTTACTTTTATTATTCCCGTATAATAACGAATTCTCCACGATTTACGTTGCCATATACTTTTAAATTATTAAATTAAAATGGCCACAATCGCTTTCGCCATGAGGGACATTTGGCGAACATAATTCATTTGATGGACTCGGACATCGTGGACACTCAGCCTCGTCTACTTTGGTGTGTGTGTAAAATGTTCTCTGATAACCTGTGTTACTGGGATGGCTATATTGATGTGCGCATTTGTAATTAAGGTGAGGAATGGGGAGTTGACTAACCCGGTATTTGCCTGGAGTGGAAATGGTAAACCACGGAAAACCACATCCAAGATTACTGTGATGGTAATCGAACCTTGCTATTCTTAATTTTGCCACAAGAGTGCGCCCCGTTCCAGCCCTCGGACCAGAATTAAATTTCTTGGCAGAGCAGGATCGAACCCGTAATCCAGGGTGATAGCTCAGAATGTAGTCTTAAGAGTGGGCTTCCCTGTGTTAATATAATTTTTGACATGCACTGAACATATAATTCTAAAACTCCCTCCATTACGGTGGCTGGCGAAGTGAGTCTATGCTCATTCCAGTAGTTGGCGAAGTGATTTTATGCTACCTTACATAATTTACTGTCATGGAAATGCAAAGGATTGTACCTACAACAGGTGATGGAAATTGCTTATTTAGAGCAGTTCCGTGCTGATTAATTCAAAAGAAAGAACTCCATCCTGAGCTGCGTTTGCAAGCAAATTGCAAAAATTTTGCTGGCAGGGATGATTATAAGGATTTTATTTTTGTCGATCAGTCTCATCGCATTCTCATCAGCAACCAACTTAAGAATGAAAGTCTCTGAACGTCATTGTATCAATGAATATCATTGTTTATTGATTATTTGTTTAGAGTACATAACAATGAATCTAACCATTCTGTTGATTTTTTTAATATTTGGCGGCTGCGTTGATGCAGACCACTATAGTGTTATTTAATATGACGTTAATTTGGGGAGAAATGCTATTATAAATAAACGCATTTGACGAAAAAGAACATTAGCCGCAAATAGATGGGAAATCGGAGAAAAATACGAGGCCACTCTTAAAATCCAATATAAATATGCCATTTCAGAAGCAATTCCAGATAATATGATATAGGCCTACAGTGTAGGGTCCTTAACGAACAAATGTGAACATTGTTCTGCACCGTATTTATCGTGCGAAAAATCGACGCTTGGTTACTTTGACCTTTGCTGTTGTAATGGTAAAATTGATCTGACTAAATATAAAATAATCGACAGGCTGCAACAATTTTTCACCGGAGATGATATCTCAAGGAATTTCAGAGATAATACTCGGCAGTACAACAATGCTATGAACTTCGTTTCATTTGGTACCGGTACCAATGTTACTGTGCCACATGCATACGGTCCATATTGTTTTAAAATGTATGGAATTGCACATCATCGCATTTCTTCGTTATATTCCAAAATTATAAGCGACGGTTCTTGCTGCCAGTTGTATACATTAGATTTTCCAGAAGCTAATCGAGTCAGATCTGCAAATCAAGTGAATTCCTTCAAAACAATATTTTGCAAGAGCACCCCTACATTAAACATTCAAAATCCAGCTGATAAATTTCTATTAGCTCGACTCATAATTTGGGATGGAGCGCCAATGGCACACATTCATTCATTAATGTGTGTGAATCTACTTCTAAAAGATACGTAACGACATTATTCGTTTTTGTGGGAAAGTTATTCTTCATGGAGAATTCAGGTCACACGCTTCTCGCCAAACAGTTATTCACAATTATATTAAATACTCTTCCCTCTGGCCCTTCTCCAAAATATGCCACTTACATAAAAACATGTGATTGAAACCAGGTAAAATGGAATTTTCTGATTTTATTCTACATGTTAACGGTGACTACTTCTCTATGGATGGTGATAAAATCAAGTGTTACTGAATTACCAGCCAAACTTGCAACGCATGAGGATATCGTGACTGAAACATTTACTTCTGCGTAGGATATAATAAATTTCTCGAAAGTTTGCATTCTTACACCAATGGTTGGTTGGTTCTTCAGTTTAGGGGCTGCGACAATGCGGTCATGTAGCCCCATGTACTTTGGGTGTGTGTAGAATCTGTCTGATAACCGGTGTTATTTGTGATGGCTGTATTAGTGTGTGTTATTTGTGATTCAAGTAAGGACTGCAGACGATCAAATTTTCAAGGACAGTAGTTCCTACTTTGGCTACCAAATGCTACCGTCCACGACACCTAGCTGCGGACTTGGCTATTAGATGCCATCGCAGCCAGTACCTGGCGACGAACTTTGAAACTAATATAGCGTTATCAAATAATCTAACCGACAAATTTAGGCTTGACACAAATGTACTGTAGTTAGTGGAAGATTTTTTTCATGTCATAAATCTAAGGCATAGGACCGCCGGATTTACTTCTCCTCCGAAGATAGGCATACTGAGGGATTCTTACACTAAAAAAATGAACAATGTAATGAAATCAATTTATAAGTCATTGACCTTCTATCTAGTAACTTAGTTCAAAAACATACACCAGCATTAACAGATTAAATTCTGATGATGAAAGATTGCACTCTCGACATTGCAACATACTGCTGGCCATGACTGAAAACTTGATGAGGAAAATTGAGACCTATACGTTTATTTCAGTTTCCTGCATAATTCTTGAATTTCTTGGAATTATGATATGCCTCCACATACCAAACGCTTGACTCATAGTTATGCTGCTTAGAAATCTGAACGGTTCCCAAGGGCTCCTAAATGCAACCATATTGCTTGGATTTGGAAATAATACATGCAGTTGAAATTAGGCAGAGAGGTTTCTTTTAAAAGGCAACATTTTCCAATTCGCTTGGCATACTTTATCACAATTAATAGGCCTACTCAAGGGGAAACTCTGGAACGTATAGGTCTCCATTTACCTCGTCAAGTTTTCAGCAATGGCCAGCAGTATGTTGCAACGTTGAGAATGCAATCTTTTGACGCCCTAAAAGTTTCAACAGTGCCTAAAAGTAATCGTACAAAGAATGTATATAAGAAAATTCCTCAGTAAACATTTTCCCATGTACCGTCATGTTTTGACGGGTTTCAACTAGTAATTATTTAAAAATATTGCTACACTATAGACCGACATTGTCTACAAAATTTCAGAAGTCTGTACACATTTTATGAATTCCTTTTCACTTCCTACTCATTTGCTTAACCTGTAAATTTACAATTATTGTATTACATTATTAGAATATCATGAAGACATTTGGGAAAACGATATCACAACCACACAGAGCAGGAAGAGCAATCACATATAGGCCTACATCTAAAAAGAACAACCTTGTGTGTGGCATACATAACATTGTTATGATTTTTATAAAATTGTACCATTGTCAAATGATATGTTGTATTTACATGCTTTATGCACTAAATATAATGAATAAGAAAGAATACTAAAATTTGCGTGTGTATAACCCTGTAAGATCAAAAAATTATATTTTCAATTTTCATGAGCTCATAAGTAATATTTTCATATACATATTATGCATTATTGTCCATATTAACTTCATACATTGTAAGTATTTTTGACACGAATAAATGAATAAATAAATTTTTATTTTGT
Organism: Meconema thalassinum; assembly: GCA_946902985.2. Lineage (NCBI taxonomy): Eukaryota > Metazoa > Arthropoda > Insecta > Orthoptera > Tettigoniidae > Meconema > Meconema thalassinum. Next base: position 332,553,563 of record OX336393.1, read on the forward strand.
TTTCCATGAGAAAATGCATCTAGAGGTTTATTTGATTTTCTTTATGCTCTTAGAAGAATTGGAAAGAACGTGCCTGCTCCTTCTTAAACTATCTGTCTTCACGGCAGCAAATTGTGTGCCTCCCGAATTGTTCTGAGCAGTCACCCCGGACTCACTGAAGAATAGGCGCTTGGGTAGAAGGGCAACCTACTCGATTATGAGTCTTTGCTATGAATATGATGATATTACCTATGATAATTTACTCATACTGGTATTCTGTACAATGTAGGTATCTTAATTAAATTTCACCGTGCTGCATTTGTGAGTAGCGATGTAATGATGACAACTCGGTAGTGCCTATAAAAGAACTGGAAATGCTCAATGGAGCTTCTTGTATTGTGTTGAGGAGCTGATAAGGCAGCACTAAAAGTAGCTAGAGCACGATTCTGGCCTGCAGCTCGAGTGATCGGGTTTATGTCCTGCTTGCCCATCAGGGTTGCACAAAGCCTCATCAAACCTACTAGCTGAATACCACTCAACAGCTCCTGTTTGGACAACAACTCGGAGCTCTATTGTCATTGGAGGGTAACGCAAAGATCTTGTCGACAGAATATCGATACAAATCTCCTAGTGAACTCGAGTAACATGGCTCTTAGGTAGAGTAATGGACCAAGAAGAATTACGCTGTCCTATTATCTGGACAGTTTTGTTCTGAGTGTTATATCTTTACAGAACAGTCGTTGAAATTTCAATGCAGTGTTACGATCTTATTATTAAGGTGAAAAAGTTATTGATCATGGAAAGTACACTGACTACCACTGTAAGCTATACAGTGGTCTGCCATATTATTATAGGCCTAGTCAGAAAGAAAATAAAGTATTTGGTAACTTTTTGACCAGAAAAAGAATATTTCCGGTAAATGTTAGTGCATTTTCTTAGCACGGTATATCTTCGTACAAGCCTTAATATATTGACGACTAATTCAATGGAATTTTATGTGAACTTAAAATGGCGCCTGTGCAAAATTTTTAGCCTACTTTTCACATTTTGCAAAAATGAGGAAAACGTAGACTTATGAGATCGGGAAATGTGTGTCTGTCTGTCTGTGTTTCTGTCTGTCTGTCCTTCTGTCTGTCTGTCTGTCTGGCTGTGTGTGTGCCCCCCCCCCCTATCAACTCCTAAACGGCATCAGCAATCGAAACAAAATTTGGTAGGAGTAAAGATCTATATCTGAATATTTCACGGCCATACTTGAAAATTATGTCAGTGCTACCAACTGCTGAAAAATCGCAATTTAAATTTCAGATCCATGTTGGATATCTTGGAAGGTATGAATGAGAGCTATTTCAAAATTGGCACACGTACAGTTTAATTTTCAGGAGGCCATACATGGCAGTGTTGCCAAAATGATTCTAAGCCTGTTGATAGGTCCAATTTTAAATGCATATAACTTCTACACTATCAATTGGAATTCAACCAAATTTCGTATGTGCTATGTGTATACAAACAGATATGACTGAGCGTATTCTTAAGAGCCACCAGGGCTGCCAACTGTTAATAAATGCTCTCATTTTTTAAAATCCTAATACCCATGAGAAAGTATGCTAGCCGACAGCTTTATATTCTGCACACGTAAATTACCTGACATTCTATATTAATTTGGAGTAACTTATATAGGCCTATGCCAGTGCTGCCAACATGATTCTAAGCCTGCTGATAGGTCCCATTTTAAAATGCATGTAACTTCTATACTAACTAATGGATTTCATTCAAAATTGACACAACAATAGATCATATTATTTCAGATTATTCCTGACCAATACATGTATGTCATTGTTGCCAACATGATTTTACGCGCGCTGTTTGAACCAATGTTTAACTGCATGTAACGTCCATACTATCCATTTTGTATTCTGTACCTTAAGAGAAGGAACTAAGAATATATTCAGTCACCAGGGCTGCCAACTGTAGTTCTCTATTAGGCTTCATTATGCCAGGTACACAGTATTTCGAACTAATTAGAAATTTCGATATTACCATCTTAATTTCATCATTATTCTAGATAGGTCCATATAGATTAATCATTGGCATGAATCTTAAATTTTAAGAAAAGTAGGCTCTTTAGTTCGGCATGGAACTTCTTGTTAGAATATTGTTTTTATTTCTCGTGTCATAATGAAGCAATATAAATGTAGGTTGGTTGAAATACCAAATTTTAAAAATTTTGCACAGCCGCCATTTTAAGTTCTCATAAAATTACATTGAATTAGTTGTCAATATATTCAGGATTGTAAGAAAATGCACTAACATTTGTTGTTGTTGTTGTTGTTGTTGTTTGAGTCTTCAGTCTTTCAACTGGTTTGATGCAGCGCTCCAAACCTCCCTGTCCTGAGCTAATGCACTAACATTTACCGGAAATATATATTTTTTCTGTCCAAAAAGTTACCAAATACTTCATTTTCTTTCTGAGTATAATAATATAGCACACCACTGTTTAATAATTTATCTTCGGTCGTAGACCATTGTGGCGGAGACGGAAAGCGTGCTTGACAGTGATCTAATTCCTCTAAAAGTCTTACTAGGCCTACATGTAATTTTACCCATTATTCAGGGTCATCGAAAAATAATGCCTGGATTATTTTTTTAAAATCGAGTTGTTAATCGAGTTTTACCCTCCAGTGTGGTGGCTCCCACGGACTCAGCGAGGGAACTCACTCCTACCGCCATTTTCAGGCAGTGTCCTAGAGCTGGAAACATCTAATCGGAGTGGATACAACCGGTGAGGTGGGATTAGCACATCTTCCAGGCGGCCTCACCTGCAAAGCGAACAGGGGCCTCATGAGGGATGGGAACGGAAGGTTAGGGTGGATAGGCAAGGAAGAGGGAAGGAGGCGGCCGTGGCCTTACAGTAGGCACCATCCCGGCATTTGCCCTAAGACGAAGTGGGAAACCACGGAAAACCACTTCGAGGATAGCTGAGGTGGGAATCGATCCCCTTCTACTCATTTGGACCACCCGAGGCTGAGTAGAAACCGTTCCAGTCCTCATATCAGTTTTAAATTTCGTGGCAGAGCCGGGAATCGAACCCAGGACCTCCGGGGCGGCAGCTAACCATGCTGACTGCTACGTTAATGGTTTCAGCCTTAAAATGCGTGGAAAAGATAACATTTCTTTAATACCTTAATAAGTTTCAATGTTAGACTGAGCGTATCATCCTTTCTGCATACACTCTCGTATTTAAATACTGTAGGCTACATTGCACAGAAATTACCATATCTCACCGATGATCTGTACTGGGGTTTCCTTTAGAATCTTGAGAGATATCACAACTTTTATATTAGTAATTAATGAATTGAAATTCTTCTTCGTTATGTTCATTCAAAGAGCGCGTTTGAACTTGTTGGTTGGTTGGCTTGATGGTTTTCGCCTTCTTATCCTCCCAAATATTCTTCATGAATGCATTGAGTTGCATCTTGCTATGTGTGGACAATTTCCCACCAACTATACTTTTTAGGTTCCACCATAAATTTGTGTTTGCGTACTAATATAATCAAGACTCCGCGAATTTCTATGATGTTGCTTGTGATATTCATTCCTTGGTGGTCTGCCTTAGTTCCTTCTAGCTAAATCATTTTGACCTTCTTAAAGGTGATTACTTTAAATAATCTTTTGGTTAGTCTGTCGCTGTCCATTCTAATAGAATTTTAGACGTTTCTTGCGTACGGCATCAGTGGACCAGTCAGTAAAGGAATAAAAGTCCGCTGTTCTACTGTTAATCCAAATTCCATTTTCTCTCGTGGGACCATACATTTTTCAGAGAATTTTCCGTTCTTACTTTCCAAGTTCTATAATATTAGAGTCACCACCGAGAGATATGATTTCAGAGGCGTATAAAACTTCCGGCAAAACAACTGCCTTATTATTCTTCTACTATTGTTACTTTACTTACCTTTATCGCTGTGGCCGCTAGGGACCGCGAGATCTCAACTGTTTTTCTTCTCGTTAGCCCACCACGTCTTCATCCTTTCGGAATGGGACTTCTTCCATTCATCCGAGTGAACATATCTCTTGCTGTGTTTTACTTCCTCTTTTTAAACCTGACGGAGTTTTTGTTTCAATGGGGTTCTTAGCAAGATATCTGATTCAGAAATTTCAAACTTTAACAAGTCCTTATCCACTTCCACCAGCCAAAGAGGCACCACCTTTAAACCACGGAAGTATGATACCAGACGGTTGGAGAATCTACTGACCGGCATTCTGAGGAGGTGGGCATATAATGTTTTTCTCTGTTTCCGGTTTACACTTGAGATCTTTTCAGTGTGGGAGTATATTTCTGAATTATTCCAGATCTTGTAACCTCCATCTTTGAACTTAGGACGAAGAATTTTCCTAATGATCTTTCTTTCGTAATGATCTTTCTTTCGCTCGATCGGTCCATCTGTGCGGTGTGTTAGGCATTCCGCTGCATACAGTGCTTCTGGTCTAAGCACAGTTTGATAGTGTCTTAACTTTGCATTCCTAGAGATGGAATTTTTATTGTACAGTTGGTGTGTGAGGCGGAAGGCTGTTTCGAATTTATTGATTCGTGTTGAGATGGGTAACTTGTCAGGATTATTTGGTTGGATCCACTCACCAAGATCTTTAAACTTTTGAAGTTTACTATTATTATTATTGTTGTTATTTTATTATTATTTGATGCCATGGGTAACATTAACAATGATAACATATTGTCCTCAGAATTTCTTTCATCCAATGACATTAATGCCACATACTGTCTCAATGAGTAAACATCCTTCCGAGTAATTAGCAAGATTTATAACTCCATACTCTGCTTGCACTTGTCTCACGTTTCCTCACCTTGATGTCAGAGCTAGTAATTCATATTTCATTATAATATATTCCGTCACTGAGCTTTGTTGTAGAAATGCCGCTTTTTTATACTTACCTGGCAATAATTTATAGCTTATAAGCAGCCATCGAGGAAATCAGGTTTCCAGCTTAGAAGTTGATCATTCCCATTATGACCATATTCTACCAGCTCAACGCTAATTTGAAGTTCATTCAGGTCAGTCATTAAGTGACATATTGAGTCTTTTAAGAATAATGTGTGAGCGACCTACAATGTGCCGTATATCAGCCCCAGCATTGCGGATGTGTGGTGAAATTACCAGAGGCGCCGTCTACTTTCAGATAGTCTATATTAAGGAAGGGGGTGGTGAGGATGGCGGGAGGGTGGAGGGGGGGGGGGAGGGGAGGAGGAGATGGAGAGCATGGCAGGACTATGCAATATATTCTGATATCTCTATACATAAAAATATATAAAAATAAATGATTGTTTGTTTGTTGTGCCTATGATTTCATTTACAATTCATCTGATTGCGATGAAACTTTGCTGAAGACGCGTGTACACTCCCGCGAAGGTTTCTAAATTATTGAATCCATTTTTACAATATATAGTGCACGAGTAGCTTCAACAAATGAGTGTTAGTGCGCGAATCGTTTCAACAAAGTCCTGTATGCGTTCATATACCATTCATCTAATTGCGATGAAACGTCAGTGAGTTGTTGTGCACACTCCCGCGAAGGTTTCTAAATCAGTAAATCCATTATTAAAATAGGTGGCGCACGAGTAGTTTCATCAAATCAGTGTTGGCGCGCGAATCGTTTCAACAAAATCCTGTATGCGTTCATATACTATTAATCCGGTTGCGATGAAATTTTGGTGAGTTGTTGAACACACACCCGCGAAGGTTTTTTGAATTAGAAAATCCATTTTTACAATAGGAGGCGCACGAGGAGTTTCAACAAATGAATGATGGCGCACTAATCGTAGACTACGTATCGAAAAAGTCCCGTATGCGTTTATATACCATTCATCCGATTATGACGAAAATTTGGTGAGTTGTTGTGCACACTCCTACGAATATTTATGAATAAGTAAATCCATTTGACAATAGGTGGTGCGCGAGACATTCCAACAAATGAGCGTTGGCGCACGAAAGGTTCGGAATTAGGAAAACAATTTTTAAATAGATGGCATTGCAACGCATGCTGGGTACAGCTAGTTAGTAATAATTATTATTGCGGTATAAAGCATCAATAGCGTTAAAACTCTATACCGTATATGATTAAATTACTAGTATTCAAATGTTTATTTTTATATAATTATCTCTTATTTCATTAATTTTCAAATTTTTGTTTTCCTCTTCATTGTTGAAAACTATTTTAGTAGATAAAGTAGGGGTCTTAGCAAACACGTAAAATCCTCAATTGTGCCAAAGGTTGAAGGGCTAAGGGGCCCGAAAATGTTTCAAATTGTGAGTCTTGGAGAGCTGTATTAAACCAAAGAATCAAATTTCGATAATCACGTCCGGCCCAAATGCCGTTCCGGAAAAACAGCCTAAAATCACTTGTTCCTGTTTGAGATTCTAGCCAAATTATAGTACATTATGCAACGAGCCTATAATGGCAATAATTAACACACGAGTATGTTTAAAAAACGACCGTGACCTCGTTTTACAATTTTCATACAAGTGTCTTAATTACCATTATAGGCGAGTTGCATACGACTGTTTATGTTCGACGATAATTGACACCGTGGACGGCCGGCGTGGATGGGCCAACTTACCTTATTTAGAGGTCCGCCTCGCTTGAGCAACCAAAATCACCTCCAGATGACATGTCCCAACAGAAGAGCTCCACAGGGGTGGAAGGAAGGAGGAGAAGGGGACAACGCACAGGCTATTCTACAGACCCCCCCCCCAATAACTAACGGAATTGCTGCCGACGAAATAATGCCACAACAGCTGCTTAAAAATTTAAAATAAAAATATAATCAGGCATCAGGCAGCATAAACTTCAAAATAAAATAAAATCTCAGCTAGAATTCTCACTGTAGAAATAATAAATATTTAAGGCCGATATCAAAAAAACCATTACTTGAGGTAAGAGTATAAAAAGCTACAAACCAAAAAAACACTAAATAAGCACCAGACATATTCCCAAACAGGACCATGAGGGCCTTGGAGAATTTAAAAAAACTAGTGCAAAATTATTACCATAAACAAGGTAACGAAAGAATAACGTAGGAGTACCAAGAAAACTCCAAAAAGGAAAACCAAAGGTAAATTTAAAACAAATAAGTTAACCAACATCACCATGACCCAAGAACGTGCACTTCAAAACACGCCAGAAAAACAAAACCCCACAATGCACTTCTGTCAGCAAGTTACCATGGCGACCAAGAACAGTTGAAGGTACATTAGTACGTATTTATGTGAAACGCGTAATTTACATTTTTAAATTAAATCTTCTCCAGTGAGAAAACAGCTAGATATAAACAAACTCAAGACACTACGAGATCAAATAGTTTTTACAGGCAACGGATCAGACTAAAAACCGACCGACTAATGAGCCAATTTAGGCCTTGTGTTAATAGATTCGTCTGGCCAGCACCATAATATTATAAGAAGAAAATGCCTTAGCCAGATGCCAAATAATTAAATAAGAAGAAAAACAGTAGTGTTCCCCGGACAAATATAGTTTAACAAAAAAATTACATTTTCATAGGTGACATATCTATTCCAAGGTCAACCTTTCAGAACCAAAACAAACACTCAGTACACAATGCAAAACATGGAGCTCCAATAATTTAAAATAAATAAAATGCCAAAACATACCTTTAGGGGAGACAATAATTTTTTAAACACTACTTAGATATCCTTAAAGGATTTATATCATCAAAAATAAACTAAAATAGCAGATGGCTGCCAGTCGCTGTCGAAGAGATGCACACCTAAGATCGCCTTTCCATATTAAGGCCGAAGAAACTATTTACACGATTTTCATAGATGATAGTTGCACACTAATACTTCATGTATCACCAAATACTGGGATATATTCCCAAGTTATCGTGGACGAGGGCAAAGCCCTCGCCCTGGCGAGATTCACAATATGCGTAGTTCTTCTCCCAGCAATCAGTCACAACTTATTATTCACAAGATGGATGACAAAAAGCGAAGAAGGCCACCCAGCATGCACCAGGTTTATTTAAATTGGACCAATTAAATTTAGCCACATATTACGACAATGTGAAAACCAAATAATATTCACACGACACCACTAAAATGTTTTGGCGGCATGAAGTATATATAGTTTTTTGTTTCATGACGTAGAATATAATTGCCTTCAATTTTGCCCCGAATAGGAAGAGTTTTATAAGACACAACCAACACACTCTAGTGGAGAAGAAGGAACCACGTGAAGAAACCCCGAAGTCCGACAGCAACTGCCATCTCGTGTTCACAAACGGAACCAAGCGACCATGCGGTCGTTTCAAAATGTCATGAAGTCACATCCAGGTAAGATACATTTTTAAAAACGTTGGTACGGGCAATGCACGTAACAGTCTCCCTCCCTTAAGCGTGAACACCGTTCACGAATATGCCTAGGCATAGGCAGTACTCCTTACTAGTCGATTCACCAAGCATGTTTCCAGAAGATAATGTTCACCAGTTAACTCCAATTGATGGACGAAACCGCATCGTTTTGGTTAGGAAGAGTGCAGGGTCAGATTATCAGTGAAGGGATAATTGATCACCTCGCAAACCACTTAGTTAACAGCTTCACTGTGTTCATAAGTCTTCAGAAACGCAGAACACCAGCACCAGCAGTGCTTTCATAGTCCGAGACACGTTAGGTAAATTTTTCAATAAGTCCAATGTAGTTTGCTTTAAACGAAGTAGGTGGAAGCAATGTGCCATATATCATGCGACGCGTGGCCAGCCATTTACAAAATAGAAGTTAATCTAATTTCAAAAATAAAAGTTTACAGGATTACAATTTCTTACTACATTTTACAAAAGAGAAACAAAGTTGAATTTATATCAAGAAAATATTTCTGACCATGCCCTAGATCCGTGCTTACAAAATTTCATTTACAAATTTACCTTTTTACAGACTAGAAGTACCCTTCAAGATTACATGAGTTAATCGACTATACATTTAGAAGGAACTACGGCAGAGGAATGACCACTCAAATTCCCAAGGAAACATGTAAACAAAGTTGCCATGAGTTAGGTCTCCCACCGAGTCCAACTTACATGCTAGCATCTTTTATGAAAACATCAAAATTTAGTTTCAATTTTTACAATTTACCATAAAATGGGAATTACCCAACAGTTACAGTTTGTATCCCAGCAGAGTTTTCATATCCAGTTCAAAATTCGAGAAGGAACAGATGCCTGAAGGCTTCAATGAAGGTTAGGGATACTCTACATTACACAAAATCAGTTTACAAAATTTATGGTAGCATTTCCTCATTAGAAGCCTCTCCACCTCGTTTAATGTGCGACAGATGCACTCTGGAAATTTTGTTTGCCTTGAGGTTTCGAAAAGGAAAATTAATTAATCTGACATGTATGCCTCTACATTGTTGGTTCGTGATGGCACACATTGCTTGGCACGGGGACAACGAGGAATTCAAACGCAGTGACAGAAACGACCAAAACGAAGAGAAAATGGCAGCGCAGAAAACCAAACACCAATACACTAACACAAGGAACGCAATTGAGGTTCGACACCAGATGAGAATACAGTCGAAATCCGCCTGGGTGAGAAAAATCCAACATAAAAAGAACTAAGTTCAACAGTACACGAGGTACAATGCGGTTTCCTCGTTCAGGTTTATGACACGAACACGTACAACCAAAGGATGCCTAACATGGCCCGAAAATACGGTTAGATGAGAAACAAGCCGCTCTTGTTGAAAGACGAGGCTAACAGGGAACACTAACGTACCATTCCAAACGATTTAATCAGAAAAAAAAATTGAATTACCAGTCAAAATCAGAAAATTTTACTTAAGTTATAGTGGCTGATGACCGTGATTGCCATAGCATGAACTAAACAGTAGGCCTATGTCATTTACAGTTAGCATGAGGCAACTGATGACCCAGATTTCCAGCAACAACAGATTACTGGCTATAAATGCAAAACAAGCTGACTTACAGCAGCTGATGACCATAATTTTCAACAGAAATTTAACCCCAGTAAATTTTGAAGACCCTATATATATTAATTAAGTAGGAAAGCACATTACATTATGGCTGTTCACGAACTGAGACCTCATATTCACAACAACGTATTCATCGCACACATACTCATATAACAGCGATACATAATTTTTACCACCCACAAAAATAATTCCCATTAATACTCAAATATGCAAGTTATGTAGTCGTAGAGACATCATAACACAAACAAATACAATTAAAACACAATACCCTTACAATTACATTAAGTTACATGACACATACTTGCATGTCATCGAACAGACCAGTCCCATACCAAGCCAGTTCGGATCGTGCAAGTCCTATATACAGCCTGCCCAGGGATCAAACCAAGAAAGAATCCCATACTTCTAATCCTAGCTAACCCCAGACAGTAGACATCTCCACGTAAGACAGACCTACATATTATACTTAGTTCAACATTACAAGGAAAGCAACTAATAAAAATACGCTCCTAGGCTTACTTTTGCAAACACAACAAACCCTGAATTACCCCACCCTATAAATCTAAATCAAAATCTAACGTTAACACATACATCCAGACACGATTTGCACACGATACACACTTATCCCAGAACGATTGCAGTATAATGTAAGTTTAAGAACAAAAATTACAAATCGCACACTGCGATAAAAACACCTTAAAACAAACACTTACCTTGAATGAGTTTAGGAAGAATTTCTAGCCAAATAATAGTGACATGCACGTTAAATGTGCCTTTGGCACCACACTAGGGTCATAGGGAGGGCAGATTTCCATGGGTTAGCCCCTTTAATCGGACTACACTTCTCAATAACGCCAATAGGCGTGACAGTTCCATAATAAAAATATCACGAGAACAGCATATCACCACAGAATATCATGCAAAGAAACATACAGGAACACAACAGTCTTCTTAAACACCAACACTGCTTCGACACCTGAAATTTCGACAAATAAAATCATGCACAACGTAGCCCAGGACTGCAGAAGTCATCGCTTGCTTGGCTCGAGAACAGGAAGCTAAATTACAATAAATTGCTACAAACCAAATGGCGAACAGCTTCAGACAGGGCTCTTCGATGTCTTCAGACGTAGCATGTAAGCTATCAGAATATTACCAAATCCCCATTTCCCATGCCAAGAACACATGCCAGCCACTTACCAAGCTTGATTTTTCAGTGGGAATGTTGCATACAAACAGGATAACATACAGCAGCAAACACCTCGCTTGGAACAGGTCACTTACATAACATCACATGGATATTCAGAGGCAAACATGAAATTAAACAAACGACAAGGGTTAGCTTTACATAACATCAAGTGCACTGGCATGACACATCGCATCAACAACCGCTCCATCAGCACTAGAAGGGTCCATTAAACGAGCCTGCGGGTATTGAGGAGGGGATAGTTACGGAAGCGAACTCGAGCTCGGTCTACTACCAAAATGACACCGTGGACGGCCAGCGTGGATGGGCCAACTTACCTTATTTAGAGGTCCGCCTCGCTTCAGCAACCAAAATCACCTCCAGATGACATGTCCCAACAGAAGAGCTCCACAGGGGTGGAAGCAAGGAGGAGAAGGGGACAACGCACAGGCTATTCTACAGACCCCCCCCCCCCCAATAACTAACGGAATTGCTGCCGACGAAATAATGCCACAACAGCTGCTTAAAAATTTAAAATAAAAATATAATCAGGCATCAGGCAGCATAAACTTCAAAATAAAATAAAATCTCAGCTAGAATTCTCACTGTAGAAATAATAAATATTTAAGGCCGATATCAAAAAAACCATTACTTGAGGTAAGAGTATAAAAAGCTACAAACCAAAAAAAAACACTATATAAGCACCAGACATATTCCCAAACAGGACCATGAGGGCCTTGGAGAATTTAAAAAAACTAGTGCAAAATTATTACCATAAACAAGGTAACGAAAGAATAACGTAGGAGTACCAAGAAAACTCCAAAAAGGAAAACCAAAGGTAAATTTAAAACAAATAAGTTAACCAACATCACCATGACCCAAGAACGTGCACTTCAAAACACGCCAGAAAAACAAAACCCCACAATGCACTTCTGTCAGCAAGTTACCATGGCGACCAAGAACAGTTGAAGGTACATTAGTACGTATTTATGTGAAACGCGTAATTTACATTTTTAAATTAAATCTTCTCCAGTGAGAAAACAGCTAGATATAAACAAACTCAAGACACTACGAGATCAAATAGTTTTTACAGGCAACGGATCAGACTAAAAACCGACCGACTAATGAACCAATTTAGGCCTAGTGTTAATAGATTCGTCTGGCCAGTACCATAATATTATAAGAAGAAAATGCCTTAGCCAGATGCCAAATAATAAAATAAGAAGAAAAACAGTAGTGTTCCCCGGACAAATATAGTTTAACAAAAAAATTACATTTTCATAGGTTACATATCTATTCCAAGGTCAACCGTTCAGAACCAAAACAAACACTCAGTACACAATGCAAAACATGGAGCTCCAATAATTTAAAATAAATAAAATGCCAAACATACCTTTAGGGGAGACACTAATTTTTTAAACACTACTTAGATATCCTTAAAGGATTTATATCATCAAAAATAAACTAAAATAGCAGATGGCTGCCAGTCGCTGTCGAAGAGATGCACACCAAAGATCGCCTTTCCATATTAAGGCCGAAGAAACTATTTACACGATTTTCATAGATGATAGTTGCACACTAATACTTCATGTATCATCAAATACTGGGATATATTCCCAAGTTAGCGTGAACGAGGGCGAAGCCCTCGCCCTGGCGAGATTCACAATATGCGTAGTTCTTCTCCCAGCAATCAGTCACAACTTATTATTCACAAGATGGATGACAAAAAGCGAAGAAGGCCACCCAGCATGCACCAGGTTTATTTAAATTGGACCAATTAAATTTAGCCACATATTACGACAATGTGAAAACCAAATAATATTCACACGACACCACTAAAATGTTTTGGCGGCATGAAGTATATATAGTTTTTTGTTTCATGACGTAGAATATAATTGCCTTTAATTATGCCACGAATAGGAAGAGTTTTATAAGACACAACCAACACACTCTAGTGGAGAAGAAGGAACCACGTGAAGAAACCCCGAAGTCCGACAGCAACTGCCATCTCGTGTTAACAAACGGAACCAAGCGACCATGCGGTCGTTTCAAAATGTCATGAAGTCACATCCAGGTAAGATACATTTTTAAAAACGTTGGTACGGGCAATGCACGTAACAATAATTATAACTTTATTATATGCTTTAACATAAATATTCATAAATATCTGTGAGATTCAGTTATTTCAGTTGATGAATTGGCGCGCTAGCTTTGCTGACTGAACAGAGCACATGCGTGGATCAAGGTACTCCGAATGCAGAGACCATTCACTTTGCTTGCCAACACAGAAATATGATGGATTTTGAGTGCAGGCGCGAAGGTATCCTTACCTAATTGGTCACAAAACTGTTTCTTCAGGTCTGATTGGTGGGAGAAACTGTTTCATAATGAAAAATAGTGTTATAATGTGCCTCATTATGATACAGTTTTCTGACACATAATGTTTACATTTCGACTTCGTCGAACATAAACTTATTTACATAATTCCTTCCTTAATATGTTTTTGAAAACATCTTCACACGGGTTGGTGGTTGGTTGGTTAGTTGGTTCCTCAGTTTAGGGGCTGCGACAACGCGGTCATGTAGCCCCGTGTACTTTGGGTGTATGTAGAATCTGTCTGATAACCGGTGTTAATTGTGATGACTGTATTAGTGTGTGTTTCTGTTTCTTAATTCAAGTAAGGACTGCAGACTTTTAATTTTTCAAGTACAACCTACTTTTACCGCCAAACTACTAGTTAAGAAGTTGGCTACTAGAAGCCACCGCAGTCGGCTCCTGGCGACGAACGAAGGAACCTGAGCGTTGTTTACATGTTTTAACCTAATTTAGCTTCACATAGGTGTAATTAGTGGAAGGTTCTTTAACATGCCATAAATCTATGACATGGGACCACGAGCTTTACTTCCCCTCCAAAGGAAGGCATACAGAATGGTTTTTAACGCTCTTAAAATCCGACCGGGAAAGGAGTAATAAGGGCTTAAGTGAAACTCTGCATTGACTAACACTAGCACTCGTAGGAAAAGGCAAATGTAGAAAAGGAAATCATACTTTATTATATTTCATTTATCTAAAAGTCCTAGCTCATATCTTTAGAGCCTGATGGTACGTAAATTACCATGTCCATATCTTCTACAGTAAATCTACAATGTTGGTAAATTTCCAAGTCCATATACCCCCAAAGAAATAGTGGTCGTGAAAGTTCTAATCTATGGCAAAGGGCTGCTAGTGTGAGTTTTCGCACACAGTTAACAATTAGACCATAGCCTCATCATAGTATTGCTTTGAATTACCGCGGAAGATCTGGACTGCTCTTAACCGTATAAGAACCAACACTGACAGGTGTTCTGATTCTCTGCACAAGTGGATGATAAAAGACTCTCCAAGTTGTAGAATTAAGAGAACTTACAATGTTTATTTAATATATAAAGGCGAACAGTATATAAAGAATTGCGTGATTTATTGATAGAAAAATATTTTTTAGTTTTTAAACGTCATAAATTACAAAAAGCACGATTTAACAAGAAATACCAGTCTGAATGTAATAATTCTTCATTCCTGTAAAGAAAACGCATGAATACGGAGGATGAATCTAATTCATAAAATTATATTAAAAATAATTAAGATATAAGCCTACCGTAGCCTACTTGGAAAATTTAACAAAACACTTTTTTTGAAAGACAAATTAAATATTTAATAACTTATATATATATACCCTTGACTATATAACATTAATGATTGTTCATCCTAGGTGTTCATGTGGTTTCTTTATATAAAAGAACAAGAAGTTCCGTGATGAACTAAAGAGCCTACTTTTCTTAAAATTAAGTTTCATGCCAATGATTAATCTACAGTATATGAACCTATCTAGAATAATGACGAAATTAAGTTGCTAATATCGAAATGTATAACTAGTTCGAAATATACCTGTATAATGTAGCCTAATAGAGCATTACAGTTGGCAGTCCTGGTGACTGAATATATTCTTAGTTCCATCTCTTAAGGTACAGAATAAAAAAATTGGTTGAAGTCCAATGGACGTTACATGCAGTTAGACATTGGATCTATCAGCGCGCGTAAAAGCATGTTGGCAACAATGTCATGCGTGTGCTGGTCAGAAATAGCCTAATCTGAAATATAATATCTTGTTGTGCCAATTTTGGACGAAATCCATTTGTTAGTATAGAAGTTACATGTATTTTAAAATCGGACCTATCAGTAGGCATAGAATCATGTTGGCAGCACTGACTTATATTAATTATTCCAAATTAACCTAGAATGTCAGGTGCTATACGTGTGCAAAGTATAGGGCAGTTGGCTTGCATACTTCCTGATATATTGATATTAGGTTAAAGAAATATAGACAGCATTTATTAACAGTTGGCAGCCCTGAATGCTCTTAAGAATATTTATAGTCATATCTGTTCTGTTACACATAGCACATACGAAATTTGGTTGAAATCCAACTGATAGTATAGAATTTACTTGTATTTAAAAATTGGCCCTATCAGCAGGCTTAGAATCATGTTGGTAGAACTGAAGTATATAAGTTACTCCAAAATTAATGTAAAATGTCAGGTACTATACGTGTGCATAGTTTAAAGCTGTCGGCTTGCATACTTTCAGATATATTGGTATTTGGATGAAGAAAATAGATAGATCAATTATTAACAGTTGGGAGCCCTGGTGGCTCTTAAGAATACACTCAGTCATATCTGTTTATGTAAACATATCACGTACAAAATTTGGTTGAAATCCAATTAATTGTGTAGAAGTTATATGCATTTAAAAATTGGACATATCAGAAGGCTTAACATTATTTTGGCATCACCGTCATGTATGGCCTCCTGGAAATTAAACTGAAATAGTAGTATCGACATGTATGCCAATTTTGGAATAGCTCCCATGCATACCTTCCATGATATCCAACATGGAGCTCAAATTTCTAGTGCGTTTTATTCAGCAGTTGGTAGCACTGATATCATTTTCAAATACGGACGTGAGACATTCCAGTATACCTCTTTAATCATACTAAATTTGGTTTCGATTTCTGCAGCCGTTTAGGAGTTGTTAGGGGGGGGGGGGGGCACACCGACAGACAGACAGACAGACAGACATACATTTTCCCGGATCGATCTCATAAGTCTACTTTTTCCTCATTTTTGCAAAATGTGAAAAGTAGGCTAAAAATCACTCCATTCAGACTGGTATTTCTTGTTAAATCGTGTTTCATATGATCCATGACGTTTAAAATAAAAAATCACAAATATTGTCCTATCAATAAATCATGCAATACTTTATGTACTGATCACGTTTATATATGAAATAAAAGCCCTATGTATTAATTATACCATTGTAAGTTCTCATAATTCTTTGTTACATATTAGTGAGGCTATGATTTAATTCTTAACTTTGTGCAAAAAATCCCACTCGCGGTGTTTCAGCCCTCTTGGATGTTTTCAACATTGTGTTGCTTGCTTGTGAATTTGGTTTATATCATATAGTATATTAGTTAAATTATTTATGTATTTATTTATTCATACATTCATTTGTTTTCAATTGGGGTCCCCCGGTGTTGAATTGGGTGTACATAACAAATAACCAATTATACATAACAATTCAATAACAATTAAACTGGTGTATTTACACAAATCGTCAGTCTTTTTTTTTAGGCAGGTAGAGAGTTCCATTTATCAATGGTACGGTTTACGAAATAATATTTACCATAATTTGTACGCTGTGGTCGGCCCTTAACTTTGAAAGAATCATCACTCCTACTCATGTAAGTGGGCATTCCCATATGTTTGTTAAGCTCGCCCCATGCTGGTTGATTAGTATACGACTTGTAAATAGCGCAGAGTCTAGGTTTCATCCTCCTAGCCTCACGTGATTCCCACCCAAGTTTCTTTAACATACGGATCACACTGCTCCTGGGATGAAAGTCACTGAGCACAAATCTATCGGCCTTCCTTTGTACCATTTCCAACTCATTGATGAGCTCTACTTGATATTTGATCCCAACCACCGAGGTGTATTCCAGAATAGGTCTCATAAGTGACAAATATCCATGTTGTTTCTTCATGCCTGCTAATTAGATCAGTAGCGTCACATACACGTTGCTATAAGAGCATAATATCTTAGTTACGTGTCTTAGTTTCGTACTGTTTGTGTTACGAATTGCTTTGATTCGTACAGGGACTTTGTTTATATGTGACTGGGATTTTCACTCGCCCACGTTGAGAGCCTGTCTCTCACCAAGCACTTTGCCATAATGTGGCGCTCGCCCATACTTTATGAAGTATTATATATATATACACACGTTCACGTAATGAAAATCGTATCGGAACAGCACGCTGAGCACTAAACACGTGAACAATTGACTAAACTGAACATCACGAAGTTAAAGCTCTCAGCAGACTGCAAAGGAGGGGAACTTGTGGTGCCAAGAAGCGCATTACGGCAAAGTACTTGGCGGGAGACCGGCTCGCACCGCAGGCGAGCGGGTGAGCGAAAATCCCCGTCACATATAAAACAAAGTGTCTGAATGTTGAACACTGAAGGGTGTAAAAATTAACGGGAACGGAATCATGCGGAGAAGGAATAGAATGAGTTTCAAAACTTGATCTTTGACCGTCTAATTCCCTGTTACGTGATGCAAAACTGAGAAGATGTGGGTTCGATTCCCACTTCAACTATCCTGAAAGTGGTTTTCCGTGGCAAATGCCAGGATGTCTCATAACGTAAGGCCACGGCCACCTCCTTCCCAATCCCACCTGAAATACATACACTCAGGGCTAGATTTGTGACGGTACGCACCGGTACGCCGTACCGAAACCTCTGATCGGGGGAAAAGTCAAATATATAACATAACTTTTGGAACTGTGGAACGTTAGTTGTAAGTCAAGGTCAACTTGGTCTTTGACTGGACTGTACTTCAAAGTACGTGGAATCTTGGCTGAGAGAGAGAGGGCGCACATACAACGAAAACTTTTCTAAACTTTGAACAATTTTATAAACTCTAACTGTGAAGTAAAACATTTTCAAGTACAGTACCTTTTAGAATAAATAGTTATTTCAGAAAACTGTAAAGACAAAATCAAAAAACAAGATTGTTGGTGAACGTGTGTGTATTTTCAAAACGAATGTATTTTTTTAATTACGTAAAGAAAATGAAGTAATGTACATTGCTTGAATGGTAGCCTAGTTGCCCTACATTAAAATTTAATATAGGCCAACGGCTATGGTAAGAAAAATGTTGCTACAACAGTCTCAATTTAATTTAAAATTGCAATCAAAATTAGATTGCTATTTTGGTCTCGGATTAATTTTTAAAGATGTTCAGAAAAGCGTAAAAATATTGTTTTTAGAACTATGTATTTCAATCTATATATATAAAGCACAATGTTTGTCTGTCTGTTTGTCTGTTATGTATACAAATCTACACCGTTTCACCGATCTGAACCAAAATTTGTATACTTACCCTTTGGAACCCTGTGGGTAACCCTGTCAACTTTAAATTTCGGACAGACCACCCCATTCCCTGCATTTAAGCCCTTTTGAACAAATCTACACCCTTTCACCGATCTGAACCAAAATTTGTATACTTACCCTTTGGAGCCCTGCGAGTAACACTGTCTGCTTGAAATTGCGGACAGACCACTCCATTCCCTGCATTTATGCCCTTTGTCCCAAATCTACACCGTTTCACCGATCTCAACCAAAATTTGTATATTTACCCTTTGGAAAACTGCAACTAACACTGTCTGCTTTAAATTGCGAAGAGGCCACATTTAGCTACATTGCGGACAGATCACTCCATTCCTTGCATTTAGGCCCTTTGGCACAAATCTACACCGTTTCACTGATCAGAACCAAAATTTGTATACTTACCCTTTGGAATCCTGCGAGTAACACTGTCTGCTTGAAATTGCGGACAGACCACTCCATTCCCTGCATTTAGGCCCTTTGGCCCAAATCTACACCGTTTCACCGATCAGAACCAACATTCGGATACTTACCCTTTGGTACACTGCGAGTAATACTGTCTGCTTGAAATTGCGGACAGACCACTCCATTCCCTACTTTTAGGCCCGTTGGCCCAAATCTACACCGTTTCGCCGATCTCAACCAAAATGTGTATATTTACCCTTTGGAACACTGCGACTAACACTGTCAGCTTGAAATTGCGGAGAGGCCACTCCAACTCCTGCATTTATGCGGTTTGGCACAAATCTACACCGTTTCACCGATATGACCCAAATTTTACATACTTACCCTTTGGAACCCGACAAGTAACAGTGTTCAATTTAAATTTCGGACAGACCACACTATTCCCTGCTTTTTGTCTCTTTGGCACAAAACTATACCGTTTCACCGATCTCAAATTATTACCCTTTGGAACTCGACGAGTAACACTGTCCACTCGAAATTTCGGACAGACCACTCAATTCTCCGCATTTCGGCCCTTTGGCACAAATCTACATCGTTCACCGATCGAACACAAAACGTATATACTTAACCATTGGAACCCGACGAGTAACACTGTCCACTTAAAACTTTGGACAGACCACTCCATTCCCTGCATTTAAACCCTTTGGCAAAAATCTACCCTCTTTCACCGATCTGAACCAAATTTTACATACTGGCCCTTTGGAACCCGACGTGTAACACTATCTAAATGAAATTCCGGATAGGCCATTCCATTTACTGCATTTAGGCTCTTTGGCAAAAATCTACATAGTTTCACCCATCTCAACCAATCTTTATGTAACCCGATCAGTGATTTTTAGCCTATTTTCAATTTCGAACAAATAGGCTTATGAGATCACCTTTTGTCCGTGTGTGTGTGCGCGCGCGTGTGTGTGTGTGTGAGGTATGTGTGTGTGTCCCTCCCTAATAAAATCTAAACGGCTGGAGCGAGTTCAATGAAACTCAGTGGGTTCATAGCACTATTCCCGGTGACCTCGATCGTGCCCTTCAAATTTTGTTACGTCTCACCAATCCAACATGGCGGCTGTGCGAAATATTTCACTAGCATTCAATATCTCCGAAACTATTACCGATATCGCCCTGAAATTGTGTACGGTGATAAAGGGCACTACTAGAAGTTCACCTATGAGACTTTCAAAAACCTGGTGACTACAAAACCAACATGGCGGTCAAGCGAAATTGAGACTTTTAAATAGACATTTCTCGCGATTTGACAATCCAAACGTAATGAAACTTGGTACAGCGAATGTTTATACACATTGTAATGCACTGGAGTCTAATTTAGTTCAATTGTTTACATAACCTCAAAATGGCGGCTGTGCGAAATATTTCACTGACATTCTATATCTCCGAAACTATTACAGATATCATCATGCAATTTTGTACGGTGATAAAGGGTACTGATACAAGTTTACCTATGCATATTTCATAAATGTGTAAAGTACAAAACGAACATGGCGACCAAGCGAATTTGAAACATTTTAATAGACTTTCTCGTGATTTAACTCTCTGAGCGCAGTGAAATGTGGTACAGTAAATGATTTTGCAGATTGTAATGCACTGCCATCTAATTTAATTCAATTGTTTACATAACCTCAAGATGGCGGCTGTGCGAAATTTTAAAATTAAGTTTTTATTAATGTGTCGTAATCATGCGATCGAAGTGAAAGTTTGAATAATGAAGCTAGGTAATAATTGTCCTTGAATGGTACATAACTCTATGGCCTATACATATAACAATCCTAAATGGCGAGCTTCCGAAATATTTAGACGGTTCTCAATATCTATGAATCTTTTACAGCAACCAAACTGAATTTTTTTATGTTCATAGAGACTATGAACATATGTTCACCTATAGGACTTTCAGTTACCTGGTGAGCACAAATCCAACATGGCGGCGACGCGAAGTATAAATATTTAAATGGACGTTTCTCGCGAATTAACTATCCGAGTGTCGTGAAACGTTGCACGTTAAATGCTTATACAAATGTTGATCCACTGACATGTAATTTATTTTAATTGTTTGCATAATCACAATATGGCTGGTGTGCGTACTTTTAAAATCTCGTTTTTACTTCTTGTGTTCTAATCATGCGATTGAAGTTTGAATACCACACGTACACAATAATCTTAATGTAATAGTACAAAAATAAAAATCCATCCTGGCGACCATATGAAATATTTCGACGGTTCTCAATATCTACGAATCTGTTACAGCAATTAAACTGAAATTTTGTATGTTGATAGAGACAATTAACATGAGCAGGATATATGAAAATAGGCTGTATAATTCTTCACGGAACTACTTGTTAAAATATTTATTTTTATTACAGTACATTGTGTACATTATAAGTTGAAGTGTCAATTCAATACAGGTAGTAGTTTCCCTTATCATCCTCATCATAAGGGCAAATGGCCTAGATGTTACGCCCATTACACCATTAATCACCACACACAATAAGTCTTCCTCGCCTGTGAATTTTGAAATATTTATTTCTATTACGGTAGTTTGTAAGTTTGACGTGTCAATTCAACAGTAGTTTTCATTATCATACTTATCAAAAGGGCAAATGACCTAGATTTAAGTCCATTATATTTCTAAGGAGACTTTGATACATAATAATCATTCCACCGGGCGAAGCCGAGTACTACTGCTAGTATTCCATAAAGCCTTCCCACCACCGCCCGGTAGCCCACAGTACCGGAACCTCTTCTTTTACAAATCAAGCACTGCTGACACTACTACAGACCCACAGAGGCACAAGTTATCAGACAAATTGAACGCACACCCAAGTACACGAGTCTAAATGACTTCGATGTCCAAGACCCTAACATTAAACAATAACAACTCCAATCTCTTCTACAACTGCTGTTGTAGAAAAGTAAAACGCGTATCAATAATTTACAGAAGTTGAAGATCGTTAATGCTCGTACATCCATGATTCTCTGCTTCTCCATTGCTCGGGTCTGGATGTTAAATCTTCATTGTTAGTTTCATTTTCACTATAAGGCGCAGGTCATCTACGTGCATGAGTTTGAAAGATCGCACCAGGCCTCTCTATAGGCCACGCTATAGACCAAAATTGTATGCTTTTCGTTGTCGAGGAGAAAATGTATGATTTATCATTTTAAATGATCTTGTCGACTTCGTCGTTACGCTGAGGTCTGGCGTTACGTTACGATGACGGGACGAAATGTACCTAGAATGCACTGAGGTGTGTGACGTCATAGTACGATGTAGCAGCCGAGTACCAAGAGGGCAGTGCGAGAACAATCAAGTAGGCAGTTAAGAAACAAAATAGAATCTTGAAACTCTGTTCACGCACTGCCATCTTGGTACTCGGCGGCTAGCATTTAAGATGATATAAAGTCCTGTCTTTCAGACTGACTATCCGTGTATTTTTAGCCTATTTTCAATTTTAAAAAAATAGGCTTATGAGATCACCTTTTGTCCGCGTGTGTGTGCGTGTGTGTGTGATTCGTGTGTGTGTGTCCCCCTTATAAAATCTAAACGGCAGGAGCGATTTCAATCAAACTCGGAAAGTTCATAGCACAATTCCCGGCGACCTCGACCGTGCCCTTCAAATTTTGTTACGACTCACCAATCCAACATGGCGGCTGTGCGAAATATTTCACCAGCATTCAATATCTCCGAAACTATTACCGATATTACCCTGACATTTTCTATGGTGATAGAGAGAACTACTATAAGTTCACTTATGTGACTTTTGAAAACCTGGTAACTACAAAACCAACATGGAGGCCAAGCGAATTTGCGACTTTTAAATAGTCGTTTCTCGCGATTTGACCAACCAAACGCAATGAAACTTGGTACAGTATATGTTTATATACATTGTAATGCACCGACATCTAACTTCGTTCAATTGTTTACATAATCACAAGATGGCGGATGTGCGAAATATTTCACCGGCATTCTATATCTCTGAAACTATTAGCGGTATCTGCCTAAAATTTTGTACGGAGATAAAGGGCACTACTGGAAGTCCATCTATAAGACTTTTAAAAACCGGTTCACTACAAAACGAACATGGCGGCCAAGCGAATTTGAAAATTTTAAATAGACCTTTCTCGCGATTTGATGTTCCAAGCTCACTGAAACCTCGTACAGGAAATATTTATACACATTGTAATCCACTGGTATCTAATTTAGTTCAATTGTTTACATAACCTCAAGATGGCGGCAGTGCGAATTTTAAAATTAAGTTTTTATTTCTTGTGATGTAGTCATGCGATCGAAGTGAAAGTTTGAATAATGAACCTACGCAATAATTTTCCTTTAATGGTACATGACTCTATGGCCTATACATTTAACAATCCAACATGGCGACCATCCGAAATATTTAGACGATACTGAATATCTACGAATCTATTTTAGCAATCAAACTGCATTTTTTAATGTTCATAGGGGCTATGAACTTAAGTTCACCTATAGTACTTTAAATAACCTGGTGATCACAAATCCAACATGGCGGTGACGCGAATTATAAATATTCACATGGACGTTTCTCGCAATTTAACCATCCGAGTGCAGTGAAACTTGGTACAGTAAATCCTTATACGAATGTTAATCCACTGGCATCTAATTTATTTCAATTGTTTCCATAACCTCAAGATGGTAGCTGTGAACAATTTTAAAATCTCCTTGTTTTTTCTTGTGTCCTAATTATGCGATTGAAGTTTGAATACTACACGTTCACAATAATCTGCATGTAACAGCACATAACTCTAGGACCTACATATATAAAATCCAACATGGCGACCATCCGAAATATTTAGTCGGTTCTTAATATCTACGAATCTATTACAGCAATCAAACAGAAATAGTGTATGTTGATAGTGGCAATTAACATAAGTAGGATATATGAAAATAGGCTGTATAGTTCTTCACGGAACTACTTGTTTAATTATGGGGGAAATCAACGTTCTGTTCCCGCCAATTCCCTACGGCCTTGGGTTCAGTGCTATGTGAATTTCGGCGATAAGAACACTACCAACATCTACATGCACTCTGTAGACACCTGAGACGGAGTTCTTCATAATACTTAATCCTTAAGTACACGCGCTGTGATCAAGTACACCACCCGTACTAAAGATGTTAAATTATTGGTTGTAATTCTTCCAAAGGCTCTTGGGCACCATTTAACTTATCCCTAAAATGTTCCCAAATGACTACAAGCAGTGTTATTGTTGTCGGATTCGTTTGTGCTGATTCACAGGAATAAACATTGAACTGTTGCGCATGGTGAACAAAGTACCGAGTTGGCGAGTTGCATACGACTGTTTATGTTCGCGCTGGCTTTGCTGACTGAACAGAGCGCATGTGTGTGCCAAGGCACTCCGAAAGCAGAGACCATTCACTTTGCTTGCCAATACAGAACACCTATTTGTTACGGCGGATTTTGAGCGCATGCGCGAAGGTATCCTTACCTAATTGGTCACACAACTGTTTCTTGAACTCTGATTGGTGGGAGAAACTGTTTCATAATGATAAATAGTGTTATAATGAGCCTCATTATGATACAGTTTTCTGACATATAATGCTTACATTTCGACATCGTCGAACATAAATTATATTTTAGAATTAGAAACTATCTCCGTATCTTGTACGGTTCTGTGTTCTTAGGGCTTGTATTCAAGCTAAAACTCCGAGGCGACTTACTGAAGAGGAACCTATTACACTGTAGCGCAAGAAGAAGTGTGAGGAGACGCAGATACTTCCGAGGAAGAATTTATAAAGGAAAATGATCACGATACAGAATCAAGTATGGTTAGCCTTAACTATTCTACTTGTATAACAGTTGATTTAATGTGATTTATAAGATAAAATGTTTAGGGTAAGTGATTTCATGACATTATTCTCTTGGTGTACAATATTCACCACGCGTGTACTTATTATATACGAGGGCAGATCGAAAAGTCTTTGCCTCTATATCTCTTTAGCCAAAATGATACATACAGAAAAGACATCCCAGTCATTAATAAAGGAAGGCTTCGTTCTCGTCACTCACCCCTGGAAACTGAAAGGATGTTGATCAGCAAAGGCTTTAATACCAATGAATGGTGGAAGCATAGATGGCAGATTAACGCTACAGCAGAACAACTGAAGATGCCATGCATAACGACCAAGCCACCTGGCATTGAATTACCGCGGAAGATCTGGACTGCTCTTAACCGTATAAGAACCAACACTGACAGATGTGCTGATTCTCTGCACAAGTGGAAGATAAAAGACTCTCCAATTTGTGATTGCGGTTCTGAAAAGCAGACTATTCAGCAAGTGGTTCAGGAATGTTCCTTCAGAGCCTTCCCTGGCGATCCAACAGAGTTCCTGGTGATGACGGAGGGATCAATAGACTATATTCGTGGTCTGGACATTAATTTAAAAACATTTAATGCAGCCAAGTGGCCATAGGTTTACAAAAATGCTATTAACAAAAATTCAATTTCTTTTGATTCGCATAATCACTTGTCTTTTTTCTTTTTGTACAGATTTCTAAGTGGTCATAGTGATCGCATGCATGTCCACACAGTTGACACTTGCATGTAATTGAAGTCTCATGATACGTCTTGTTGTGACAAATGATGTGATGGAAGCCGTGTACTGCCATTCTTGTATAGACGTGACGCATTTCAAAGTTTGCTTTCGTCCATGATCGATCAATCATGGCGCCAGATGCAAAACACTCCGGATATACGTCTTCTCGCTTTTGGATGAGTGTTGCCAATAGGTTCCCTGAGGCATTTGTGTTGGGTAGATGTATTTGTGTCCTAAGATCTTCTATGAGGAAGGATTCTCTTGCCAGGAGATAAACTAATCTGGATCTTGTTGTCTTTGAAACTCCAACTGCTTTCTTAATGTATACTGCTTTTACTCTTTCTAATGTGGAGAGGTTTTTCATTGAGAGATACGGCCAGATAATTCATAAGCCATACGTCAATATTGGCAGTATTTTTGCTTTAAATAGAGACATTGCTGTCTCTAATCTGAGGGATCTTAGATAACTTATTCCATGCATAGCCATTATTGCATGTGTATCATTTTCTAATACATGTTTTGTGAAACACTTAGCGGTTGTTTGAAATGTGACTCCTAGATACTTGAAATCTGGAGTGATCTTTAGTTCCTGTCCTTGTATGTAGATTTTTGCTGTTGCAGGAACTTTTCCTCCATTCCGGAATACCATCATTTCTGTTTTAGGAACATTTATTTCAAACTCATACTTGTAGCACCATTCTTCTACATCACTTATTGTTTTTGTAATATTTTCACGTCTTTTGATGCTGTTACTGTGTCATCGGCATTGGTGCAGGAAATTATGCCTTCTCTTTGGATTAGTGTTAATACTTCTTCCGCAGCAAGAATGAAAAGCAAAGGGCTTAGCGGGTCGCCCTATAGAACTCCGTTTGTTAGAAATATTGGCTCTGATATTGAAAGACTGTCTGAGACTCGAATTGTATTCCATTGCAGTATTGATCCTATGATTTGTGTCCATATGCTATTTTCGTTTAAGACTTCTTTCAATTTCTTCTTTATTAAGCTTTTATTTATGAGGTCAAATGCCTTGGTAAAGTCAATATACACAATATACAGTTGTTCTTTCCCTTCAACAGCTTCCCAAGCATTTAGTAATAGGAATTCAATAGCAGCCAAAGTCGATTTTCCCTTCCTGAATCCTTGTTGAGTTTCCGGAAGATGGTCTTCTACGGTCTCTTGAATTCTTTCTGTTATTGCTCTTGTGGATATTTTGAAGGGGATATTTTCCAAAGCAATACCTCTGTATTTATTTGAATCACTGGGGTCTCCTTTGCCCTTATATAATACCTTTATGATGGACTGTCTCCACTGCGCAGGTATGGAGGCCATTTCAATGCATTTATTGTAGAGCTTCGTCCACGCTGGTAAAAGTATGTGAGCAGTGTCTTTTATATACTCACTATATAATCTATCAGGTCCTGTAGCTTTTTATTTTTTGTGCTCTTTATGACATTGTAAACTTCGGTTGTGGTTAATGGTGTCCCCTCCGCCTGGGTTTGTCGGTCCGGTTATGAGTGTTTTCTGGTATATCCCTCTGATGTTCTCTGTTTAGTGTGCTGAAAAAATGTGTCTCCCACTCTCTCATATCAATATAATGTGTTTGTGTTTGTTTCTTGTTGCTTATTGCAATATGTGGATCTCTTGTAACTTCGTTCACCAGAGGTTTAGCAGACAGGTCCGATTGGAATTCAAAAAGTTAAAACGTGAAGTCCAACCTAACTTGTTTTATTCGCGACCATTCTCATTAGAAGAGATACAACATGGTTTGGATGCCCTCCTGACTGGAAAAGCAGCGGGATTTGATGGTGTGTATCCGAAGTTTCTCAAGATATGTGGTCCAGCTACCAAACGATGGGTTGCAAACTTTTTCAGTTCCATTCTACAATCAGGACGTCTTCCACCGTCTTTCAAGAAGACCAAAATAATTGCAATACTGAAGCCAGGAAAAGATCCAAAGCTATCCCAAAGTTACAGGCCAATTGCCTTACTCAGTGTCACCTACAAATTACTTGAAAGACTGTTACTGAATATTATTAATATTATTATTATTATTTATTAAATCGTTACAAATACACACATTTTACAAAATTCATAATATCTGCAATTGAGCAAGAGATTCCTGTTGAACAAGCTGGATTCCGCCTAAAACGAGACTGCTCGGATCAAGTCCTTGCCTTAACTACATATCTAGAAATTGGCTTTGAGAAGGAACTTAAAAGTGTTTCTGCCTTTCTGGACCTCTCAACGGCGTACGATACTAGCTGGAGAAAAGGACTTCTCCTCAAACTCATAAAGTCAGTCCCTTGTCTTAAAACAGTGACTCTCATCAGCAACATGTTAAGTAATAGACTATTCCAAGTTCACAATGAAAGTGCCAGAAGCAGGTTCCATACACTCAATAATGGTCTACCTCAGGGTTCAGTTTTATCCCCTATGCTATTTAACTTATACATTCATGATCTGCTAGAAACGGTATCCCGTAAATTCATCTATGCGGACGATATAAATCTTACAGTCCAGTGCACCACTTTTGATGAAGCAGAGGATTTACTGATTGAAGACCTTAAGAAGATGAATGTTTATTTCAAAAAGTGGCGGCTTCAACCAAGTTCTTCTAAATCTGAGGTAACCACATTTCACCTTAACAACCTACAGGCAAACTACCAACCTAGAGTGAAGTTCGGGAACCAATATCTGAAGTACAACAGCTCCCCTAAGTATTTAGGAGTGATATTGGACAGGGCATTAACGTTCAGACAGCATATTGCAAAAACAGCAGCAAAATTAAAAGGCCGTAATAACTTACTAAGTAGGTTAGCTGGTACATCATGGGGCGCTGATGCCAACACACTCAGGACTACTGCTTTGGCTGTCGTTTACTCTCCAGCTGAATACTGTGCAGGTGTATGGTTGAACAGCTCCCATTGCCAACTGGTTGATATTCAACTCCGGCAGACAATGCGGATTATCTCTGGCACTCTACATTGCACTCCCTCACAGCGGCTACCTGTACTGTGTAATATTGTTCCTCCTCACATCAGGAGACAAAAAGTTCTTTCCCGCCTGTGGCGCAGAATTATGAATAATGAAGTTCTGCCAATCCACCAAGACGTCAATCAACCTTCCACATCCAGGTTGAAATCACGAAAACCAGCCTACAAGACGGCTATGGAACTTACTTCAGCTCCACTCAACCCCCGAAATTAATGGAAAGTTGAATGGTCTACCTCTCCACCTCGTGGCCTAATTAGAGTACTTGATCCTACCATCAAACTACCTGGATTCCATCTCCCTCGAGCTGTCTGGTCCCGTCTGAACAGAATTCGATGTGGCACAGCTCGAACTAGAGAAGCCTTACATCAGAGGGGTTGGATTGACTCGCCTCTTTGTGATTGTGGATATGAAGTGCAAACCATCAAGCATGTCGTGCAGGAATGCCCTCTATATATGCACTCTGGGACCTTAGAAGAGCTCCATGCAGCCACTCCACAAGCTCTTGAATGGATTCAAGACATGGCAGCCCATATATGAAGGTCCTAATGCTGTAAATTGTTTATTTGAAAATTTATATTTATTAATTACAGTACTGTCTTGTAAGCATCATACGCTAAATAAATAATAAATAATTTCCCTCTCTTTCCCAAAATGCTTTCATCTTTTCTTTTAACGCATTCTTGTAATTTCTCCTCATTTCAGAATATCTTCGCAGGATTATCGGATTAGCAGGGCTCTGTCTCAAGTGATGTAGAGTTTCTAGTACTTCCCTTCCTAAGATGTAGCACTCCCTGTCAAACCATTGTTCTGCTATCCTTTTATACTGTACCCTACTGGAGTTGGTACAGGATATGAACTTCGGATCTCTGAGGTGAAAAGACGTTCAGTTACAAGATAGCCATGAGGAAATAAGAAGTGATTCAGGCAATGACGCAGAGCATTGACAGCCTTATCTGAAGTCACAGGATGCAAGCTGTTTGTGAATCATGAGGACAGTCACGCTATGATGGTTCAACCAGAGCAGATTGGCAGGGGAACCACCCTGGAGTTTTAACATCAGCATCTTTATGACAACACTGGATTGCCTCCCAACACCGCGAAATTGTGAAATAAGCCGTTTTTGCGGAAACAACGCAAAATTACATAAATATGTTTACGTAAATCATAATAATCCAGGAAATTATGAATTAATCAAGGTAAAAATCGAATAATTTAGGCACAGGGGAAAAGTGCTTTCGAAGCAGTTACGTCACTAGGAGGAGCCAAGAGGAGGTTTTGGGAAGGAGAAAATAAAACCCATTCGCCCACGTATCGATTTTCGGGAAACGAGATGATAATGTAACGTTTGGATTATAGGGAACATAATGATATATTTTTCAAAAACGTGCGACGTCTATTTCAAAAGATAGTTCCAAGAAGAAGACAAAAGTAATTTATTTTTGCAAGTTCCCAATATATAGCCAAGGTTTCAGCCAGAGAGCATGCAGTATTCGTCAGCCCAGTGAGGCGTTATGCTGTATCAGAAGCAGTTTCACCATCAGTAAGCGTGGAGACGCTTCACGCTGTATCGCAAAATGCAGAAACGCTGCATCATATCAGTCGCAGTTCAGTCAAGCCCGGAGAGGCTCAGCGCAATTTCGCACAGTACATAAGAATACAGTACGCAGTATTATCAGTCTGCCAGGACGGAAGATCGTCCTCACGTTAGTAAAAACTCATCGCACTCTTGTATGGTGATGTCGCATCGAGTAACGCAGTTCGTTACCAACCACTAAAGTGGATCGTGTTAAGTCAAATTAACAAATCGTCAGTATCCGCGGTTTCAACAAAGGTTTATATGTGCGTGGTAATATAAATACGTCACGTCAAAACGTACTGTTGTTTGTAAGTGATCGCTAAAGCACTTGTGCTAGATCAGATAAAATTTTATGCTACACGGAAACCGTGACGAAATAAGTTGCGCCGCGTCAGATTCTAGAACATTAATCAGCTAGAGAGCATCAGTCCAGATCAGTAGAGACATTACGCTGGAAATCATCGGTTCGAGACTATAGGCAGGTCTTCGTGAAAGTCAAGTGAAAGACCACATTATTAAGGGTCAGATATTGGAACGAAATCCAAAAATTCAAGTACATGGGCACGGGTTCGAGACCAAAAGCAAATTCAGTGAATTTTGGCGAAGCTACAGTGTGCCAAACAGGGACGTAGCCAGAAAAACATTATCGTAGGAGAAAGAAGAATATTCTTGTCGTAGTATATAAAAAGGACAGATTACGGTCAAGAAGTAAGCGGGCCATAGGTTCGATAGACCGCTACATAAACGTAGGCCAAGTGAAAAATGCAAATCGCTTATAAAAAGACGATAAAGGAAGCCGAAATAGGTTGAAAGGACAGGGTGGATACTAAATCCAGTGAAGAACTAGGAGCCGTTCGAGTTATCACGCGTCCAATGCAGGATCTTAGGATCTCATCAGGGCGTCAATCACCGATAGGAAATGCCGAAGATCACTGAGATATGGTGAAAAATAGTGCAGTGGAAATAATTTAAAAGATATATGTGTTTAGTGTTAATACAGTGTTTTTATAGAATAATAATGTGTTTAAATATAAGTGAAGGTCGATTGGGCCTAAGTGAAATGCAATTCACGAAAGAAAGTGCCATGGAAAAGTGTTAAATATGCCTTAGATGGGTGAATCCTTCTAAGGATGAAGCAGGAGAAGCACACTGGTGAGGCATGATTTTTCATTAAAATTTGCAGCTGTACGATGCACTGACCCGGTGAAGTCGGTCGTTGACTAGGGAGTTTAACGATTGATTCACTGGGTAGTTGAATGCACTAATATAATTGAAATGTTGGGATAATAATAAATAACTGCGAGAATGACCTCGCAAAATAAGTATAAAAATGGGATCAGTAAATATAAAGTAATGGAAACCCAAGAAATGAATTAATAAGTAATAAATGATTTGGAGGAAGGAATCGAAATAATAACCTAAATGGCTTAGAATTTGCCACAGTAAAAATCAGGTTATGAATTAAATACGCATCATAATGAAATCGTTAAATGTCGATATGATAAGGAAAAATAAAAATA
Source organism: Meconema thalassinum (assembly GCA_946902985.2). Classification (NCBI taxonomy): domain Eukaryota; kingdom Metazoa; phylum Arthropoda; class Insecta; order Orthoptera; family Tettigoniidae; genus Meconema; species Meconema thalassinum. The sequence continues at coordinate 332,585,375 of OX336393.1, forward strand.
GTTTGATTTTAGTACCATATAATTAAATGGCAAGTAACTTAAAGTTGTAGTAAAAATAATTGAAAATCTGAGATGATAATAATAAAAATAACTATTATTGAGTTGTTATACTCTAAAAATAAAGTGGTGATAAACATCGTAATAAGGAACTCAAGTAATGAAAACGGAACGAAATAAATAATATCTTGACGTATTGTTGTCAAATGATCAATTTGTAAATCTCTAAAGTAATTGGTGAATAAAACACCCAAGGAAAAATATATTATTGCAGGCTATCAAGCCAAAGTTATGAGAATAAAATAATAGGAAGACCGGGGTCTTACCGATATAAATGAAAAATTATATAAGAGATTAAATAAACCGCGAATAACCAAGCAAGAAATCGTGTTGCCGAAAAGGCCTAATAATAAAATAAATGTAGCTTCAAGCTAATAAATATGCGTTAACCAGGATATATTTATTCGGGAGATGGAAAGTATCGTCGAAATATTGTGGATGAAAGATTCCCATTAATGTATTGTTGTTGTATGAAAACGTCGTGTTATATTGGGTAGCCGAAATCCCCACTAAAATTTTGCCATATTTAAGCGTCGAAAATAATAGTTACATTGTAAGTCCGGTAAGACAGTGTTATAATAAAATATTGTAGGCAAAAATCGACGAAAAAAGCGTCGTATGTGAATGTGCAAGTGGGACCGATAAGGCATTGTTATAATTAAATATTGTAAGCAATAATCGTCGAAATAAAGCGTCGTAAGTAAAATGTGCAAGTAAGTCCGAAAAGGTATGGTTATAAATATAGTGTTGTGATAAGACGTCATACAAGTTGTTGTTAAGGTTGGTGTAGTCAACTATTATACATCCTCTCCGAGATAAGTAATAAATATCCTAAAAACACGAAGTGTAATGATAATAATAATAATATTAAAAGCAGGAACAAATAGCCGCTTTAGAAGTGAATGAAAGTCTTGGTGATCATATGGTTAAATAGTAAATAACATGGTAAAGCAAGGCGGTCGGCGAGACGCCATAAATCAAGTGAAGTGTCACAGGAAGAAGGGGGCAGCTGTTAGAGCCTGACCTACCATAGTGAGGGAGTGAGGAATGAAATTTAACAAGTTCTGCGGTCAATTAGGGTCTAGCAGAGACTAGTAATAAAGAGGCCACTATATGAAAGTTTTTATTAAAAGATGCAAGCTCAAAATAACCTATAAAATCATAATGCTGGGATTGAGACCATTCTCCAGAATATAAGTTTGAAGCATTTACATAGATTTTGACGGATTTTGTCAAATACTTTTATTGTTGAAAAAAGGATTCCTTCCTCAAGAAGAATGAAATAACGGGTTATGAAACAATGTAGTTTTAATATGAATAAAGATCCCAATATAATAAATAACACAGTGCATGGTACACTGCTGAGGAAAAGTCACCTGATGCATGGGAAGTAACTGGTGGAATAAGGGTTCGATCCACAGACATGGCATGTTCTTGTACAGTATTTTAAATGTTTAAGATCTAAGGCTTTGTGAAAAATTATTGTTAAGGTCCAAAGGACTAAATAAATGATAAATAAATAATGTTTATGTAACATAAAAGAAACCCTGAAGGGTAAAGTTTGAAATGAATATAAATGTCCAAAGCCTTGGAGAAATTATATGACTTAAATGATAGGCGCGCTCAACGCCTGAGTGAAATATACAAAAATAATGATAATTTAATTTAAGCAGGACAAAGAAGTTACAAAGTTCGTGAAATAATGAAGTGACATTATAGTGAATTTTGATGAATTTTTAACAAAGTGATTTTTAGTTTTTGAGTGACACTTGAAGAGACTATGCCAAGTGATTTGATTTTCGACATGTTTTGAGTGAATCTATTTTTCTTCTATGAAATAAATAATGTAAAATTGTAATGTTGAGTTTTTCATCTAATCCTTGTGAACCTTGAGTATTCCATATCGGATGTTAAGTCAGTGGTGGAGGGAACGTTACACGCCCCGATACCGCAGTAGTAAAAAGCCGAGTGCTGACTGATCATCCTCCGTATAAGCGGGCACAATACCTAGTCGTTGTGGCTTGTCGTAGAAGGTCCTCCAAGCTTTGCATTGCCTCCGTTAGTCTGGAATCTATTATTAGCTCTTCAATATTTTCTATCTCAACTGATTTGTCTTCTACCTTCCCAATGTCTATTTTTCTTGAGAATAATTCTTCTGCCGGTCTGTGAGTTATTCGCCAATCACCTTGTAATTTTATCTGCATGGAAATATGTTTTCGCAAAGGGGTGTGAGTTGCTTTCTATAGAGGTGTTATAACACCTACAATTGGACCCATAATTAAAGCGATGTCTATTGTGCTTTTGCCATTATGGGATATGTATGTGGGTATATTGGGTTTATTTAGTAGAAGGAAGCATTCCTCCTCTAGCTTATCCATTACTAGTTTTGTTTTGTAACTCTGAATAACCAGTCTACAGTTTAAATCTCCAACTATGATTATTGGCTTGTTCTGATCACTCTGGACGCACAACTGGTCTATTTCATCTAGTATGTCAATAGCAGTTTTGTTCGGCTGGAAGTAGACTGCAATTATTGTAATGACATTAGTTTCAATCATAAGGGTACGTTCCCTTTGGGCAGTATAGATTATTGGTGTTAGACTAGGTTTTATAAGGATTGTTATGCCTCCAGTTGGTCTTCCTCTTTCCCCTTGTTTTGCATGAAGATGTGTGCAATAATAATCTGGGTGTTGCCATTCGTCTGTTACATTAATTTGTATCTTTGCGATCTTTTTTTATATTTTAGTGATGCTTGTAGCCATACGCTAAATAAATAAATAAATTGCAAATATACGTACTGTTCTACCACATGGTCTCTACATTGTTCAGATATTTGTCATATCGCAGCACTAAATTTGAGATGTCCCTTTGTTAGAATTCATACGGCTGACAGTGTCACCATCGTCGGACTGCTGTCCTGGCGTCATCGTTGCAAGTGAATCGCTGAGCTGCCAGGAACTTCTTCAGCGGACCATGCCAATATGAGACCACATGTGGCAACCAGAACCGCCAAAAAGCTCCCGTCATTTCACTCGGAGAGTCTGGACCACCCACCAACCATCCGGACCTTGCCCCTAGAGATTTCCACCTTTGTGGTCCGCTGAAGAAGTTCCTGCCAGGACAGCAGGGACATTTCAAATTTAGTGCTGTGATGGGAACAATATCTGAACAAATGTGGAGAGTATGTGGAAAAATAGTGTAAGGTACTATACTCTAATTCGTGGAATGATCCACCAATATCCGCAGCTGGAAAATTGATCGTAGCAATTTGAAGTCCCCGGCTAGAAAAACCACACAGTGCTACTTGGCGAATACACTCAGGATAAGGAACAGGGATTTACAACCGAATGTGCCATAGAAACTAACTACAGAACAAAAGGTTCTCTAAACTACTCGGGAATACGAGAATCAAAGAAAATCTCGGGCTTAAGGATATGGATCAGGTCCCTGGGAAAACCTACACCCTATAGCACATTCCTCTACCATTAAACTACAAAAGACAATGCCAAATTTCTATAAAAAGATCAGGGAAACGTAAGTTACGTGCCTGTCATTTATTCAACGACACGAACACACGCAAGCGAACTTCAAACACTGAATTGAAAACTTATGTTACTAAAAATCTTAAAATTACGTAAATGGTGTTAATTCCAAAATATTTACATGTCCGTTTCCTCAAGAAACCATGAATAAATCATAACGATGCTTTCATAAGCTCAAATAAATCAAAAATAAATAAATTGTGGCAAACAACTGCTGTGCCCTAGATAACCGGCGTTTAACAACAACAAAATTAAATTAATGTCGTTTAATTTTTAAAATCTCCGCAAAATAGCGTGAATTTACCAATGACGTAGATCTCCGTCATTACAAAAACTATTTGTTAATCTATACAATCTAACTCCCGTCTCCTATCTTCATAAAATCCTTCCGTAGAAGCGATAAAAATTCCTACCATAAAATTAAAATAAAATACGCATAAAATTTTACTCCTAAAAATCCCTATAAATATTATACACGGTTTATATACATGACATACATTTATGATGCCGTTCGTCAACTTACATCTTAAAATGAACCATTTACAATTGGCAAAAATGCCTATTTCTAACTTGAAATAAAGACATTAACTGTCTTTCTACCCCTCTCAATTTAATTCTTTCAGAATTCAGAAATTTTTTCACCCAACTATGTCTTTATCGGTAACCATGTTGCAATTTGGGATTCTATAATCCGTACAGCTAAGTATATTCAAAGTTTAATTACCTCCACATACTGGTCTGTCGTAAAAATAAAAATACTTAATAAAAATAGTTTTCATTTCCGTCGAATAATTACCTTTAATTTAATGTCTACTCAGAACCATTTAAATAGAACTCAGCTTCAACTATTGAGTCTATCTCAATAACTTCAAATACTCCTATGCAAAATACTGCCTCTTAACAATCCTTTCCTTCAATAAGAAAAATCGTATACACACATCTGTCTCAACAGATTTTCCTTCAACAAATGAAACAATAACGTCACTGTACTCATTGTCATAAATACATGTTCCTCCGTCAATGCGGGAATATAATACATATCTTTCCTAGATATACTTCGTTGTTCCTTCCTCACTTTATATACTGTAGTATTCTCCAAATACATTATTTCTCGTTACTAAATATTTATTGCAGTTCCAACACATTTAATAAATATATTAAAATAAAAAATGCTGGCTCTTTCGATAAATTATCTTAACAGATAATATAACAAAATACTATTCCTTCGATGACAATTACATTCAGTTACATACTTATTAACATTCTTAATGTTAGCTGCACTCAGCTATTGTACTTCTCTCAAGTATTTCTTAAATCTTTGACTGTTATACTATTATGTCGCAGCTTGTATTTATTTCTACACATATTACAATATTATTTCCATTCTTTCTCTATTTCAATTCTTCTACAATTCCATATTTTAACATTTGTGAATAATGAAAATAAATATTTACAACCAGATCTGTAGAATGAGTTCTTAGACTATAACTTCGTTCAGATCTTCAAAATAGATCATCAACGATCGCATTATTTAATACATACCTCAGTATATTTTCCTTGGAACAGAATTTTCATTAAACTTCCATCATATCTAAAATTGATCAAATCCTCTTTAAAAAAATTCCTCTCGGCACGCCGGAAGGCGGAGGTAGATTTCACCGGGCAAACTGGGGGATAGGCTATAATAGGCAAAATATGCAGGTTTTCGTAGGAGGATCAGACCTCATTTATTGCGAGAAAGTATTTTACAATTGGAGGTTAGTTAAAAATTTTTCGTCTTTCTATGCATACTTTTAACATTTTACTGTCTTATGGGGATGGTAACCTTCTTGTCATTTGGGGTTAATTTTTAGCCTACTTTTCACATTTTGCAAAAATGAGGAAAAAGTAGACTTATGAGATCGGGCAAATGTCTGTCTGTCTGTCTGTCCGTCCGTCTGTCTGTCTGTCTGTCCTTCTGTCTGTCTGTCTGGCTGTGTGTGTTCCCCCCTATCAACTCCTAAACGGCTGCAGCAATCGAAACAAAATTTGGTAGGAGTAAAGATCTATACCTGAATATCTCACGGCCATATTTGAAAATGATGTCAGTGCTACCAACTGCTAAAAAATCGCAATTGAAATTTGAGCTCCATGTTGCATATCTTAGAAAGTATGAATGGGAGCTATTTCAAAATTGGCACACGTACAGATCATAATATTTCAGTTTAATTTCCAGGAGGCCAAACATGGCAGTGTTGCCAAAATGATTATAAGCCTCCTGATAGGTCCAATTTTTAAAAGCATATAACTTCCACACTATCAAGTGGAATTCAACTAAATTTCATATGTTGTATGTGTACATAAACAGATATGACTGAGCGTATTCTTAAGACCTACCAGGGCTGCCAACTGTTAATAAATGCTCCTAATTTATTTTATCCAAATACCAATATATCAGAAAATATGCAAGCCGACGGCTTTAAACTATTCACACGTATAGTACCTGACATTCTATATTAATTTGGAGTAACTTATATACGTCAGTGCTACCAACATGACTCTAAGCCTGCTGACAGGTCCAACTTTAAATACATGTAACTTCCATACTATCATTTGGATTTCAACCAAATTTCGTATGTGCTATGTGTACCATAACAGATATGACTATGCGTATTCTAAGGAGCAACCAGGGCTGCCAACTGTTAATATGTGCTGTCCCTATTTTTGTTACCCTAATATCAATATATCAGAAAGTATGCAAGCCAATAGCTCTAAACTTTGCACACGTATAGTACCTGGCATTCTAGACGAATTTGGAGTAACTAATATACGTCAGTGCTGCCAACATGATTCTAAGCCTGCTGATAGGTCCAATTTTAAAATGCATGTAACTTCTATACTAACTAATGGATTTCATTCAAAATTGGCACAACAATAGATCATATTATTTCAGATTATTTCTGACCAATACATGCATGACATTGTTGCCAACATGATTTTACGCGCGCTGTTAGATCCAATGTTTAACTGCATGTAACGTCCATGCTATCCAGTGGACTTCAACCAAATTTTGTATTTAGTACCGTAAGAGACGGAACTAAGAATATATTCAGTCATCAGGGCTGCCAACTGTAGTGCTCTATTAGGATACATTATGCCAGTTTACAATATTTCGAACTAATTGGAAATTTCGATATTAGCAACTTAATTTCGTCATTATTCTAGATAGGTTCATATTCTGTAGAATAATCATTGGCATGAAAAGTAGGCTGTATAGTTCTTCACGGAACTTCTTGTTATACTTGTGATCACACTGTCCTTATGCAAGGGTTGGAACTAATGTGTAACTATCAAAAAGTCTGTTACTTCTTCACGCAAAATTTTATCTCCCGCAGAGATGTTGGTTGGTTCCTAAGTTTAGGGGCTGCGACAAGGTGGTCATGTAACCCCGTGTACATTGGGTGTGTGTAGAATCTGTGTGATAAACGGTGTTATTTGTGATGACTGTATTAGCCTGTAATTCAGTTAAGGTCTGCAGACGGTCTATTTTAAGTAGTAGTACCTAATTTTGTACCAAATACTAACGTCGACACCTAGCTGTGAACTTGGCTGCTAGATGCCACCGCAACCAGCAACTTGCAACGAACGTTGTAACTTCCCCTCCGAAGGAAAGCATGCTGACGGATTTTTAGTGCTCTTAGAAAATCCGGCGACTTTGTCCGGCTTTGAACCAGCACCTTGGGCATAGAAGTTCAGCATGCTACCAGTTAGCCGCTTCCCTCATAGTCAGATGGAACAAGAAGTTCCGTGACGAACTAAAGAGCCTACTTTTCTTAAAATTAAGATTCATGCCTTAGATTAATCTACAGTATATGAACCTATCTAGAATAATGACGAAATTAAGTGGGTAATATCGAAATGTCTTAATTAGTTCGAAATAAGGTATACTAGGCATAATGTAGCCTAATAGAGCAATACAGTTGGCAGCTCTGGTGACTGAATATATTCTTACTTCCATCTCCTAAGGTACAGAATACAAAATGTGGTTGAAGTCCAAAGGACGTTACATGGATTTAGACATTGGATCTATTAGTACACGTAAAAGCATGTTGGCAACAATGTCATGCGAGTGCTGGTCAGAAATAATCTGAAATATTATATATTTTTGTGCCAATTTTGGAAGAAATCCATTTGTTGGTATAGATGTTACATGTATTTAAAAATTGGTCCTATCAGCAGGCTTAGAATCATGTTGGTAGAACTGACGTATATAAGTTACTCCAAACTAATGTAAAATGTCGGGTAATTTACGTGTGCATAGTTTAATGCTGTCGGCTTGCATACTTTCTGATATATTTGGATACAAAATAGAGAGCAATTATTAACAGTTGGCAGCCCTGGTGGCTCTTAAGAATACACTCAGTCATATATGGTTATGTACACATATTACATACAAAATACAAAATTTGGTTGAAATCCAATTGATAGTGTAGAAGTTATATGCATTTAAAAATTGGACCCATCAGAAGGCTTAAAATTATTTTGGCAACGCTGTCATGTATGGCCACCTGGAAATTAAACTGAAACAGTATTATCTACATGTGTGCCAATTTTAGAATAGCTCCCATGTATACCTTCCAAAATATCCAACATGAAGCTCAAATTTCTAGTGCGTTTTTTTAGCAGTTGGTAGCACTGTCATCTTTTTCAAATATGGGCCTGAGATATTCCGGTATACATCTTTACTCATACTAAATTTGGTTTCGATTGCTGCAGCCGTTTAGGAGTTGATAGGGAGGGGGGGACACACACACACAGCCAGACAGACAGAAGGACAGACAGACAGACAGAAGGACATACACATTTTCACGGATATATCTTATAAGTCTACTTTTCCCTCATTTTTAGCCTATTTTCAATTTTGAAAAAATAGGCTTATGAGATCACCTTTTGTCCGTGTGTGCGTGCGTGTGTGTGTGTGTGTGTGTGTGTGAGGTGTGTGTGTGTGTGTGTCCCTAATAAAATCTAAACGGCTGGAGCGATTTCAATGAAACTCGGTAAGTTCATAGCACTATTCCCGGCGACCTCGACCGTGCCCTTCAAATTCTGTTACGTCTTACCAATCCAACATGGCGGCTGTGCGAAATATTTCACTTGCATTCAATATCTCCGAAACTATTACCGATATCGCCCTGAAATTGTGTACGGTGATATAGGGCACTACTAGAAGTTCACGTATGAGACTTTCAAAAACCTGGTGCCTACAAAACCAACATGGCGGCCAAGCGAAGTTGAGACTTTTAAATAGACTTTTCTCGCGATTTAACTATCCAAACCCAATGAAACTTGGTACAGCAAATGCTTATACACTTTGTAATGCACTGAAGTCTAATTTAGTTCAATTGTTTACATAACCTCAAAATGGCGGCTGTGCGAAATATTTCACTGACATTCTATATCTCCGAAACTATTACAGATATCACCCTGCAATTTTGTACGGTGATAAAGGGTACTGATACAAGTTTACCTATGTATATTTCATAAACGTCTAAAGTACAAAACGAACATGGCGACCAAGCGAATTTGAAATATTTTAATAGACTTTTCTTGTGATTTAACACTCTGAGCGCTGTGAAATGTGGTACAGTAAATGATTTTGCAGATTGTAATGCACTGCCATCTAATTTAATTCAATTGTTTACATAGCCTCAAGATGGCGGCTGTGCGAAATTTTAAAGTTAAGTTTTTATTTCTTGTGTCGTAATCATGCGATCGAAGTGAAAGTTTGAATAATGAAGCTAGGCAATAATTGTCCTTGAATGGTACATAACTCTATGGCCTATACATATAACAATCCTAAATGGCGAGCTTCCGAAATATTTAGACGGCTCTCAATATCTATGAATCTTTTACAGCAACCAAACTGAATGTTTTTATGTTCATAGAGACTATGAACATATGTTCACCTATAGGACTTTCAGTAACCTGGTGAGCACAAATCCAACATGGCGGCGACGCGAAGTATAAATATTTAAATGGACGTTTCTCGCGAATTAACTATCCGAGTGCCATGAAACGTTGCACGTTAAATGCTTAAACAAATGTTGATCCACTGGCATCTAATTTATTTCAGTTGTTTGCATAATCACAAGATGGCTGCTGTGCGTAATTTTAGAATCTCGTTTTTACTTCTTGTGTTCTAATCATGCGATTGCAGTTTGAATACCACACGTACACAATAATACAAAAATAAAAATCCAACCTGGCGACCATCTGAAATATTTAGACGGTTCTCAATATCTACGAATCTGTTACAGCAATTAAACTGAAATTTTGTATGTTGATAGAGGCAATTAACATGAGCACGATATATGAAAATAGGCTGTATAGTTCTTCACGGAACTACTTGTTGAAAAGTGTGAAAAGTAGGCTAAAAATGAATGTGATCTCGTCAATGGCCTTGTCTTGGCAACCTCAGATAGATGATCCCTTATCAATTTAAAAGCGTTGTTATGGTAACCTCTGATGGCACTTGGCATTTTTTAAAATTCCAAAATCTTTTTTCTCAACCCTTGGCGTAATAGTGGGTCATATCAAAAATGCCTTCAGACAAAAGTTTTAGGTAATTATTAGGGGAATATTTTCTATTTTGTAAGGCTTTGATATTGTTCCTATATGATTAATGTTTCCCGAAAAACCCACTTTTTTCCATCCATTTGGTCAATGGTTGGTGCTATCAAAAAACTTATTTGACATACAATTTTGGCACTTATCTGACACATATTATGAACTTTGAATGGATTCGATATTTCACGCATTAAGAGAGTTATAGCGAAATTTCACTTTTTCGAAAAAAAACCCATTCTCACCCCCTTCGACCGATTTTGCCCATTAACGAACTCGACCGAGATTTTATAGGGATACATATTATGTAAAAAAATCAAAGTGATTGGTGCAAAATTACGGCAGTTATCGTGTCCACAAGAAACTGATATATATATATATAGATAGATAGATAGATAGATAGATAGATACATATATACATAAATTATATATAAACTTTTGAACTGACGGTGGTTTTGGGGTCTGGGGGATGTGAAACGCGAAGATATGTCGAAATTTTCCGGAAGTCGAAACATGGTACTGTACCCGATACCTAGTTGAGGCTATCGGCTACGCCAGCTGACATTGAGCCGTAGTTGAGATTTATGGGAAAAGTTGTAAAGATAGCGCTCACATCGAGTCGAGAAGAATGTTAGGAAATGACGTAGAAGGCCAAGGATCAAGAAGGCACTGCCAGTCAAGCAGATGGAATTATGGGAGGAATATTGCAGTTTTATTAAGATCTATATGGAACATGATATTATATCATCTCAGAAGAGAAGAAATGTCAAGCAATATATATGATAATAACTTGAAGAAAGACAGATAATCCCCTAAGTAATTGTATAACTTAATAGCCGAGATGAAGGTGGTCGAGATTATACTTGTGACGCATGACCACAGAAGGTGGGGGAGCATCACGTGACAGTGCGGGGTAGGAGCTCCTCAACGCAGTCTAGAGACAGCAGTCGAGTTCAGTCAGCAGGGCTGAGTAGAACACATGCGCAGAGAGTACGGCAAAGTTGAGCGGTGCACAGCACTTGTTGCGTGGCGTGAATGCGACAGTATTGCTTAACCAAGCGGAGAGCGGAAAGTAGGTCAGTGAGTCAAGGCAAGCAACGCACGGTAGATGGCGCGAGGACCGGTTACGAGGCAAGCTGTACGGGCCGTGTAAGCAGGAGAAGAGCCGGGGTTAGAACTGCATTATAATACGAGATTGAGAACTTTATTTCGAGCTGCATTTTGTAACGCAGAACAGCACAGCGAAGCGGCATGGCGAGGCCGGCTTTAAGCGTAGATCATTCTGGAACAGTGCAGTAGAGCCGAGCGTGCTAGTTTCCGACTTTTATACGCAGGCAATATTAATGAAGCTGAACTTCATTTCAACATTCAGTTACAACATTGTATGGGACTTGTATTCAGTAATCGAATTGTGCAGGCAGATAGTTATAATAAACTGCAATTGTGAACTTCAAATGAACTTAGATATTCAAATGACATTACGACTATGCATTTCATAACGGAACATGTAGAGCGACCATGGGGTCAAACCAGCATTAACGCCTTTAAGCAAACGAAATGTTACAAGCATATGCACTTATGAACATTGGCACGTGCATTAATACAATTCCTTTTCATGAATTATTATAGAATATCGTGTACGAACACAGCTACAGGGTGTTTCAAAAATTTGTACACTCTCATAAATAAAATTTATTTTCTGCAAGTGAGACTTAACCGCTGTGGAGATTGAACTTTTAACAAGCAAACCGAACATTGTATGGGACAGTGGCGTAACATAGAAGAAGAATATGGGGTACGCTGCTTTTATGAACTTTTACGTAAGAATTTGGACAGTATCCGCTATGGATAACATGCAGTTCATCATGTCGGAGTAAACGAAGACAGAGACGCGATGGCACCACGGAGCGATGGATTCGGTTCCTGAAGAAGAGGAGGTCTAACAGCTGATTCACTTGGGATATGAAGGCGATCGTTATTGCGTGGGTGATACGATATTCACGTCGATCTTTCGAGAAATGTATTACACACGAGGATAATCGGCGATCTTTGAAATATATTAACAGCTGTTATGAGAAGGTACTGTAATAGTTATGACTTTCTGATATGATTTTTCCATGAACACTGGGCATACTTGTATATATTATTTCTAGTAGGAGTTCTACAATTATTTAGACATGGCTTAGACATTATTTGCTCCAAAATTTTGCTAGAATATGGCGTTACCATATGATATGGCAAGCACCATTATACGAAATTCTCACCATTGGTTGGCATTATTAAGCAGATGTTTGGCCTTTTAGACATTTTCCAGTAAGGATAGTTTTCTTGGATAGTTATTTTTTGGGGCGAGTATTTCGAACTCGTGATCTGCAATTGGATTATTTAAAATCACTTCGTCAGTTCATTACATACTAGCGAGTGTGTATTATTCATCAGTAGGGATTTTTTTCATTGGATTGTTTGGAGATATTAAGATGTTATTCACTCAAGTGAATGAATATCGCTTTTATGTGACAACTAGAGACTTGTTGATTCCAATCTGGTACATTCACTCATTAGACGACGAGATGGGGCCTTTCGCTTTAGGCGATCGCGTGGTGGTACACATCTTTACCCTTCGTTCAGGGCATTATCATGATAGTCAACGGGGCAAGGCCTTTCGTATTTATACGATTGCGTGGTGGTACTCATCTTTACTTGCCATTGAGGAACTCATTTTTATCATCCGAGTGTACTTGAGATTGTAAGAGGATCAAACAAGAAACTACTAGTGACATATCAGTCGAATTTTATTAAATAAATTAAAAATAAATGTCAGCAGGGTTACATTTTGTAATTCTTGTTTGCCAATCCAATATTGTGTTGCTATACTCATTTGAGAGTACTTTCATTTAACAGCTGTTACAGCTGATGCTTTTGATAATTTTATGATTGAGTTTGATACCTTTGAGAAGGATTTAAAGTAATTGAATCTTATAAGATGAATCATTAATGGTCAGATTTTTTTTAAGGCAGATCAGTATTGCATATTTTGATGTGAGAGATTATAGCACATTGGTGTTTTTCTGTGAAGTGAATTATGAGAATTTTAAGAGAATTTATGCTATTTGAAAGCAGATTTTGAATTTGATTTCGATTACTAAGGTAATATTTTTCCTAATTGTTTAAGAAGTTGTCTAGATGTGATCAGATTAATTACAGTTATTGGAGATTGTGTGCGTTGATAATTTGAAGCCAGTTATGTATTTTTGTAGATCATGCAACGTGATTAAGTGAAGTTTGTGATAGGCATTTTGTGGAAGTTGCAATATTGCTAATGTATTTTGAAGCAGACATGAGGTTGTCGAACCCAGTCTAGCATAATTTTGAGATTCATGCTGTGCGCTGAATATTTATGGAGTGTTGTGGAATAATTGTGGTATTCAAATGTGGTATTTGATAAAGTGAGAATATATAATGAAGTTGTGGATAGTGAGATCCAACGTGATTTTGTGAAGGCAATAATATTTTTTTTGGCAAGATAATTGAATACGAGATATAACTTGGAAGTGATAAAACTGTAAGACAACGTTCTATAAACCCATATTAAACAATTTGTTAGGAAATTAAACAAATAAATAATGTTGATATTACAAGATTTTCTGATAATAATAATTAATGAAATAATAATCTGAAATTTAAGCATATTAATGATCTGACCTAATGAAATAAAAATCAGAATGACTAGATGAAATAATAAAAATCTAAATAACCAGAAGAATACAATTTAAATAATTTGATAAATTAAATTTTGGAATATATCAATGAATTAAATAAATGGATGAATTAAAGGTTGAATAAATAAGCTGATTTAAATAAATTAATAGATGATTAAATAGATGATGAATAACTGAATTAGAAAGTGATAATTAATTAAAGAAGCTGATGATTAATAAATTTAAATGGATTTAAATAAATTTTATTGAGATATGATTTGAGGTATTGCAATTTGAGTTGATGAATTAAACAATTTATATTGATGATTTAAGATGATTTAATCTGAAGGAGATGATGAAATGAGAGTGTGTGAATAATTAGAAAGTATAAAGAATTGATGATTATAATATTCATTTAAATGATTTGATGATAATGAATTAATTATTCTGACTTGAATATATTGAATTTTGAGATGAGAACTAATGTGAGAAATATTTAATTTTGATGATGATGATGATTATAACCAATGAGTAGTGGATTTTCTGTGATTCACAAACAAGCAATTATTAATGACAGTGTAAATAGTGTAAATTAATTATTCGATGTTTAGGAGCAATTTACTAACATATTCAGCATTTGAATAATGCCATGCAAGCCATAAATTATGTGATATTTAAATATGTGATTAGAATATATGTGTTTAGACAGATTAATTAATATTTTTACATCCACATTCATGATGTTAATTTAAAGAGAAGTTAGGTCTCAGGTATCACGAATGTCAGTGACGCAAAGACATAGTGCTACGGTGATCCTGAGAACCCAAGAGAACTTTAGAAATTTTTCCTATTGTATGTGGATTAAATACACTTTGTGTAGAATAGAGATGGTTCGATTTTCTGGACAATGACAATTTAACGTTGGCATTCGACCATGCTCTTAGGTAGGATGAGTGTTTAATATGTCTGTCTGACTATCAAAGTTGAATAAATTTGTTTTTATCTTAGTTGTGATCTGATGATGATGTGATTTTCCTATTTCTTTCCTTGTCTTAATTAAGGCTTAACAAGGAAGGATGTGGTTTGCTAGGGATTCAGTTGATGGCGCCCATTTATATTTGCATTTTTTAAATTAAATTTAAACCCGTAACGACCCTGGAGATACTTTATCTCGTGTTACCCTCTGCTTTTGTGTTATTTCAACTGAATTTCCGACACATTTCTTATTTGACTTCATGTTCATTTAACTCCGCTCTGTCCTGGAAATCCAGGAATGCGATGTAATAGCAGATGGGTCATCGCATCCCCAGGACGAACGGGTACAGAGAGAGAGGGAGAATTGGCTTTACCCATCCGTGGGGCTTCGATTTTGTTTATTCTATGGAATCACATCAGATTTAGATTACGGAGAGATCGATCTCAATTTCATTTAATGGTGTTATAAAATTTGTTGAACTTAGTCAGTCAATATACTTGTATGCCCATTCCAGTGATCATGTTAATCATATTAGTGTTATATAATGTTTAGTTATAAGTCATTTTTCTTATACCCAAGTGAATGCAGGAATTGATACATTGTGATGAGTTGTTGTCTAACGTCTCTGAATAAAACGTTTATTGAAAGATATAATTATGTTACCGGAAGATTTAGCTAAGGTGTTAGGAGAGTTACAGAATGGCATGTCTAGTATTGCAGTAACTATTTCTAAAATGGAAACAGAAGTTAAAGAGCAGATAAATGATTCGGAAGCTAGATGTAGGGAAAACTTAAAGTCATTACAAACTAGTAATAGGGAAGATGTGCAATTATTACAAACTAGTAATGAAGAGAATTTGAGATTATTACAGGCTAGTAATGAAGACAATCTGAAAGCTAATTTAAAGTCATTAGAGACCAGATTACAGTCAAATAGTAAAGATGAATTGAGATTATTGGAAGATAGATTGCAGTCAAATAGTAAAGATGAATTTAAGTCATTAGAGGCTAGGTTACAGACCAGTACTGAAAGCAATTTGAAAGCTAATGAAGCTAACTTGAAGGATAGTTTTAAATTATTAGAAACTAGATTACAAGCTCGTAGAGAAGAGAATAACACAGTGTTGAAAAACAATTTAACTAGTTTGGAGAATAGATTAACATCAAAGAATGATGAAATATTTAAGGCTTTACAATTAGATATAAAAGCTGTAGAAATGAAAGGAGAGGAAAATGTGCAAATGTTAAGATAAAATATTATTGATTTAGAAATTAGAGAAGAAGAAAACATTCTTAATTTGAGAACAGATGTTATGTCTATACAGAAAGATATCAAATCCGATGTATCGAAGTTGAGATTCGACATTGATGGTTTAGTGGCAGATGTAGGCAAAATACAAGAGTGTTCTACCGAGGTATCTTTCGAATCTAAAATCAAAGGTCTAGAAATGAATCTAGGTAATGAAATCAAAGGTTTAAAGTCAGTTATTGGGACCGTTAAAGAGGAAGTCTTAGGAGAGGTTAATTCTAACTTGAAATCCTTAGAAAACCAATTGCAGATAGACATTAGGAAAATTGATGATTATATAGAGCAAAAGGTTAATGAAAACTTAGCTTTATTCAAAAATAGAGTCGGTGCAATAGTGGAAGAACGGTATAGTGAGGTCGATGCCGAAGCAAAAGAAAAACGTGCAGGGTTGGATGAGAAATTAATCGCAGGTATGGCGAACTTGGAAGCGAGATTTACTGAGAATAAGAAAGCGATGAAGATAGATTCAACTCAATTTAGGACAGATGTTGATCAGCTAAAGGAACAAGTCGCGTCAGTAAAGACTACATGCGAAGATAAGATAGACAAATTGAAGAACGATTTAGAAGAGAGTAACAGAACGCAGAATGTTACGTCGTTAGATGATTTGGAGACTAAGGTCAAGACCGTAGAAAAACGAACAGAAGATAGGATGGCCAAAATAGAATCTATAATAAATAGTTTCGCAAGTCAAAATGTTACAACGGGGGAAGTATCGATAAATCAGACACCGATAGACTGCAGTATGAACAGTCAAGAGGTTAGCGTGGGAGAAGACCGTCAAACGCAACAGAATGTAACATTCGAAAGGGCTAGTTCAACCCCTCAAGATAATCCGAATTCGAATAGAAGTACGTTTGGTACGAGTGAACGATACTCAGGTCCAGTGACCATCATCAGAAATCTGGATGATAAGCCAAGGGAGTTTTCAGGGAACACAGGAGTCACACCAGTCGAATTTCTGAGAGATATTCGCGATTACATGGCGGAACATAGAGTAGCCAAGGAGAGAGAACTAAGGATAGTCGAACGCGCCTTAGACGGGCCAGCGTTAACTTGGTTTCGCGCATTCAGGAGCAATTTTGCGAATATGGAACAATTTGCCATAGCATTCTTAAGGATATTTTGGAGTGCAGAGGATCAGCTGAATGTAAGAGCAGAAATGTATTCGAAGCGTTACTCTACGTCACATCCAACGCATTATGCTATTACTTTACTTCGCAATTGGCTAAATTACAGTTTTTGATTCCTGCATTGCCAGAAGAAGAGCTTTTGCAAGCTATAGCAAGACAGTTGCCAATTGAGGTACAACGGTCACTCATAGCATCGGGAGCGAACACACTTGAGCACTATGACGATATCTTACGCAGATTAGATTATGCAAGCGCTCAAATTACACCCAGAACTGCAAGGAACGATAATCGAAACACGCAAGAGGTGAATGCGGTAGTTGTCGATAACGCAGCACAGACGGATAGAAGAGATTCCTGGGGAAACAGAAGGAACGAAGGGAATAGAGGTAATATTCACAACGTTCGTGGGAATGATCGATATCGAGGACCATATGAGAGGCCATACGATCAGGACGCAAGAAACAGTAGATATAGGAACTATGATCAGAATTCCAGATACCAAAATAGGAATAGATACAATAATAGATATCGTGGTAGATACAACTGGAACCAAGGTCAGCAGTCTAATCAGAACGATAGGCAGGATAGCAGAAGAAATGATCCAAACGAAAGACAAGACAATCGAGAATATGGGAGATCAAGGCAAGAAAGTAGACAGCCTAGTGCTCCACCCGATGAGATAACTAGAGATATCAATCGAGCAAGCACGAGTGCAGAAGGAAGAAATAAACGACAAAGTAATGCAGAATCAGAATACTAATCATTGGGAATCAATCATCATTGTTGAGAGATAGCAAGTCAAAGAAGAGGATCTAATTTAAGGAGATATAGTACATCGAGGGAATGGATACTAATGAAGATGTGGGGACTTTTAACGCAGCTAGCATTAGAAAGTATCATTATGCTGAATAAGAGGATTGTAGAGCTATCGTGTACATATGTTGTGTATAGAATGCGTGAGAGTATAGTTTTTTTTCTCAAGCCTGATAAAAAAGGAGATGTACGGGAGAGATGTACCCGATACCTAGTTGAGGCTATCGGCTACGCCAGCTGACATTGAGCCGTAGTTGAGATTTATGGGAAAAGTTGTTAAGATAGCGCTCACATCGAGTCGAGAAGAATGTTAGGAAATGACGTAGAAGGCCAAGGATCAAGAAGGCACTGCCAGTCAAGCAGATGGAATTATTGGAGGAATATTGCAGTTTTATTAAGATCTTTATGGAACATGATATTATATCATCTCAGAAGAGAAGAAATGTCAAGCAATATATATGATAATAACTTGAAGAAAAACAGATAATCCCTTAAGTTATTGTATAACTTAATAGCCGAGATGAAGGTGGTCGAGATTATACTTGTGACGCATGACCACAGAAGGTGGGGGAGCATCACGTGACAGCGCGGGGTAGGAGCTCCTCAACGCAGTCTAGAGACAGCAGTCGAGTTCAGTCAGCAGGGCTGAGTAGAACACATGCGCCGAGAGTACGGCAAAGTTGAGCGGTGCACAGCACTTGTTGCGTGGCGTGAAAGCGACAGTATTACTTAACCAAGCGGAGAGCGGAAAGTAGGTCAGTGAGTCAAGGCAAGCAACGCACGGTAGACGGCGCGAGGACCGGTTACGAGGCAAGCTGTACGGGCCGTGTAAGCAGGAGAAGAGCCGGGGTTAGAACTGCATTATAATACGAGATTGAGAACTTTATTTCGAGCTGCATTTTGTAACGCAGAACAGCACAGCGAAGCGGCATGGCGAGGCCGGCTTTAAGCGTAGATCATTCTGGAACAGTGCAGTAGAGCCGAGCGTGCTAGTTTCCGACTTTTATACGCAGGCAATATTAAAGAAGCTGAACTTCATTTCAACATTCAGTTACAACATTGTATGGGACTTGTATTCAGTAATCGAATTGTGCAGGCAGATAGTTATAATATACTGCAATTGTGAACTTCAAATGAACTTAGATATTCAAATGACATTACGACTATGCATTTCATAACGGAACGTGTAGAGCGACCATGGGGTCAAACCAGCATTAACGCCTTTAAGCAAACGAAATGTTACAAGCATATGCACTTATGAACATTGGCACGTGCATTAATACAATTCCTTTTCATGAATTATTATAGAATATAGAGTACGAACACAGCTACAGGGTGTTTCAAAAATGTATACACTCTCATAAATAAAATTTATTTTCTGCAAGTGAGACTTAACCGCTGTGGAGATTGAACTTTTAACAAGCAAACCGAACATTGTATGGGACAGTGGCGTAACATAGAAGAAGAATATGGGGTACGCTGCTTTTATGAACTTTTACGTAAGAATTTGGACAGTATCCGCTATGGATAACATGCAGTTCATCATGTCGGAGTAAACGAAGACAGAGACGCGATGGCACCACGGAGCGATGGATTCGGTTCCTGAAGAAGAGGAGGTCTAACAGCTGATTCACTTGGGATATGAAGGCGATCGTTATTGCGTGGGTGATACGATATTCACGTCGATCTTTCGAGAAATTTATTACACACGAGGATAATCGACGATCTTTGAAATATATTAACAGCTGATATGAGAAGGTACTGTAAGAGTTATGACTTTCTGATATGATTTTTCCATGAACACTGGGCATACTTGTATATATTATTTCTAGTAGGAGTTCTACAATTATTTAGACATGGCTTAGACATTATTTGCTCCAAAATTTTGCTAGAATATGGCGTTACCATATGATATGGCAGGCACCATTATACGAAATTCTCACCATTGGTTGGCTTTATTAAGCATATGTTTGGTCTTTTAGACATTTTCCAGTAAGGATAGTTTTCCTGGATAGTTATTTTTTGTGGCGAGTATTTCGAACTCGTGATCTGCAATTGGATGATTTAAAATCACTTCGTCAGTTCACTACATACTAGCGAGTGTGTATTATTCATCAGTAGGGATTTTTTTCATTGGATTGTTTGGAGATATTAAGATGTTATTCACTCAAGTGAATGAATATCGCTTTTATGTGACAACTAGAGACTTGTTGATTCCAATCTGGTACATTCACTCATTAGACGACGAGATGGGGCCTTTCGCTTTAGGCGATTGCGTGGTGGTACACATCTTTACCCATCGTTCAGGGCATTATCATGATAGTCAACGGGGCAAGGCCTTTCGCATTTATACGATTGCGTGGTGGTACTCATCTTTACTTGCCATTGAGGAACTCATTTTTATCATCCGAGTGTACTTGAGATTGTAAGAGGATCAAACAAGAAACTACTAGTGACATATCAGTCGAATTTTATTAAATAAATTAAAAATAAATGCCAGCAGGGTTACATTTTGTAATTCTTGTTTGCCAATCCAATATTGTGTTGCTATACTCATTTGAGAGTACTTTCATTTAACAGCTGTTACAGCTGATGCTTTTGATAATTTTATGATTGAGTTTGATACCTTTGAGAAGGATTTAAAGTAATTGAATCTTATAAGATGAATCATTAATGGTCAGATTTATTTTAAGGCAGATCAGTATTGCATATTTTGATGTGAGAGATTATAGCACATTGGTGTTTTTCTGTGAAGTGAATTATGAGAATTTTAAGAGAATTTATGCTATTTGAAAGCAGATTTTGAATTTGATTTCGATTACTAAGGTAATATTTTTCCTAATTGTTTAAGAAGTTGTCTAGATGTGATCAGATTAATTACAGTTATTGGAGATCGTGTGCGTTGATAATTTGAAGCCAGTTATGTATTTTTGTAGATCATGCAACGTGATTAAGTGAAGTTTGTGATAGGCATTTTGTGGAAGTTGCCAAGTGGAAGTTGCAATATTGCTAATGTATTTTGAAGCAGACATGAGGTTGTCGAACCCAGTCTAGCATAATTTTGAGATTCAAGCTGTGTGCTGAATATTTATGAAGTTTTGTGGAATAATTGTGGTATTCAAATGTGGTATTTGATAAAGTGAGAATATATAATGAAGTTGTGGATAGTGAGATCCAACGTGATTTTGTGAAGGCAATAATATTTTTTTTGGCATGATAATTGAATACGAGATATAACTTGGAAGTGATAAAACTGTAAGACAACGTTCTATAAACCCATATTAAACAATTTGTTAGGAAATTAAACAAATAAATAATGTTGATAATACAAGATTTTCTGATAATATTAATTAATGAAATAATAATCTGAAATTTAAGCATATTAATGATCTGACCTAATGAAATAACAAGAAGTTCCGTGAAGAACTATACAGCCTACTTTTCATGCCAATGATTATTCTACAGTATATGAACCTATCTAGAATAATGACGAAATTAAGTTGGTAATATCGAAATATCTAATTAGTTCAAAATATATCTGGTATGATGTAGCCTATTAGAGCACTACAGTTGGCAGCCCTGGTGACTGAATATATTCTTTGTTCCATCTCTTTAGGTACAGAATACAAAATTTGGTTGAAGTCCAATGGACGTTACATGCAGATAGACACTGGATCTATCAGTAGCCTACGCGTAAAAGCATGTTGCCAACAATACCATTCGTGTGCTGGTCAGAAATAATCTGAAATATTATGATATCTTGTTGTGCCAATTTTGGATGAAATCCATTTGTTAGTATAGAAGTTACATGTATTTTAAAATTGGATATATCAGCAGGCATAGAATCATGTTGGCAGCACTGCCTTGTATTAATTACTCCAAATTAATCTAGAATGTCAGGTACTATACGTGTGCAAAGTATAGAGCTGTTGGCTTGCATACTTTCTGATGTATTGATATTAGGGTTAAAAAAAATATAGAGAGCATTTATTAACTGTTGGCAGCCCTGATTGCTCTTAACAATACTTATAGTCATATCTGTTATGGCACACATAGCACATACGAAATTTGGTTGAAATCCAACTGATAGTATAGAAGTTACATGTATTTAAAAATTGGTACTATCAGCAGGCTTATAATCATGTTGGTAGGACTGACGTATATAAGTTACTCCAAGTTAATCTAAAATGTCAGAATATACGTGTGCATAGTTTAAAGCTGTTGGCTTGCATACTTTCTGATATATTGGTATTTGAATAAAAAAAAATAGAGAGAGCAATTATTAACAGTTGGCAGCCCTGGTGGCTCGTAAGAATACGCCTAATCATATCCGTTTATGTACAGATATTACATACAAAATTTGGTTGAAATCCAATTGATAGTGTAAAAGATATATGCATTTAAACATTGGACCTATCAGGAGGCTTAAAATTATTTTGGTAACACAGTCATGGTTGGCCTCCTGGAAATTAAACTGAAATAGTATTATCTACATGTGTGCCAATTTTGGAATAGCTCCCATGTATACCTTGCAAGATATCCAACATTGAGCTCAAATTTCTAGTGCGTTTTTTCAGCAGTTGGTAGCACTGACATAATTTTCAAATATGGACGTGAGATATTCCGGTGCACATCTTTACTCATACTAAATTTGGTTTTGATTGCTGCAGCCGTTTAGGAGTTGATAGGGGAGGACACACACACAGCCAGACAGACAGACAGAAGGACAGACAGACAGACAGACAGACAGGCAGCCAGACAGACAGACAGACAGACACACATTTGCCCGATCTCATAAGACTACTTTTTCCTCATTTTTGCAAAATGTGAAAAGTAGGCTAAAAATCAGAGTGACTAGATGAAATAATAAAAATCTAAATAACCAGAAGAATACAATTTAAATAAGTTGATAAATTAAATTTTGGAATATATCAATGAATTAAATAAATGGATGAATTAAAGATTGAATAAATAAGCTGATTTAAAAAAATTAATAGATGATTAAATAGATGATGAATAACTGAATTAGAAGGTGATAATTAATTAAAGAAGCTGATGATTAATAAATTTATATGGATTTAAATAAATTTAATTGAGATATGATTTGAAGAATTCCAATTTGAGTTGATGAATTAAACAATTTATATTGATGATTTAAGATTATTTAATCTGAAGGAGATGATGAAATGAGAGAGTGTGAATAATTAGAAAATATAAAGAATTGATGATTATAATATTCATTTAAATGATTTGATGATAATGAATTAATTATTCTGACTTGAATATATTGAATTTTGAGATGAGAACTAATGTGAGAAATATTTAATTTTGATGATGATGATGATTATAACCAATGAGTAGTGGATTTTCTGTGATTCACAAACAAGCAATTATTAATGACAGTGTAAATGGTGTAAATTAATTATTCGATGTTTAGGAGCAATTTACTAACATATTCAGCATTTGAATAATGCCATGCAAGCCATAAATTATGTGATATTTAAATATGTGATTAGAATATATGTGTTTAGACAGATTAATTAATATTTTTACATCCACATTCATGATGTTAATTTAAAGAGAAGTTAGGTCTCAGGTATCACGAATGTCAGTGACGCAAAGACATAGTGCTACGGTGATCCTGAGAACCCAAGAGAACTTTAGAAATTTTTCCTATTTTATGTGGATTAAATACACTTTGTGTAGAATAGAGATGGTTCGATTTTCTGGACAATGACAATTTAACGTTGGCATTCGACCATGCTCTTAGGTAGGATGAGTGTTTAATATGTCTGTCTGACTATCAAAGTTGAATAAATTTGTTTTTATCTTAGTTGTGATCTGATGATGATGTGATTTTCCTATTTCTTTCCTTGTCTTAATTAAGGCTTAACCAGGAAGGATGTGGTTTGCTAGGGATTCAGTTGATGGCGCCCAATTATATTTGCATTTTTTTAATATTAAATTTAAACCCGTAACGACCCTGGAGATACTTTATCTCGTGTTACCCTCTGCTTTTGTGATATTTCAACTGAATTTCCGACACATTCCTTATTTGACTTCATGTTCATTTAACTCCGCTCTGTCCTGGAAATCCAGGAATGCGATGTAATAGCAGATGGGTTATCGCATCCCCAGGACGAACGGGTACAGTACCCATTGCAATAGCTAGCTTTCTAATGAAATCTACCTAATACAATACACTTTAAATGAAACAAATTCGAGTAAACAATAAAATCCAAGCTAAACAATAAAATCTCCATCAAGTAAATTCGAAATCGCATAATATTCTAAATTCCAAATAGCAATTCTAAATAGTCACAAAAACCGCTTACAAATCCAAAAATCGATGAAAATCGAAAATGAAACTTCTACCTAACATAGCGATGAAAATATCAAATAGAAAAATAAGAAAATAACAATTCGAAGATTTAGAAAAATGGCATTAAAATACTAAGTTGTCGGATATTCTCAAAGGTTTCTGCAATTCTACAAAATGGGATACTTCGTTGGTCTATTGACTACCTGGTGCTGCGTAGAGCTGACTAGAAGTGGATTTCCGTTGTTGTTCATCAGAAACGGATCGTTTCTGAGAAATCGCCCCCTCAAGATGTTGTGTGGGACCCTGCTCGATTTCCTTCGGAAGTTTACAAACCGCCAGGAACTGGATTCGAACTCTAACATCATCGTGTAGTCGTCTTTTCAGCTTGGCTATCTTCTTAATGAGATGGAAAAGCCCTTTCTCTCTTGATTTGCGCTGGGATCACCCGAGCCACACTCGTTCAGGAATTTCTTCTGTCTTCTTCGCCGCAGTTCAGATAGATATGTGTATCCATCATTGTAGTCGATCGAATGTCTTTTGTAGCTGTAGATTTAATTTACGCAGGATAGACTAGATGTTTATTTCCCCCACGGTATTAATATTTTGTCATTTCGAATATTCTCGCCATCATCATAGCTATGTTCCCTGTAGCATTTTAGTAGCATATCACCATCACTGTAGATTCAATAGTTTCTTCCACTCTCAACTTCTGTATATATGACATGGTGATAAATACGTAGAATTATTTCTATCACCTAACTCGTTGCTTTAATTGGTTTCACGTATTTCGTCTTTGTAGTTGCAGCATAAATGTACTGTAGATTTATAATTACGCAATCTATTGTGCTGAAATTCTCGTTGCTAATATACTGCTTGTAATAATGGCTTCTTCGCTGATATATCAATGTCTATCAGCCTTGTCTTCAAATGTAGAGTAATCAGTGGGCACGTCCACTCTTGACGAAGTCGTGAATAATAAGAGCCACGATCTAAGTCGCTTGCCCCCCCCCCCCCCCCCACTCCGACTATAAAGTTGGCGTCCCCTCATAAAAACTTGCCTATATGGCGCGTTAATAGCGAATATTATATTATTCCATAATTAAGCATTTCATCAGCTTCAAATATCAATAAATACTTCTTATTTATCAATTAACAACGTCTCTGATGTTTCGAAGTGTTAATATATCGCTGGTAATTTGATATGCTAATTGCGCTAATTGCTTTCTATTCAGTAATGCCTCTTCCTATTGGCTGTTACTGCCACGCGTCTGGTTCGTGCCCCCCTCTACTTGCTTGCGATCAGAATTCCTTCGAACGCGTCCTGCTGCTTGTCTCGTGCGAGATCGGAAGTCCTCGGCGGGTTTCGTGGTGTCACACAAAGCTTGGCTCCATTCGAGCCGTCCTGCCTGTTACGTGTGAGCTGGAAATTACTTGATTGACCGTGCTAGGTTAACTGGTTAACTGGGCGAGATGTAACAACCTGTTTGTGGCTTGTTTCCAGACACTGTTATATTTAGCATTGGTTAACTTTCAAAACTTTCAGAAGGTAGAATATTTCCAACCACAAATACGCGTACAGTATGCAGAACAGTAAGATAAGTATATTTGTAACTAGCAGAAGTACCCATTCATCGAACGGTCTTCGGTATTAATAACCAGACTTTTTCAATTGAGCTACTGTTTCAATGCTTAAGGGCTTGGAACCTGTTTGTCGACAAAGAAAAATGATTACTTAAAATGTGCTCTGAAACTAAATTTACCTAACGTGTACTTCCTGACGAGAAAATAAAATTGAAAACCTCGTAGACGAAACGCAATATACGTCACATAAACAATGACTCTCACTGTTGTGACAAGTCCCCATCCACAGGAGGCCCCTTTTAATAAATTATAAAGGCTTGTGGTGCATGAAAATTCATGTTTTTAGCCTCCAATGGCCCAAATTCCTAAGAGCCGCAAAAATACTATTTCAATTCAGGAATTTTTGAAAATAATGTTGCTGTTTGGACCTTCTGCACGACATATCGCACGTTTAAGTCGTGTGAAAAAATATCTAGGGTACCCCTTGACCCCCTTAAGCGTATTGATGAATTTTACAGTTTTCGTTGGTTCCGTGATAACCTTATAGCCATTTGCAAACTTTCACAGAAACGTAATAAATGGAATGGCATTACTTCTTGCAGAAATAGATGAAAAGTTGGATATCACCTCTAGAGATACTGTTGTCATGGTTACTGGCTTGCATTCCTTCATTAGTTTATTAAATGAAATTAGTTTTCTGGGAATATCTCAGAATTTGTTGGTTTTAAAGTCTTAAAATGTATTTTTCTGGGACACTTTACGGCTCTTTAGGGGTCCCGAGTTTTGTGTCTGACTCCAAAGGGCTGAAAATGGGCTATGTCTCGTCGTTATACGCCATAATATATTAATAATAATTATTATTATTACTACTCACTCATAAAATACACATCATTAACCCCATTATAATAACATACACCAGGCAGAGTAGCGCATTAGAGCAACGCCACCTGGGCCGCACCAGACCAGACAATATAGGAATAGGGATATAATAGACCTTCCGTAACACACCCGCACGTGTAAACCGAGTGAAAAAACCCTTGAGTACCCCTTGACCCGCTTAAGCAAATTATATGTATTGATGAATTCTACAGCTTAATTTGTTTCCGTTATAACCTTATAGCTGTTTGCCAACTTTCACAGTAATATAATTAATGGAATTGCATTGCGTCTTTCAGAATTAAATGAACCTCTGAGATTCTGTTGCCATGGTTACCGGCTTGCATTCTTTCATTAGTTTATTAAATGAAACTAGTTTTCTGGGAATATCTCAAAAACTGTTGGTTTTAGGGCCTTAAAATGTGGTTTTCGGGAGCCCTTCTCCTTTTGGGCCCCCGTGGTTCGTTTCTCACATTAAGGGGCTGAAAATGAGCTTTGTCTCACCCTTCTACACCTATGATATCATGTATTTTGAGGGGCTAGGCCCCCCTTTTATGAGAGGTACGGAGAAGAGTTACATCAATGATTGGTGTCTTGCCTCTGATGGATATCTGTACCAAATTTTACGTTGATCCACCCAGCCGTTCTCGAGTTATAAGGACACGAAATTGTCCACAGACAGACAAAAAAATTATTTTCGCGAGCATCCGTCTTGAAACAGTTTGAAACGCGTTAATAACGCAAATTTCCATCGAAATTCAGGAGAAAAAAACAGACAACATTTCATTTTTATATATATAGGGATTACCTTAATGTCAGTTTTTTGGCTAAAACAAAAGGGGGCAAAGACTTTTCGATCCGCACTCTTAGAGCAGTTGATATAATGTGATTAATAAGATAAAATCTTTAGGCTAAGCGATTTCTTGGTGTCCAATATTCACCACACGTGTACTTATTATATATTAATAGATGCGTGTTACGACAACAACCACAATAGCCCAAGTGACATTCTTTTAACAGTGGTTTGCATCATTAGTTAGCAACCCTAGGCTTAGCTGCTCTTTATTTTTTACAAACAAGTGGGATATTAAATGGCTAACGCGCTGTTAAATACAACCTACAGCAGAGTAATGTGTGCAATTAGCTTATAATAAAGTTCATATTCAAATTTGCATAATCATACATATATATAATTTTCTTTACACGAGTAATATAGCAGTCATTGCTCTTGGTCTGGGGTCGAACTTGTGCCCTTTATGTTTCAGGTTTTCGTGGTGTACACTCCAGTACATAGCTCATCAAACGCAGGCTATAAATACATTTGAATGAGAGATAATTGATTTTACATATTCTATGCGCAGGAACAAGACGCTTATGATGTATTCATGGAAGAACAAACATGATATTACTCCCCCATACACGGTGCAGTAACACAGCATGGGTTTACTGAGCGTGGATTTATCTCTGACTAACGCTACTTTAAGGTGTAATTGAGCTTACGTTAAATATGAATGAGTTAGACACTTTTAATGTGTGTTAAGATAGTAGTTATTTGAATGGTAAGGACACAATCTTGAGAAAATAATTTATGTATATAAAACTCAATGTTGGTTTGTCTGTTTGTTTGTCTGTTATTTATACAAATCTACACCGTTTCACCGATCTGAACCAAAATTTGTATACTTACCCTTTGGAACCCAGCGGGTAACACTGTCTACTTTAAATTTCGGACAGACCACTCCATTCATGCCCCTTGGCAACATAACTGAAAAGTCACCAAAAATACTCAACTGGGACAAAATATCAAAGTTGTCGCATAAGAACGGGACATAGCTCATTTTATGCCCTTCGATGCGAGAAACAATGACACAGAAAACCACTAAGGCCCTAAAATCAACAGTTTCAAAGATATTTGCAGAGAACTCTCTTCGCTCTGATAAACTGATGAACTAATGGCAAGTCCGTTTCCATGGCAACACTACCTCAAGGTATGGCATCCGATTTTCTATATATTCCTGTAGGAGGCAATGCCAATCCATTAATTATCTTTTTCAAGATATATATTAACACAATAATAACAGGGTAGCGCGCCTGCCTCTTATCCGGAGGCCCCGGGTTCGATTCCCGGCTCCGTCAGAGATTTTAGACACTGACGTGAGGGCTGCAACGGAGTGCACTCAGCTTCGTGAGGACAATTGAGTAGCTGTCTGATAGTGAGGCAGCGCTCCGGTCACGAAGAACAAGATTAACGGCCGAGGGGACACGATGCACTGACCACGCGTCACCACAATATCTGAAGGCCAAATGGCTGGGAAGCGGTCGCATGATAGGCCTAAGCCATTCATGTGCTGTAGTGCCAGAGGTAAAAAAAATAGGGAATGAGCCTTCTAATACCACCTTTAATTTTTAAACACTACAGTAGCGGCTACTAAATAAAGGTAGCGATATAGCTACGTTCAATTTCATAAAAACTGGGCTCAGAAATCCCGTATAGTTAAGTACAAATATCAGTCTGGTCGTTATTTCAGTAGTAACGAAGCTCTATGGCGGCTATTGCCGTTTCCGTAACACTCAAGGCATTCCGCCGTCACATACCTCAATGTGAACCAGTCTATTTTACTGAAAAGAATATCTACGAACGAGTATCCACTTCGGCAAAAACCACACTCACTACCTTTTCCAAAATTTACACAAGGCATGATTTTTAAAACACTCTTCTGTATGCTGAGGTACAGAGATATACCACATGGAAAGATACAGTAAAATATTGGCAAATCTGAGTTCAAGAAACTGCTGCTCAGAATAGGCCTTCTGTCAAATCTGCAGAAGCTTTCGGTACAGGTTATGTGGCCCATGTTCGTAACATGGAATTTTTCCTTTGACAATGCATCTATACCATGTTCGAGGACAACGCATTTCAAAGATCTCTAAAACACAATAATCAGGAAATTGGAGAGAAATTTAAAGAGGGAGCGAAGAATAAAGGAGAAATAATTTCATCTCTGAGATTTGCTGATGACATCGTCATCTTGGCCGATACGCCAGAGGATTTGAATGAGTTTTTGAATGGTATGGACTCCGTCTTGAGGAAAGAATTCATGATGAAAATCAACAAATGTAAAACAAAATCACTGGAATGCAGCCGAAATAAATCAGAAACCTCTATGGAGATCAAATTGGCAGGCGAAACGCTACGGGAAGTAGGAGACTTCTGTTACTTAGGAGGCAAAATATCCAGTGATGGACTAAGCAAAGAGGATATAAAAAGTAGGTTGGCTCAGGCAAGGAAAGCGTTTCTACAGAAAAGGAATCTGTTGACATCGAATATACATTTAGGTATTAGAAAGTCATTTTTGAAAGCTTTTGTCTGGAGCGTGACACTATAAGGAAGTGAAATTTGGGTTAATGGTGCAGCAGAAAAGAGGAGAATTGAAGCTTTTGAAATGTGGTGTTACAGGAGAATGATGAAGATCAGAAGGGTAAATAGGGTAACAAATGAAGAGGTATTAAGACGAGTGGGAGAGGAGAGATGTTTCTGGCGACTGCTAATGAAGAGAAGTGATAGGTTGGTAGGACACATATTAAGACACCCAGGAATAGCAAGCTTGGTTATGGATGGGAGGGTCGAGGACAAGAACTGTAGGGGTAGATCAGGGTTAAACAGATTGCCTCGGATGTAGGGTGTGGTAGCTATGTAGAGATGAAACGATTAGCTCAGGAGAGGGCGGGATGGAGATCTGCATCAAACCAGTCAAAAAACTGAAGACTCAAACATCAACAATCAGGAATTTTAATTATTTAGAGAGGCAATTGAGGCAAAAGGGTAGTTGGAGATTTCAATCCCTGTTATGTAACACTGGAAGAGACGGCATAATGTACATCAGCGGCCAGGGTGAGATATATTTTACTATAGGTCTGTTAATATCGACATGTTGACGATCAAATCATCAATAAGTGTGCAAAATTACACCCAGAATAGCTTAAGGAAAAATACTTTTAATTCCCCATATTCCGATAGATTTGCCATTCCAGTGTGCAAGAGTGCAGTTCCCTCTTCAAACAATATTCTCAATTTCTATTTACAAAGCGGAATGACTCACACTTAACAGCAGAAGGTGTACATTTAGACAAAACCATTTTTTCCCACGCGCAACATTATGTGGCGTGCTCGCGATTATCCGGACAACAAAATAGTTATGTCTCAGCAGAAGATGCAAAACAAAGAACGTTATTTCAAATGTGTTCACATAATGTAACATCGTACCCCGCAGACTTTCACAACTCTGTAAAATTCCCACTTTGCTGCTCATATCAATATACTGTATGTATCAAAATTTTCAGAATTAGAATGGACCCACCTGTAGCCGCGATTGCTGTATAGAATAGACCAATTATCAGCAATAATACATCGTCCCCATTGTCTTGATCGCGAGCGAAGCTGCGGGTACCTGCTAGTTAAATTAATAAATATAAAACATAAAGTAATTATATTAATAGTTAAATAAGTAAATGCATCACCATCATCATTTATTGTACATATCAGGCCATTAAGGCCCATGACAGAAAACAAAGAGACATAACAAACACATCAAATATACAATATTACAAAACACTATCCTAATCAATCACACAGGAGGCATTATCCCGATCACAAACTCAAGCATTTGTTACAAATGCCGTTCCATTTTTTCTCTATCTATTGCATCATCCAGTACTGATGTTGGTTCCACCTGCTGCAACGTTCTCATCACCCTATCCTTTGTCTCGTCCTTGGACGGCCTCTTGGACTTTTGCCAAACAGCTGAGCATTGAACACTCTGTTAGGGATAGATTACACAGCTGTTACGATGTGTCCCATCCATTGGAGCTGTCTTCCTCTGACGATCCTACCCACATCAGCTTTCCCAAAACGTTGGTATAAGTCCTCTTTTTCCCTACTTTCCCATCTTCCTTCTTTCCTATTGTAAATAGGTCCATATATATTTCTGAGCACTTTCCTCTCAAATGCACAAATGCGTTCTTCCAGTGTTTGTGAGGTCGCCCATGACTCGCATCCATGTAACAGAACCGGTTTCACTAATGTTATGTATAACTTAACCTTGCTGTTTTGTGAAATTAAGCGTGACTTAAATAAGTTATTGAGACCAAAAAAGGTACTATTGACACTAATAGTCCTCTGTTGGATCTCTTTTTCAATCTCACATTTACTAGATAAAATCGAGCCCATGTATCTAAATTTCTCCACTCGTTCAAACGTATGTCCGTCAATACTGACAGTGGCATCAACATTCTGTCGGCGTGAAATGATCATATATTTAGTTTTCTCATCATTGACAATTAATCCCATTTTTCTGGCTTCTTTCATGAACTTTGTGGTGTCGGAATTTATCTGATCTAATGATTCTCCCATAATTACCACATCATCAGCAAATGCCAAGATTGTGTTAGTACCAATCATATCCATTTCTCTGTCATAACAAATTACACGTCGTACCTTTTCCAATGCAATATTAAATAACATTGGCGACAGAAGATCTCCTTGTCTCAATCTATCTCGAACCGTGAAAGGAGTTGATATTTTGTTTGCGAACCGTACTTGACAACTTGAATCTGCATAGCATGTGTCGAATACATAGAATAAGATGTGGTGGACTGTATAAAGAAATATATTTTACATTGTATGTACATGATTAAACACTGAACAAGTACAGTAGATATTACATGCGTGTGATGACACCATGTCCGGTAGCCAGTGCTACCTGCTTGCTAGTGAGTCCTGCTTGACGCAGGTAAGAAAAAGACCCTTCCTCTTAATGGGTCAACAACCCTCCAGCAGGGGGACCAACTGTCATTAGAGTATGTACAGTGCCAGAGTTGCCAACATACTCCCCCCCCCCTTGAAATAGCAAATATTTCAAACAACTAAATAATGTCACTTTGTTCTATTAACTGGAATAAGAGTTCAAATAAACACTATGTACACAAAACATTTAAACACTTCACTTCTCTTCACTCAACAATGGGCAAAGTCTTGACACTGCTCTTTTCAAAAGAGCTCCGCTGGGTGTTTTGATGGTAACAACCCTCGTAACTCCGTCGGTTCCGATGCACTGCTGCGACACGGCCCAATTTCCAATGAAGTGGAGGCACGCCCTCTTCCTTCAGAACAACCAGAGTGTCGATTTGTGGGGATTGTCCGGGCGACCGCCAATTAGAACGCTGTTGTAGTTGTCCGAGATATTCCTTGGACCATCGGCACCAAAATTGCTGGAACATAGTCTGAAGCAGTCGCCAGCGCTTCAGTCTATTCAAGGGAGTCTGAGACACATATTCTTCCACAGGAAGATGAAATGAGCCACCGATCAGGAAGTGGGATGGGGTTAATACTTCCGGATCATTGGGATCAGAGGATAGTGAGCAGAGGGGGCGCGAATTCAAAACTGCCTCTATCTGTACAAGCACTCTAGTCATTTATTCAAACGACAATGCAGCGTTTCTTACTATTCTCTTAAGATGGTACTTAGCTGATTTAACTGCAGCCTCCCACAACCCTCCGAAGTGAGGTGAACCAGGAGGACTAAAATGCCACTGATTCCCCTTATCTGTAGCAAAGCTTATGAGTGACTGCTTGGTATTCCTATCATTAAAGAATTTCTTTAGCTCACGTGATGCACCTACGAAATTAGTTGCGTTGTCAGTGAATATGTGGGTGCAAGTTCCTCGTCTAGCCATGAATCTTTTCAGTGATGCTAAAAAGGCAGCTGTAGACATGTCGCTTACAAGTTCAATATGTACAGCCTTTGTGGTAAAACAAACAAACATACTGTAGCTACATATGCCTTAATCCGAGCGCCCTTCCTGGAGGAAGGCCGTAAATATACTGGGCCACAGAAATCTATTCATGAAGATGCAAATGGTCGACTGGGAACTACTCTCCTTTCAGGTAGCGATCCCATTAACGGTTGATACGGCCGAGACGAGAATTGAAAGCACGTCTTACATCGATACACTGCTTTTCGAGCACCTTTTCTACCACATAGAGTCCAGTATTGCTGTCGCATCATTGTCAATAATGTCTGAGCTCCAGCATGAAGAAAAACAAAATGAAAATGATCAAATAACATTATTGTAATGCGATGATTGCCAGGTAATAAAATAGGATTTCTTCTGTTGACCGATAGTTTAGTATTTTGCAGACGGCCTCCTACCCGTAACAGTCCCTGCTCATCCAAATACGGTGCTAATCCATGTAATTTGCTTCCCTTGGGCAGTGGCAAATTTTGTTTGAGAGCCTTTATGTCATGTGAAAAGTCAGAACCTTGAGCAATTTTACACCATAAATACTTAGCCTGCTCTAGTTCTACAGGATTAAGAGCACCTGTTTGTCTGTCTGTTTTAGTTTTAAGATTTTTGATAAATCTGAGCACGAGAGCTGTTATTCTAATCAGCTTGCTCCATGAAGAGTATCTGTTAATCAGATCCGATCCAAGGGATTCTGTAGATGACACTAGAATAATTTTAGTTTTCATAACTTCAGGTAATTCTTGAGAGCTATGCGTCTGCTGTGAAGGCCATTCGTCTTTATTATCTGAAAGCCAAGATGGTCCTGATAACCAAAATGATGAATTTAACAGCTTCTCCGCGGTAACTCCTCTCGAGATCATATCTGCTGGGTTATGATGAGTAGATACGTGCTGCCAACAATCAATATTTGTCAACTGCTGAATCTGCGACACTCGATTAGCGACGTATGTTTTCCACTGGTGTGGATGGCCCGAAATCCATGCTAATGCTATTGTGGAGTCAGTCCAACAAAAACACTTGTTTTTAGTTACGTTTATGGATCTCATGACTCTTTCGACCAACTGAGCAAGTAATACAGCACTGCATAGTTCTAATCTTGGTAAAGTTACTGAGCCTAATTACGCAACGCGAGACTTAGAACACAATAAGTGAACTATTATTTTGCCATCTCCTGTCTGAGATCTCACATAAACACATGCGCCGTAAGCAATCTGAGACGCGTCACAAAATCCATGAATCTAATACTCCACAAATTCTACTGCCCTAACATGACGAGGCACTCTGAATTCCTTCAATTTAGCAATGTCCTGCATATAACGAATCCATTTAATTTGAAGTTCTATTGTGAGAACGTCGTCCCAATTTAAGTTCATTTTCCACAGTTGCTGGACGAAAATCTTACCCTTAATCAATACTGGGGTCAGAAGCCATAAGGGGTCAAATATTTTAGCCAGGTCTGATAGAATTATTATTTTGTTTATCTGTGTCGAACTGAAATCACTTCTCAACTCAAACTGAAAAGTGTCCGTGATGGGTTTCCAAGATAGCCCCAACAACATCAAGTCTTCTCCTTCATCTACCTTAATAATGTACTTGGGATCTATTTCGTGGTTAGAAATGCTCGATAGCACATTGGGCTCATTCGAACACCATTTTCTTAAGGTAAAACCCGCACTGGATAAAATATCTGAAACACTCTTGTGAGTGGTTCTTAAGCCGTCAGTTGATTCACAACCTGTCATTAAATCGTCAATATAAAAATCCCGCCGTATTACATTCGAAGCTTCAGGAAATTCCTCCTTAGTGTCATTCGCCAATTGAGAGAGGCATCTTGTGGCCAGGAAGGGTGCACATGACGTGCCATATGTGACTGTTTTGAGACGATAATGTTTAAGCTCGTCCTTATGGGACTCCCTCCACACGATACGCTGAAAGTCAGTATGTGCAGGTTCTATGAGGACCTGCCGGTACATTTTTTCTATGTCAGCGGTCAATACATAGCGATGCATGCGAAATCTAGCCAATATTGAAAATAAATCATCTTGAACGATTGGTCCTACTAATAAAAAATCATTGAGCGATAACACAGAATCGCCCTTCGAGCTGCCATCAAATACCACGCGAGTGCGCGTTGTCAATGAAATACCCGTAAATACACAATGATGCGGAAGGTAGTACTGTAATGGTTTGTTTATCTCATTACTGGGAATTTCCTCCATATGATCCAGGTCAGTGTACTCTCTCATAAACTGTACGAACTCCGACTTGACTTGGGGCTGCCTTTCAAAACGCTTCTCTAGGCTGTGAAACCGTCTAATTGCCTCATTAACATTGCTACCTAGCTGACTCGGGTCCTCTTTAAGGAGTAGTGGGACTATGAACCTACCCTGTGGATTCCTTCTGTGACCGTCAGTAAATAGCCTCTCACTAATCTCTTGCTCAGAATGTCCTTAGCCAAGCAGTGCTTTCCCCGGCTCATTGAATATCTCACCTGACACAAAGAGGCAGGAAGAACTGTTATCTGCGTGCTTTTCAGACAAACCAACACTACCTGCTGCTACCCAGCCAAGAGCCGTGTTGCGAAACAACGGTAGTTTGTTTGAGAAACTGTCGAGCTGGAATTGTTCTGCGCCGATAAGATTGTAAAAGAATTCTGCTCCAATGAAAATGTCTATGGATGATGACACATTAAATTGAGGATCCGCAAGGTTTCCTAATATAAACTCAGGAATACTCCAATCTTTGATGTTGATATTTTTATTGGGCAAGCACTGACCAGTTATTGAAGGTATTACGTGAAATGTCATGATTCGTTCAAAGGAACCGAACCGCGAAGATATCTTTATTCTTACCACCGACCCCACCTTGATGGTAGTGTTATGCAACCCATATATCGGTATATTAGTCTTTGTCTTTAACAATCGTAATTGATGAGCTAATTCTCTGGTTATGAAGTTGAGTTGCGAGCCGCTGTCTAACACAATCCGAGCATGACGGGTTTTTCCCTCTGAATTGTTGACATTCACTACTGCTGTCGACAACAATACATGAGAGGAAACATCATTGTTGTGATTGTGCAATGAAATAGCAATACTACTAGGTTGCTCATTAAGGGGGGACAATGAAGTATTATTGGACACAATACACTTGTTTGAAGTATGACTATTAATGTGGTACGGTGACCCTTGGTCCCTGTGAAGCAAGGTGTTGTGTTTATCCTTGCACAGCTTACAACATGAACGAGTGCACTCGTTAGCGAAGTGATTTCCAGAAAGGCAATTAACACAGAGCTTATACTTCTTGATCTCCCGCCATCTGTCATAAACACCCATAGAAGTGAATGTTCTGCATCTAAATATGGGATGTTCTTCCATGCAAAGCAGGCATTTCTGATTTTTCTGTGAAAGGAAACAATTTTTTCCTGGGTTCGTGAATGGCCTCGGTTTGAAACCAGACGCATTCGGTTTAGATGAAACGCCTACCTGCTTCAGCTGTTTTGGGCGATCACAGTTCTTAGTCTCGATCGATTCCAATGCATTACATGCTTCGAGTAGAAATTCGTCCGGTGTCTGATACGATGGTAGATCTAAAGTTGGTAGCGAGGTCTCCCATTTTTTTTACGTTTCAGCGTCAAATCTGCTCGTTATTAAATGTATCAAAATGACATCTAATTGTTCTTCACAGGACAGACCAAGCGCTGATAGCGACTGTATGTGCCTTCTGAAGCCGTCATACAAGTCTCTTAATGCCTTGGAAGATTCTACTTCTATTTTGTTTATCTGACGGACCGAATTAATGTGGGAGGAAACAATTGCTCGCCGGTTATTGAACCTTTCATTTAACAGGTTCCACGCTATGTCGTAATTGGCTGCAGATATTTCTAAGTACTGTAAAACGTCTGCCGCCCTACCCGATAGCACTGATTTTAGGTAATGAAATTTCTGTATTTTTGACAAATTTGCATCTTCATGAATGAGATTCTTAAAGGTATCGGCAAAATTGGGCCATTCTAAGTAATCACCTGCGAATGTAGGTAAACTTATTTGAGGCAGTTTAACTGAACGTGTTTGCGAACTGGAAGTTGATTCACCAATATAATCACTTAGCGAAGTTGCTGATTTGGAAATTGCACTATTTATGGATCTTATAAGACCAGATGTTTTGAAGTATTGCTCCTCAAAGTCGGAGCGATAAGATTCTTGTTCTGCTTGAAATTATTCATCCTCTTTCAAATCCTCTATTTGTGATTGAACTGTTTCATATTCTTCCCAGATTTTTGATAAGTGAGCCCGTCGATCTTCCAACCGATCTACGTCCTTAGATTGAGAATCTAATTTCTCTACGAAGCCTTGTATGCGAGATAAGCTAGCTTTTATCCTACCCCTTTTGCTACACAGTGATTTTATCTTTTGTTCCATTTTTCACTAGCAATTCCCAATAAACTGCTGAATGATATAAAATCACAATAGACCAAATGCATATACGTAAAAGAATGACAAAACGAAAAGACAAATACCTAACATATTTACATAATACAAAGATGAACTCCTGGTTTTGTTTCAAAGAGTTGCGGGAAAACTGCGTACAAATAACATACAGTTTTACGGGCGAAATCATGTGTGATCACTAGCAATACCAATATATTGAAAGTACAAACGAACAGTTTTGAATGGAGAAACAAATGAATGCATATGAGTCACAAGGAATAATTAAGGATGATCGGTGACTTACCAAGATGATGAATTCTGTTGTCCAGTAGTCGCCATGCTGCTAACCACCCACGCCATTTGTGAGAAGCCATGCTGTCTTTGGATCACACGAGTTCAATTTTCACTGCATTGCTTGCCATATAATCGTGCCCGGAGGACCAAAACTTATGTCGAATACATAGAATAAGATGTGGTGGACTGTATAAAGAAATATATTTTACATTGTATGTACATGATTAAACACTGAACAAGTACAGTAGATATTACATGCGTGTGATGACACCATGTCCGGTAGCCAGTGCTACCTGCTTGCTAGTGAGTCCTGCTTGACGCAGGAAAGAAAAAGACCCTTCCTCTTAATGGGTCAACAACCTTCCAGCAGGGGGACCAACTGTCTTTAGAGTATATACCGTGCCAGAGTTGCCAACAGCATGCTTCCACCAATTTGATATATTTCAGTTTGATACCCAACTCTTGCATTACTCTCCACAGTGCAGCCCGATTTATTCTGACATAAGGCTGTCGGAAATCAATAAATATGAAATGTAGATCTTTATCAAATTCGTAGTAGTAGTGTATTTGTACGGGTTCAGATCCCTCCACCTCCACACCCTCCAACAAGATGGCGGCAGCCCGATAACTCCCGAACCCGTGGTCGGATTTTGACAAATGAGGTGTCATTGAACTCGGGCTAACACCCCCTTTCCAATGGACAACATATTTCAACCCCAAAAATAAAACCTACCCCTACTAGAGGGTGAAATTGATTTTTTTTAGAGAATCTCTGTTACCAATTGCAACATGTGAGAGTTGGAATGCCGATATGGATTTAAACGTTGTTCCACATAAAGTGCATATGTTTGGTGGAAAGCCACTATGAATTAGCATGCCCACTCATGGCTTTTGTAAGAGGGTGGGGGAGCGGATCCCTGTGGATGGGTTATTGTTGACGGGTCATTGTTGACAGGTCATTGATGACAGGTCCTTGTGGACAAGTCTGTGTGGACAGGTCCTCGTGGTCGAGTCCTTGTGGACGAGTCCTTGTCCCTTTGGACTGATCCCTTTGGCCTGGTTCCTACGGACGAGCCCATGAATTTATTTAAATTATGTCAAAGGGCCTAACTACATTTGTGTGTGTGTTGAATTGACGTTGTTCACTAATCCCCCACTACTAAAATGTAATAACGATATGAAAGGAAAGTGATGAAATACATGTGAACACGTGTGAGATGTCATTATTAGCATTCTCCTTGTGAAACAAGTCACATTCTGTTTTGATTCATACGTGAGAAAATGCGAGTTCATGTGTAATATGATATAACACACAGGTGTTCACATGTGCACGTGCACGATAAGAGCTAACAAGTCACAACCTGTTTTGGCAGTGGTGGGAATAAGGCTAGAGACATGTACGAGTAGTCAAATTACTCCGGCAGACAACCCCTTTCCTATGGATAACTTATTTCCACTCAAAAATAAAATCTACCCCTACTAGGGGGTGAAATAATAATTTTTAGGGAAAAGTCGCTTTCCATGTGCAACATGTGGGAGTTTATATGCCAATATGAAATTAAACTCGTTCCACATAAAGTGCATGCATACAACTGAATGCCGCTATGATTTATCATTTTTGTTTTTTGTTTTACGAATGCGCAATTTAGGTTTTTGTAAGAGGGCGGGCTTTTTGAATAATGATTTATAGATACGTTTTTTTTACAAATTAACCAAAGATCCAAAAACTAATAGGTCATCGGCTTTTTAATATCATATGAACTAAGAAAGCTAGGAACTTGTATGAGGGGTCGTTGGACTTGTGGTGACGCCCTGTTTTTGAATGTATTATTCATTTTTTGTCAAAAGGGCCTAACTGCACTTTCGTTAATATCTCGCTAACTAATAATCACAGAGGGTCGAGTGAGGTGTCATAGGACTTAAAATGGCCAACCCCTCCCCATGACCAATGAATTTACCAAAAAAACCCAGCAAGGTCATTAACCTAAGATTGTATCAACTAATAATCAGAGAGGGACAAGTGAGGTGTCACAAGACTCAGGATGGCCAACCCTTTTCCATGACCAACGAATTTACCAAAAATACCCAAAACAGCAAGGTCATTGACCTAAGATTTTATAAACTTATCAGTAGAGAGGGTCAAGTGAGGTGTCATAGGACTACGAATGGTTAACCCTTTCCCATGACCAATGAATTTACCTCAAAAATTCAAAACAGCAAGGTCATTGACCTGAGATTTTATAAACTAATAATCGGATATCAACATGTGAGGTGTCATAGGACTTAGAATGGTCAACCCTTTCCCATGGCTAATGAATTTACCCAAAAATACCCAATACATCAAGGTCATCGACCTGAGATTTTATAAACTTATAATCGGATATGGACATGTGAAATGTTTACAGTGAGTGATGAAACATAGCTAGGTAGTGAAAGAATTATTGTAGGCTACATGTATGGTGACTGACAAATCTTTCACCATTGGAACTTGTTTTCAGATCAAACTGCAGTACAGAGAGAGTATAGGTTGTAGGTATGGGATAATAAATGACAAATGGTGTATACAAAATCTGATTAATCGATTCAAGAAATAAGAGTAGTCAATCTTTAATTGATTGGTTAAATAGGATAGCTAAAATCCAAAATGGTGACTACATTGAACTAAACTGAACCAAGCTGAATCAAATCCAACCAAACCGAACCAAACTTAATCAAGAACAAGCCAATGGTCTAAGTGTAAAACCTGTGGTTGAATGTGGGCATTGGTAATGTCAGAAAGGAAAGGGATAACGCTCTACCTATACAGGGTAAGGTAAAGCTAGTGCATGATGCTAATGCACACACACACAAGTACATGAACCACACACAACCATCCTATGCAGTTATTATGGGTTGACTGTTGAAACTTGCTCAGTGGTTACTGGGACAAGATGGTCGCTACACACAACAAGCTTTAAATACCTGAGGCTAATAATCCATACACACACTCACACACACACACACTTGTTCTAAACTAAACTGTCTTGCTGGTAGAGCTTACACAGTAGGTAAATGACAGAAATGCTTGGCTAACAGAAATACAATCATTTTCGGTTGTCTAATGTTACCAGCTAAACATTACGTGCTATAGTGGTGAGCACATGTTCCTCTTTCACTGGAGATCTTAACTCGATTTCTAGCTCTAAGGCCTAGAACGAATCAAACTAAGAAAAAAGGGTATGGTGACGCAGTGGTTAAACTGTTAGCCTTTCACTAAGGTAGACTAGGGTTTGATTTTTGGTTAATATGCATGTCATAAACAATCAAATAAAAGCAGAGATAATGTTTAAAACTGATTACACTGGTCTCTTTTCAAATTATTACTTAGATTACAAATACAAACGTGGACTGGGTTTGACATACAGTTAATGCTTCCTATCACATACCAGACTGCAAGAAAGCCAAACAAGCAAAAGCAGTGGTAAAATCGCTATGTGTAGAGAAATACCTAACGGTTTTTATGAACTGGCAAAGGTATGTCGCATAAACAGTGCAGGATACAATCCAGCAACCATAATTTTTATCTCGTGCACAAGAGAAAACATATATATAGAGAGAGATATATAGAAAGCTTGTGTGTGTGTGTGGGTGTGTGGGTAGCATTGGTTGTTTAACCAGAGAAAATACGGTGAGGTAGGGTGGGGAGAGGGAGTATTAGCACTTATATATAAATGGAAAATAGATTTTTTTCAATCGTTTTGTTTTTCAAATGTAGTGGTAGATAGTCGTTTTTTGTAAAACATTCTTACTTGCAGCAGTAATAATCCTCTATGGTTCCGCTAACACATAGATAGACTGTATTATTGCCATGGTCAAGCACTCACATTAAGATCATTTACAAAATCATAAAATGAAAAATAAAAATCTTGTTTTGGAAATATCGTTTTTCAACATACACACAAAATAAATATATAAAAAATTGTAAACAGCAAATTGGAAAATCCATGTTTCCATATAGACAAAATTTAAAAACCTTAAACGGACATTTAAGAAAATATATGCAAATGGGAAATTGACAAATGTGTAAATATGAAAATGGAAAAATCCATGTTTCCATATCATGAAATTGAAAAACATCAAACTGTCATTTTAAAAAATGCAAATGGAAAATTGACAAATTGCAATGTGTGAAATGTGAAATTGAACAAATGACTATCATTATAAAAAAAAAAAGAACATGGTGCTCTATGGTTGAGGTGTGAATCAAACCCTCTCTACTTATTTGGACCACTCGAGACTGAGTAGACTAGTTTTAGTTGTCATACCACTTTTAAAAGTTTTTGTTAAATCTAGGAATTGAACCCAAGAGCTTGTAGGGGGGATCCGAGGTTATAATATGTTAAACAGATAGCCTTGAATGTAGGGTGTGGTAGTTATATAGAGATGAGACGTTTCGCTTGGGGCAGGGAGGCATGGAGATCTGCATCAAACCATTCAAAAGACTGACGACTCAAACAACAACATGTAGAGCTCACCAAAATAATGTTGTGTAACGGTAAATGTTAGTCAACGAACAGTAATGCATTACTAAAACCCATGACACGATACCTAAGAGCTTTTCTAAAATTATTTTAAAATGTCTTTAACCCTATATTAAACACCCAGTTCACAAGACTCATAACTGTAATGTTATGGTCAAACAAAACAAAATCTATATTTCAAAACAAACAAGTGGTTTAGTCAATGTATACTGGAAAAAGTTTTATAAACACTCAAGTCCACAAAAATAATTAAATTAGTAACTGTCAGGTTGACCGAGTGGTTATGGTGTTTGACTTAAGTTCAAATTTTCTGTACAAGAAAGCAAGGGTTCGAATACCTTACCTGATATAACTATTGCCTCAACATGACTTGACCACACTGTATTATTGTGTACTCGGTACACAAACCATAGATAGAGTGTATTGTTTAAGGTCACTCTCTTTGCGAACATAGTCAGAGACTGTTGATGGTTAACAATTGCATTAATAGTGGGACATAGGGATAGCAATTAAGAAAAACAGACAATACCCATACACTTTTTTTATTTATTTAATGTAAGTACTTGTACAATAGTTATATACAAACTACAACTCTCTTTTGTCTATTACTATCTAGTCCTTTTCGATCCACTTGCATAACAAGGCAGATGACTTTGTAGTTCAGCCCCTTAAAACAACAACAACACTACCTCTTGCATAGTCTGTGATGTTGATGACTCTTGAGGCGTGGAAGATGGATACAACATAACTTTTACAACAGGGGTTAAACGTTGCTCAACAATCAATGCACT
The DNA here is from genome assembly GCA_946902985.2 of Meconema thalassinum. Taxonomy (NCBI): domain Eukaryota; kingdom Metazoa; phylum Arthropoda; class Insecta; order Orthoptera; family Tettigoniidae; genus Meconema; species Meconema thalassinum. The sequence goes on from OX336393.1 coordinate 332,629,121, forward strand.
ATTTTGAGTAGCAACATCTTTCTCTTGTACTAACTTATTAGCATTCTGATAATTTTTTGCCAACACCATCAGTGTTTTGTCTGGAGCACTACATTGATGAGCACTCACACTTAAAACCACACCATTTCTACTTTTCATATTGCCTCGACATCTTGTTGACCTCTGTTTTGAGCATCGCCAGAATATTATTCCTTTTACATTTTGTCGTCTATAGTTATAAGAGTAGCCTTTATAGAGTACACGTTGTTTACCTCGGTTAGTTGTAGTAAGTTCCATAGTAGTAACTAACCTGTTAGTATGATTTGCACACTACAAAGGTTATCTCTGTTCTGGTAATAGAATTATTTAGCGTTGACTTTTATATTTAATATGTACAGTTAAAAGTGATAGAAAAGTGGTAGAAACGTGGTAGCAAAGTGGTAGACAAGTGGTAGACAATTGGTAACATAGTGGTAGAAAAGTGGTAGCAAAGTTGTAGCAAAGTGGTAGAAAAGTGGTAGAAAAGTGGTAGAAAAGTAGTAGAAAAGTGGTAGCAAAGTGGTAGAAAAGTGGTAGCAAAGTGGTAGCAAAGTAGTAGAAAAGTGGTAGCAAACTAGAAAAGTGGTAGAAAAGTGGTAGAAAAGTAGTAGAAAAGTGGTAGCAAAGTGGTAGAAAAGTGGTAGCAAACTAGAAAAGTGGTAGCAAAGTGGTAGAAAATATTACATGTATTGTTAAGAAATAGTTTAAGCGGTTACATGGATTCATTACACTATAATTTTAGCATCACGAAGCTCATTTTCTATATCCAAAAGTTCTTCCTCATATTTAGTATGACCAGCCTGTTTACAGGTATGCAAGTACTGAAGCCGCTGGATTAGCTTATTGGGATTGTTCCAGTAAACAAATTTAACAAATGATTTTTTTGGGTGTAAACCATTATCTTCCTCCTCATCATCATCATCATCATAATCATCATCATCATCATGGTTATCATCATCAATATAATTATCATCAATATAATCATCATCACTATTACTATCTAATCCTTTTTGTTCATCTTGCAATGCACAACCTTTGGCATAGTTTGTGTTGTCTTTGATAGTGTTAGAGGTTTCTTAGACGTTAACGACTGTCCTAACATGTCTTTTTCAGGAGATAATAAATGCTCTTTAACAAACAAAGCACTATCTTGAGCCACACTATTAGCCTACTTTCGATTTTTGCAAAAAATGAAAGTAGACTTATGAGATCAACACAGGGCGAAAAAAGTGTGTCTGTCTGTGTGTGTGTATGTGTGTGTGTGAGTCTGTGTGTGTGTGTGTATGTGTGTGTGTGAGTCTGTGTGTGTGTGTGTGTGTGTGTGTCTGTGTGTGTGTGAGTTTGTGTACTCTGAATGTCGGTCCCCCCCGATCAATTCGAACACGGTGAAACCGAATTGAACGAAATTTGGTACAGAGGTAGCACTAGTAAAGGATACCTCAGTGTCATACTTTATATCGCCGCCATATTTACCAAAACAGAATGGCGGCCACTCAAATGTTCAAAACGTAAAATCAAATTACGGCTAAACTAATCATCCGATCTCTACCAAATTTGGTGACAACATACCTTTATATAGGACGCGTCTTTCACCCAAAATTCAAGGTCATCGGCCATGCCATTTCAGGATGGCGGCCGTGTGAATTATGCAACCATTTTAATAAATAGCTTAAGACCCACCAATTCCGATTATCGAGCCTAGGGGGTTTAAGCTATCCTGAAGGTCGTGATCCGTTATTTATTATAATTTAATATTATAATATTATACAGTATGAGTGGCTTAAAAGAGCTGAGCCGTTTGTGTCACACGACAAGATGGCAGCTGTCCTCATGTGCCTGTCTTATATTTCAGTAGTTTTAGTATGTTGTATGTGATATACCGTACTGATACAATAATATAAACTTTGTATGAAATGATCTTTAATGAAGATGTACTGCAGTGAAGAAATCGTTTATTTAAAGTCATTATTTGCCAACAGTTTGTATCTAATATGTCAGTTAAGAACACCTGACGTCATGGATACGGTTAGCTCTGGGCTAGCATGTTAGTCTGACACGCAGTTGACTGGGGATCGAGTACTGCTACAGGTAGGTTTTATTTCTTCAATTCTTTTACAAATGATGTGCACGAGCTTTTTCCACAGATACTGAATAAAATGTCATTTAGCTCAAAGGAGAGGATAAAGTATACACTCGTATATTAATAAAATCACAGTCCCAGCATCGCACATAAACAGAAGACATTAGAAAAAGGAGAATAGAAGAACTAGATACACGTTGTCATTAACCACAGCCTTCTTAATGCCTCTGTACGGTGCTGTCCTCTTGTGGGTTATGTGGGTAATATTGTTCCAAACATAACGCTGTGTAAATGCCTGAGCTGGCCTCCTGAAGTATGGCAATTTTGTAATACTGGTAGTTCAACTATTAGCCACGATCGCGCTCCGAATACCTTTAAACACTGCCAGCTGGATCGCCTCCCTCTTGGCTACTTTAGACTGCCTACTCATTCAACACCCATAGAACACTGCCATCGTAGTACATTACGATGGCAGTGCATAGGCGTACAAGATAAAGATTAATTCACTGATAGGTCGCAGCACCACCTACTGTGATTGGGGCGGAAGATTCTTAATTTTGCAGGCTGGCTTAATATAGAGATAAACGGACGTGAATGCATTACAATAAGTTAGTAGTTTTGTTATTCAATCATCATAAAGTATATAATATTGATCTTGACACTTACTGGCTTATTATCAATATAAAAGAAAGCAAACAATACATTGTGGTTGGGGTGATTGTTTTAGGGATGAGGACAAAGAGTCATAAAGATACCCATACATTTAGGAGAAAGTAGGCTATATGTTCTTTGCTGAACATCTTGTTTTTTTCTTGGTCTTGCTTTTTTTACCTTGGTTAGAGTATTTTGTCCATTTAAATGAGTATTATTTTGAGATTTACAATGATGATCGATTGAAATAAGTATGTGGAGCCTTTTGTTTTAATCATTCCTCGACACTTTTTAGATCGTTGTTTCGAACAGCACCAATAACAGTTCCATTTTTATTAGTTCGTTTTACAATATATGCATATCCTTTATAGTAAGCACATGGCTTACCATAGCTAGTCGTTGATACTTCCATGTCGACTGTTGAGCATAAACTAACCTCTAGTAAAGTTAACTCGATAATAAAAATGATAGTTTGTAGTATGTGCAGTTTAAAGTAAGAGCAAAAGTGAGAGTCAAATGGTATAAAAGTGTTAACAAAGTGGTGGAAGAGTGGTAGCAGTTTATAGTAGTCATGATCTTTTTTACCAGAATGTGATTTGAGTAAATGTAATTTCTAAACCTTAGCAGTGAGTAGTCAGTTAGTCTTGGTTCAGACAAGCGTAAACAGTTCTCCAATGAATCAGAGATCAAGATTTTCATTATGAAACAGTTGTGTGTAACCAATTAGGTATTGGTACTTGATAGCTTCACACATGAACAAAAATTCCAACATATCTGACATCAGATTTTCATTATGAAACAGTTGTGTGTAACCAATTAGGTATCGGTACTTGATAGCTTCACACATGAACACAAATTCCAACATATCTGACATGAAATACATGATTTGAAAGTTGACAAAGAATATCCAATCAACCATTGTAGTTGCAATGTCAAACACAAAGACAAAATCAGCATGAACTTTTAAGTTACAGGAAAATTCTATGAAATAGACTATGCATGAAATTTGGAAATACACATTAGAAGTTTGCAACACCATCCTTCTAGCCTATATAAATTATCGACATGGAAAGTGTGCACTGCCCCTAACATTAAACCAATTTATCAATAACGCAAGTCAACAATCAAAACATTTTGTCTTGAGTCTATCATTTAATGCATATATTCTGTCTACATTGAACAGTAACAAAAAACGCCATTCATAATTAATTAAGTTTGCTTTAATTCGTTATGTAATGATAAATACATATTTAAAGTTTTGGCTGACTGTTCAGAGTGAATCGGCTTTGAACACATAAGAGAGGGAATATTTTAAGACTTAACCTCTGCTCACCTAACATAACCTAAATTTACCTAACCTAACCTTGTCATATAGGTAAGAAACGGGTCAAGCTATGCTTTCGACTACCGAGTTTCAGCTACTTTTCAAGGTTACTCTCCCGAACATTGCCGGAGACTGCTGATAAACACCTATGTTCCCACGGCGGCGGCGCGCAACGACTTACATGATGCGCTTCCCCCTTTTCATTGATCCCTGTTGATTTGTCCCTTTGGACTGGTCCCTGTTGACTAGCCCCTTTGGAAGGGCCCTTTTTGAATGGAGTCATTCTTGACGGGTCCCTGTGGACAGGTCCTTTTGGCTGATCCCTTTTGGACCGGTCCCTTTGGACTGGTACCTATGGACTGGCCCATGCAATTATCCAAATTATGTCAAAGGGTCCGGTCCAAAGGGATCAGCCAAAAGGACCTGTCCACAGGGACCCGTCAAGAATGACTCCATTCAAAAAGGGCCCTTCCAAAGGGGCTAGTCAACAGGGACCAGTCCAAAGGGACAAATCAACAGGGATCAATGAAAAGGGGGAAGCGCATCATGTAAGTCGTTGCGCGCCGCCGCCGTGGGAACATAGGTGTTTATCAGCAGTCTCCGGCAATGTTCGGGAGAGTAACCTTGAAAAGTAGCTGAAACTCGGTAGTCGAAAGCATTGCTTGACCCGTTTCTTACCTATATGACAAGGTTAGGTTAGGTAAATTAGGTTATGTTAGGTGAGCAGAGGTTAAGTCTTAAAATATTCCCTCTCTTATGTGTTCAAAGCCGATTCACTCTGAACAGTCAGCCAAAACTTTAAATATGTATTTATCATTACATAACGAATTAAAGCAAACTTAATTAATTATGAATGGCGTTTTTTGTTACTGTTCAATGTAGACAGAATATATGCATTAAATGATAGACTCAAGACAAAATGTTTTGATTGTTGACTTGCGATATTGATAAATTGGTTTAATGTTAGGGGCAGTGCACACTTTCCATGTCGATAATTTATATAGGCTAGAAGGATGGTGTTGCAAACTTCTAATGTGTATTTCCAAATTTCATGCATAGTCTATTTCATAGAATTTTCCTGTAACTTAAAAGTTCATGCTGATTTTGTCTTTGTGTTTGACATTGCAACTACAATGGTTGATTGGATATTCTTTGTCAACTTTCAAATCATGTATTTCATGTCAGATATGTTGGAATTTGTGTTCATGTGTGAAGCTATCAAGTACCGATACCTAATTGGTTACACACAACTGTTTCATAATGAAAATCTGATGTCAGATATGTTGGAATTTTTGTTCATGTGTGAAGCTATCAAGTACCAATACCTAATTGGTTACACACAACTGTTTCATAATGAAAATCTTGATCTCTGATTCATTGGAGAACTGTTTACGCTTGTCTGAACCAAGACTAACTGACTACTCACTGCTAAGGTTTAGAAATTACATTTACTCAAATCACATTCTGGAAAAAAAGATCATGACTACTATAAACTGCTACCACTCTTCCACCACTTTGTTAACACTTTTATACCATTTGACTCTCACTTTTGCTCTTACTTTAAACTGCACATACTACAAACTATCATTTTTATTATCGAGTTAACTTTACTAGAGGTTAGTTTATGCTCAACAGTCGACATGGAAGTATCAACGACTAGCTATGGTAAGCCATGTGCTTACTATAAAGGATATGCATATATTGTAAAACGAACTAATAAAAATGGAACTGTTATTTGGTGCTGTTCGAAACAACGATCTAAAAAGTGTCGAGGAATGATTAAAACAAAAGGCTCCAACTTACTTATTTCAATCGATCATCATTGTAAATCTCAAAATAATACTCATTTAAATGGACAAAATACTCTAACCAAGGTAAAAAAGCAAGAACAAGAAAAAAATAGTGTGGCTCAAGATAGTGCTTTGATTGTTAAAGAGCATTTATTATCTCCTGAAAAAGACATGTTAGGACAGTCGTTAACGTCTAAGAAACCTCTAACACTATCAAAGACAACACGAACTATGCCAAAGGTTGTTGCATTGCAAGATGAACAAAAAGGATTAGATAGTAATAGTGATGATGATTATATTGATGATAATTATATTGATGATGATAACCATGATGATGATGATTATGATGATGATGAGGAGGAGGAGGATGATAATGGTTTACACCCAAAAAAATCATTTGTTAAATTTGTTTACTGGAACAATCCCAATAAGCTAATCCAGCGGCTTCAGTACTTGCATACCTGTAAACAGGCTGGTCATACTAAATATGAGGAAGAACTTTTGGATATAGAAAATGAGCTTCGTGATGCTAAAATTATAGTGTAATGAATCCATGTAACCGCTTAAACTATTTCTTAACAATACATGTAATATTTTCTACCACTTTGCTACCACTTTTCTAGTTTGCTACCACTTTTCTACCACTTTGCTACCACTTTCCTACTACTTTTCTACCACTTTTCTACCACTTTTCTAGTTTGCTACCACTTTTCTACTACTTTGCTACCACTTTGCTACCACTTTTCTACCACTTTGCTACCACTTTTCTACTACTTTTCTACCACTTTTCTACCACTTTGCTACAACTTTGCTACCACTTTTCTACCACTATGTTACCAATTGTCTACCACTTGTCTACCACTTTGCTACCACGTTTCTACCACTTTTCTATCACTTTTAACTGTACATATTAAATATAAAAGTCAACGCTAAATAATTATATTACCAGAACAGAGATAACCTTTGTAGTGTGCAAATCATACTAACAGGTTAGTTACTACTATGGAACTTACTACAACTAACCGAGGTAAACAACGTGTACTCTATAAAGGCTACTCTTATAACTATAGACGACAAAATGTAAAAGGAATAATATTCTGGCGATGCTCAAAACAGAGGTCAACAAGATGTCGAGGCAATATGAAAAGTAGAAATGGTGTGGTTTTAAGTGTGAGTGATCATCAATGTAGTGCTCCAGACAAAACACTGATGTTGTTGGCAAAAAATTATCAGAATGCTAATAAGTTAGTACAAGAGAAAGATGTTGCTACTCAAAATAGTGCATTGATTGTTGAGCAACGTTTAACCCCTGTTGTAAAAGTTATGTTGTATCCATCTTCCACGCCTCAAGAGTCATCAACATCACAGACTATGCAAGAGGTAGTGTTGTTGTTGTTTTAAGGGGCTGAACTACAAAGTCATCTGCCTTGTTATGCAAGTGGATCGAAAAGGACTAGATAGTAATAGACAAAAGAGAGTTGTAGTTTGTATATAACTATTGTACAAGTACTTACATTAAATAAATAAAAAAAGTGTATGGGTATTGTCTGTTTTTCTTAATTGCTATCCCTATGTCCCACTATTAATGCAATTGTTAACCATCAACAGTCTCTGACTATGTTCGCAAAGAGAGTGACCTTAAACAATACACTCTATCTATGGTTTGTGTACCGAGTACACAATAATACAGTGTGGTCAAGTCATGTTGAGGCAATTGTTATATCAGGTAAGGTATTCGAACCCTTGCTTTCTTGTACAGAAAATTTGAACTTAAGTCAAACACCATAACCACTCGGTCAACCTGACAGTTACTAATTTAATTATTTTTGTGGACTTGAGTGTTTATAAAACTTTTTCCAGTATACATTGACTAAACCACTTGTTTGTTTTGAAATATAGATTTTGTTTTGTTTGACCATAACATTACAGTAATGAGTCTTGTGAACTGGGTGTTAAATATAGGGTTAAAGGCATTTTAAAATAATTTTAGAAAAGCTCTTAGGTATCGTGTCATGGGTTTTAGTAATGCATTACTGTTCGTTGACTAACATTTACCGTTACACAACATTATTTTGGTGAGCTCTACATGTTGTTGTTTGAGTCGTCAGTCTTTTGACTGGTTTGATGCAGATATCCATGCCTCCCTGCCCCGAGCGAAACGTCTCATCTCTATATAACTACCACACCCTACATTCAAGGCTATCTGTTTAACATATTATAACCTCGGATCCCCCCTACAAGCTCTTGGGTTCAATTCCTAGATTTAACAAAAACTTTTAAAAGTGGTATGACAACTAAAACTAGTCTACTCAGTCTCGAGTGGTCCAAATAAGTAGAGAGGGTTTGATTCACACCTCAACCATAGAGCACCATGTTCTTTTTTTATAATGATAGCCATTTGTTCAATTTCACATTTCACACATTGCAATTTGTCAATTTTCCATTTGCATTTTTTAAAATGACAGTTTGATGTTTTTCAATTTCATGATATGGAAACATGGATTTTTCCATTTTCATATTTACACATTTGTCAATTTCCCATTTGCATATATTTTCTTAAATGTCCGTTTAAAGTTTTTAAATTTTGTCTATATGGAAACATGGATTTTCCAATTTGCTGTTTACAATTTTTTTATATATTTATTTTGTGTGTATGTTGAAAAACGATATTTCCAAAACAAGATTTTTATTTTTCATTTTATGATTTTGTAAATGATCTTAATGTGAGTGCTTGACCATGGCATTAATACAGTCTATCTATGTGTTAGCGGAACCATAGAGGCTTATTATTACTGCAAGTAAGAATGTTTTACAAAAAACGACTATCTACCACTACATTTGAAAAACAAAACGATTGAAAAAAATCTATTTTCCATTCATATATAAGTGCTAATACTCCCTCTCCCCACCCTACCTCACCGTATTTTCTCTGGTCAAACAACCAATGCTACCCACACACACACACACACACACACAAGCTTTCTATATATCTCTCTCTATATATATGATTTCTCTTGTCCACGAGATAAAAATTATGGTTGCTGGATTGTATCCTGCACTGTTTATGCGACATACCTTTGCCAGTTCATAAAAACCGTTAGGTATTTCTCTACACATAGCGATTTTACCACTGCTTTTGCTTGTTTGGCTTTCTTGCAGTCTCGTATGTGATAGGAAGCATTAACTGTATGTCAAACCCAGTCCACGTTTGTATTTGTAATCTAAGTAATAATTTGAAAAGAGACAAGTGTAATCAGTTTTAAACATTATCTCTGCTTTTATTTGATTGTTTATGACATGCATATTAACCAAAAATCAAACCCTAGTCTACCTTAGTGAAAGGCTAACAGTTTAACCGCTGCGTCACCATACCCTTTTTTCTTAGTTTGATTCGTTCTAGGCCTTAGAGCTAGAAATCGAGTTAAGATCTCCAGTGAAAGAGGCACATGTGCTCACCACTATAGCACGTAATGTTTAGCTGGTAACATTAGACAACCGAAAATGATTGTATTTCTGTTAGCCAAGCATTTCTGTCATTTACCTACTGTGTGAGCTCTGCCAGCAAGACAGTTTAGTTTAGAACAAGTGTGTGTGTGAGTGTGTGTATAGATTATTAGCCTCAGGTATTTAAAGCTTGTTGTGTGTAGCGACCATCTTGTCCCAGTAACCACTGAGCAAGTTTTAACAGTCAACCCATAATAACTGCATAGGATGGTTGTGTGTGGTTCATGTACTTGTGTGTGTGTGCATTAGCATCATGCACTAGCTTTACCTTACCCTGTATAGGTAGAGCGTTATCCCTTTCCTTTCGGACATTACCAATGCCCACATTCAACCACAAGTTTTACACTTAAACCATTGGCTTGTTCTTGATTAAGTTTGGTTCGGTTTGGTTGGATTTGATTCAGCTTGGTTCAGTTTAGTTAAATGTAGTCACCATTTTGGATTTTAGCTATCCTATTTAACCAATCAATTAAAGATTGACTACTCTTATTTCTTGAATCGATTAATCAGATTTTGTATACACCATTTGTCATTTATTATCCCATACCTACAACCTATACTCTCTCTGTACTGCAGTTTGATCTGAAAACAAGTTCCAATGGTGAAAGATTTGTCAGTCACCATACATGTAGCCTACAATAATTCTTTCACTACCTAGCTATGTTTCATCACTCACTGTAAACATTTCACATGTCCATATCCGATTATAAGTTTATAAAATCTCAGGTCGATGACCTTGATGTATTGGGTATTTTTGGGTAAATTCATTAGCCATGGGAAAGGGTTGACCATTCTAAGTCCTATGACACCTCACATGTTGATATCCGATTATTAGTTTATAAAATCTCAGGTCAATGACCTTGCTGTTTTGAATTTTTGAGGTAAATTCATTGGTCATGGGAAAGGGTTAACCATTCGTAGTCCTATGACACCTCACTTGACCCTCTCTACTGATAAGTTTATAAAATCTTAGGTCAATGACCTTGCTGTTTTGGGTATTTTTGGTAAATTCGTTGGTCATGGAAAAGGGTTGGCCATCCTGAGTCTTGTGACACCTCACTTGTCCCTCTCTGATTATTAGTTGATACAATCTTAGGTTAATGACCTTGCTGGTTTTTTTTGGTAAATTCATTGGTCATGGGGAGGGGTTGGCCATTTTAAGTCCTATGACACCTCACTCGACACTCTGTGATTATTAGTTAGCGAGATATTAACGAAAGTGCAGTTAGGCCCTTTCGACAAAAAATGAATAATACATTCAAAAACAGGGCGTCACCACAAGTCCAACGACCCCTCATACAAGTTCCTAGCTTTCTTAGTTCATAAGATATTAAAAAGCCGATGACCTATTAGTTTTTGGATCTTTGGTTAATTTGTAAAAAAAAAAAAACGTATCTATAAATCATTATTCAAAAAGCCCGCCCTCTTACAAAAACCTCAATTGCGCATTCGTAAAACAAAAAACAAAAATGATAAATCATAGCGGCATTCAGTTGTATGCATGCACTTTATGTGGAACGAGTTTAATTTCATATTGGCATATAAACTCCCACATGTTGCACATGGAAAGTGACTTTTACCTAAAAATTATTATTTCACCCCCTAGTAGGGGTAGATTTTATTTTTGAGTGGAAATAAGTTATCCATAGGAAAGGGGTTGTCTGCCGGAGTCATTTGACTACTCGTGCATGTCTCTAGCCTTATTCCCACCACTGCCAAAACAGGTTGTGACTTGTTAGCTCTTATCGTGCACGTGCACATGTGAACACCTGTGTGTTATATCATATTACACATGAACTCGCATTTTCTCACGTATGAATCAAAACAGAATGTGACTTGTTTCACAAGGAGAATGCTAATAATGACATCTCACACGTGTTCACCTGTATTTCATCACTTTCCTTTCATATCGTTATTACATTTTAGTAGTGGGGGATTAGTGAACAACGTCAATTCAACACACACACAAATGTAGTTAGGCCCTTTGACATAATTTAAATAAATTCACGGGCTCGTCCGTAGGAACCAGGCCAAAGGGATCAGTCCAAAGGGACAAGGACTCGTCCACAAGGACTCGACCACAAGGACCTGTCCACACAGACTTGTCCACAAGGACTCGTCCGCAAGGACCTGTCATCAATGACCTGTCAACAATGACCCATCAAACAATAACCCATCCACAGGGATCCGCTCCCCCACCCTCTTACAAAAGCCATGAGTGGGCATGCTAATTCATAGTGGCTTTCCACCAAACATATGCACTTTATGTGGAACAACGTTTAAATCCATATCGGCATTCCAACTCTCACATGTTGCAATTGGTAACAGAGATTCTCTAAAAAAAAATCAATTTCACCCTCTAGCAGGGGTAGGTTTTATTTTTGGGGTTGAAATATGTTGTCCATTGGAAAGGGGGTGTTAGCCCGAGTTCAATGACACCTCATTCGTCAAAATCCGACCACGGGTTCGGGAGTTATCGGGCTGCCGCCATCTTGTGTGGAGGGTGTGGAGGTGGAGGGATCTGAACCCGTACAAATACACTACTCGTAGTACTTTTCCATTAGCTGTCGCATAGTAAAGATGTGATCAATGGTTGAGCGTCCTGCCATGAACCCACACTGGTATGATCCTATGACCTCTTGAAAATAGGTAAATGCATAAGTAAATGAATACAGTTGATAGAAATAGAGAAACCCCAAAAGAAGTAGGATAATTATGATACTTTTAGGAAGCAAAATAATCAGTGATGGACTAATCAAAGATAGGTTTGCCATATTTTTGGTGAGTGTAACCGGGACACATTAATATGGGATGGCCTTACCGGGGGAACTGAGGGGGGGGGGGGGGGGTGGAATTTTAAAAATTAGAAACAAAATGGTGGGTTTTAAGTCTTTAAGTCTTTAAGTGACGGGAGGGGGGAATCTGGCACCCTCAATTGTTAGTTCCACACACCTTTTAAAAATAAGAAAGGAATTTTTGCTACATAATAGTATATAATTTTTCCTTTTTAATGATATTTCTTTCTGGTCTACCATCTAGAAAGAAGTGTTAATAAAATACAATTTAAAATACTTCATAACATTGTTTAATTGAACAATTACTAAATCATATTATTTTTTGAAAAACTACAACTTTTTGTCTAACTACAAAAACAATTATATTTTTTTGTCAAACTAAAAAAACAATTAATTAATGAGTTAACAATGTTAATCTTTGCTTTCAAACCACACATATTTTTTTGACTTGAATTTACTTTTTTCAAAATGTATTTTTTAAGCTTGACTTTTTCATAAAAATCATAGCAAGAAACGCCAAAGTTGATTTTACATACAATCAATGCTCTTGCTGTGAACTCGCTCATTAATGCTCTGTCATCCCCCCAGGCTGAATTAGCAGTTTGGGCTAATGTTTTGTGTCATTCGTTTGAATACTTCCGACCTCTTTGACGCTGTGCGCGATAGTCAACGATGTTGATTGTTGAAAAGTAGCTGATTCACAAAAGATTCTTAAACTCATAAATTCATTACTTTTTACATCTTACAGCCGTTTTCCGGGACATTGATAGAACCGGGCGGGACACCGGGACAATAGCAAAATACCGGGACTGTCCCGGTCAAACCGGGACGTATGGCAAGCCTAATCAAAGAGGATATAAAAGCTCGAGTAGATTAGCACAAGCAACGCCAGTTTCTTTACAGAAAATAAATCTGTTGACATCAAATACAGATTTAGGTAGCCTATTATAATAGTACATTATGCAACGAGCCTATAATGGCAATAATTAAGACACGAGTATGGTTATAAAACGAGCGAAGCGAGTTTTATAATTTCCATACGAGTGTCTTAATTACCATTATAGGCGAGTCGCATACGACTGTTTATGTTCGACGATAATTATAACTTTATTATATGTTTTAACATAAATATTCATAAATATATGTGGGATTCAGTAACTTCAGTTAGTGAACAGAGCGCGCTGGGTGGTTTGCTGACTGAACAGAGCGCATGCGTGGGTCAAAGAATTTCGAAAGCAGAGACCATTTACTTTGCTTGGCAATGCTATTGTTTACAGCCTGCATGATATCTAGTGCCGATCAGAACTAGCATTCACTAATATTGTCACCGAAGTCGTTTGAAAGCAATGCGCTGTGTAGAAATTGGAGTTGGGGATATTAAGGAACAGTGCTATTTCTTGACTCATATTCGCTAGTTTATTTACGGGAACATATGGGACGGTGCACTTTCTATGTCGGTAATTTATATATAAGGATGCTTTGTTGCTAACTTATGGATGTAGATTCATAAATTTCTTGCATATGTCATAGTATTTTCTTGCTACCGTAAAGGTTCGTGTTGATGTTGTCTTTGTGTTTGCTATTGTAACTACAATGATTGATCCTATATCCTATTTGAACTTTCAAATTATGTAATTCATGTCCGACATGTCGGATTTTGAGAAACTGTTTCTTAATGAAGAATAGTACTATAATGATCCACATTATTATACAGTTTTCTGACATATAATATTTACATTTCGACATCGTCGAACATAAAATAATTTTTGAATGTTATAAAGGAGTGGAACTAGGACTGTTGGTGCAGCAGAATAGAGGAGAAATGTGGTGTTACAAGAAAATGATGAAGATTAGAAGAATATATAGAGTAACAAATAAAGATGGCTTAAGACGATTGGGGGTAGAGAAATGTGCTGGTGGAAAGATGAGATATGTTGGCAGGGAATTTACTAAGAAATGGGTGAACTTAGTTATGGAGCGTGGTGTTGTGAACTTTCATTTGAAAAGTTTCATTTTTGACGTTTAAACTAATGAGTATTTAATAATTCTGTTATACCCCATGTCAATAAAATTATTGAATTTAGCTAATAACACTAATTAATTATACTAGTTTCGGCCACATTAAGGCCCTTCTCAGTAATTGTTTTTTAAATGAAACTATTATAATTGCTAGAAAAGTTGATTATTATACTTAGATTATAACCTTTGAAAAATTAATTTAAAAATATATATAAAAACAAGATGTTCAGTAAAGAACATATAGCCTACTTTCTCCTAAATGTATGAGTATAGTTATAACTCGTTGTTATTATCAAAGAGTATAATAGAACTATTCTTTGTTGAAGACCTTAGAAACGATTTACCTCTACCAAACGCCACGACCTAGATAAAAACTGCTACCATCATTGAAGAAAGAAAGAAAGAAAGATAAGAAGTATATCAAGAATGTTATGGATCTGGAGACATAATCGACCGGACTGGCGGCGTGGCTCAGCGGTAACGTTCTCGCTTGCTGGGCCCTAGGTTGCAGGTTCGTATCCTGGCGCAGTCAGCTGGCATTTGAGGGTGCACAAATGCGAGGGAGCCGTGTCAGTACATTTACTGGCACGTTAAAGATCCCCTTCGGGCCAAAATTCCGGCACCCCGGTGTCTCTAAAAGCAGCAGTAGTTAAAAGGGATGTAAAACCAATAACATTATTATTATTATTATTACGACCTGCCGTGGGCAACATCCAACTTTGAGTTGAGGCATGTCTTTACACGTCTGGTTGTGCATGGCTTTCACAACCCTAATTGAATTAACAAATCTTTCCATGACCCTACAGAGACGTGTGTATACAAACTTTGTGGATATTTTCGATAATATAATCCTAACAGAGCGAGTGCATTCTAGCGGCCAGAATAAGAAACTTTTCAATAAAATCTGGAAGTTACCTTTTTGGCAGCTAGATGTCTCGAGTAAATCTGCTGGCGAATTATGTTTTAATTAAATATATATTTTACACCATAATGTGGACAATATAACGCTTAATAACATTTTCAAGTAACGCAAAATAGGCTGTTACAAACCCTTTAAAATAAAAAGTTAAAATGTATCGTAGTATCAACTTGTCATTCTTCAAATTCGATGCGCATAGAATGATAATGGTATAGTAATCAATGGATCCCCACGTAGACTAGTCGGGACATCTAGTGGTGAAATATCGAACAATATAATCCTAACAGAGCGAGTGCATTCTAGCGGCCAGAAGAAGAAACTTTTCAATAAAATCTGGAAGTTTCCTTTTTGGCAGCTAGATGTCTCGAGTAAATCTGCTGGCGAATTATGTTTTAATTAAATATATATTTTACACCATAATTTGCACAATATAACGCTTAATTTTAAAACATCTGAGTCATTACAAAACAATAAACATATAACATTTCAAGCAAAAAAACCTAGCTCTGATCGGGTTTGAACCATAGGCATCTGAGCGACAGGCTATCGCTCTACCACTGAGCTAATTGTGTCAACGAATAACGTTCTATTTAAAATGACTTACATAGATTTTGTTAGCAAATAATGATTTATACTACACGATTTCATCACTGGAGTATATTATTTATATATAAAGCATTTCATACAAAGTTTATTTATTTTTTATCAGTACGCTATATTGCATTCAATACTCAAATTAGTGAAATATAAGTCAGGCACAAGATATCCGCTGCCATCTTGTCTTATTACTGAATCAGTTCAGCTTTTTAAAATCACGTCTGCACTATAGTATTACAAAATAAACTTTTAATTTCGAACGTGCCTCTTCCTTTAGAACAGTTAAAACGATTCTCGGCTCGATAATCGGAACTGGTGGGTCCCATGATATGGATTATAAAGTTTGCATAATTCGCACGGCCGCCATCCTGAAATGGTATGGCGGACGACCTTGTAGTTTGGTCACAAGACGCATCCTATACGAAGGTATGTTGTTACCAAATTTGGTAGAGATCGGATGATTTGGTTAGTCGTTATTTGATTTTACGTTTTGAACGTTTGAGTGGCCGCCATTCAGTTTTAGTACAGATGGCGGCGATATAAAACATGACACTGAGGTGTCCTTTGCTAGTGCTACCTTTGTACCAAATTTCGTTCAATTCGCATTCACCGTGTTCGAATTGATAGGGGGGGACAGACATTCAGAGTACACACACTCACACACACAGACACACACACACACACAGACTCACACACACACATACACACACACACACAGACTCACACACACACATACACACACACAGACAGACACACTTTTTTCGCCCTGTGTTGATCTCATAAGTCTACTTTCATTTTTTGCAAAAATCGAAAGTAGGCTAATAGGTTAAAAGAAATGATCTGTAACAATTATGGGCCCTAAATTGATAATAACATATTTATTTATTTATTTATTTATTTATTGAATATCCATGACAGTAAATGGAACCCTATTACACATATTACATTAGGGTTGTAGTTCGTTACAAATTGAAAAATTAATTACATCATAAACTATT
Source organism: Meconema thalassinum (assembly GCA_946902985.2). Classification (NCBI taxonomy): domain Eukaryota; kingdom Metazoa; phylum Arthropoda; class Insecta; order Orthoptera; family Tettigoniidae; genus Meconema; species Meconema thalassinum. Next base: position 332,645,816 of record OX336393.1, read on the forward strand.
AGACTAATTTTGGAAAATAAGATGAATCAAAGCTAAAAACTGTCTATAACAGCATTTTTTCCCGTAAATATGTAATAAAGTGGTTTTGAAAATTTCAAGTTGCAGAAATTTAAGTGACAGTTCAAGTTGTATCTGGCTTTACCAAACACAGAGCATTCAAACAACAGGTGATCTGTTCTTTGGGGAGAATCACAAAAACAGGAATAACCATCTACAATATTAATTTTAAAACGTTCGAAGTAGGATTTAAGACGCCCGTGACCAGTTAAGAATTGAGTAAGTTAAAAATTCGGCACATACATCTTACACTGGAGCCTATGGTGAACTTCTGAAAAAAATCTATTTCTTATGACAGATCCTTTTGTAGAACGGGTCCATTAGTTGTTCCACTGGGTTGTTATGTGACTTCTAATTTGTCTTTTTGCATAACATATTGGGGACTTGTTATATGAAGCTTGCATATTAGATGCTGCTGCTGTTTTCGAAAGTTGATCCGCTCTTTCGTTTCCAGGGGTTCCGACATGTCCTTGAATCCAGGTGAAACAAATGTGAGAGATTTGATGAGGTGATAGTAACAGCAACTGGGTTCATATTGTACTTGTTATTTATTGAACATAAATTAATTTAGTTTAATTGACATATCTAAACAGTTGGTGATTGTATCTCTATCTCTAATTAGTATAAAACAAAGTCCCCGATTCATGGATGTCACCGGTAATCTCGAGAACTACTGGATGAAATTTGATGCAGTTTTCACCATTCTGTAAAGGATATCTCGAGGAAGGTTTGTGTAGAAAATAATTTGTTTATGATCTAAGCAAGCCAAGAAATAACCATTTCAGTGGGGAAAAAAATGAAAAAATGAAAAAATAAAAAACAACCTGGCGTCCGTGCGCTTCTTAAGCTTATGCTGAGCAAACCGTTAAAAATATCAAAATACTCGCGTGTAAGAATTGTTCCCCATGAAAAGTTCTACAAAACAATCCGGGAGAGCATATCTCTATCTTCAACACATCGTCCAGTATAAGTGATTTTACGTTTTAATTTCTTCCAACAATCTGCATTCAATTACTGAGGCGACAGTTTACGTGCTAGCTAGGAAAAAAGGCGCTTATTACATAATGCAAACACAAACAATAGGACATTTCAAAATGCAACCATCAATTCTGAAACAACAGTTCTTGTCAAAGACATTTCACGTCAAAATTGTCATTGCAGCAGGAAGATACATACAATAACCTACAAATTCCAACCTTTGCTCCACTCCGCAAAGAACCTATATTCCACTTATGGAGGTCACACCCAGTTGACCATCACAGGATATTTTTTTAAAAAGCAATGTTTTGTCTATTTTACAGTGATAAACAATCACCAACTGTTCAGATATGACATTTTCACAAAATTACTTTATGTTATCATCAATTTAAGGCCTATTATTGTTACTGATCTGATTTTTAGCCTATTTTCATTCATGAAACAAGTAGTTCCGTGAAGAACTAAAGCTTATTTTCATATATCTTACTTATGTTAATTGCCTCTATCAACATACAAAATTTCAGTTTGTTTGCTGTAAGAAAATCGTAGATATTGAGAAGCGTATAAATATTTCGGATGGTCGCCATATTGTGTTTTTATATATGTAGGTCTTAGACTTAGGTACTGTGCCCGATTTCAGCAGTGTCGTGAATGCTAAAATCCCAAGATGGCAACGGATCGAAACATCCGGCAATACCCCGGTTAGAGAATATTTATCGAATCAGCTGACATCTCACACACTGCAAATCGTGGAACATAACAGGCGATATCTATCAAACACTATGGTAAATCCTCTACAGGATCAACGACAACAACACAACAAGAGCTCAAAACTCTCATACACTCGGGCGTAGCGGGGAAAAGGAAATGGATAAAATTGTTCAAGCCGCTATAATTACCATAGCATTTTACTAAGCTCCCACTATCTACAAATCATAAAGCAAGTGTTCTATAAAAAATAGTATAAGCATACGCAAATGCGGGCTCAAAATGTATTCAAAAGTAAACAAACCCTAGTTGGTTATACGTAAATAGGATATCAACACAAATAAATGTCATTATCACTTAATTTCCTTTGACATTCTGGCATAACGCCATCTGTCTCAAAGAATTGACGAAATAAAATTGACAACCTATAACTTGGCAACATCGCGCTGTGCCTTGGCTTTCAGGATCGAAATAAAAATATTTTAAATGAAAATAAGATTCCCTTACTGAATTTAAATAGTGACGGCCTCTCACTATTTACAATAGCAATATTTTACCCTATACAAAGATCCTGAATTCTAATCTTCAATCACTTACTTAAATACTCTTTAAATAAAATACTAATGGTTAATAAACATCAAATATTTGCATAGATATCTCCTTCCGAAACATTATCTAACCCAGTGTACCTCCCTAAATATTTTAATAGACATAGGATTGATTATCACTAACTGTATTGTGCCCTTTTAGCAAGAAATATGCAAATCACAGTATGCCAGCAATGCTCAAATCGGGATTTTCGGGGTTATGGTATGTTCTCCCACTCTGTGACCTACACATGTTGGATTAAATAGAGGATACACTTCCAAAAATAAAAACAAAATCAACTCCTATTATAAAACATTTAATTTACCAAATATATGGTGCTACACACAAATAAAACTAATAAACTACTGACCAATCCTTCTAACTTGTTCAAAGTGAACAAGGAATACATAAAATCAAACAAATGTTATATTAAAATACATGGTTTCCTTCAAACCAACAAACTTATAATTCTTTTCACTTCCATAAAGTATCCCTTTTAAAATTCACTACAATCACGAGCTCCAATGGCTCGATACTTTCCACTATAAACTGTGTTATTCTTTTACACACCTCAATATCTATTTTATGAGTTTCTTATAATCAAAACAATATATAATCTTATTCAAAGTAATTGTTACTCCTTTACTTAAATTTTTGGGCATTTCACAATGTTCTCAGGTTACCATCTCTCTCAAGTTAACAAATTCACTACAGTGACCGGGAAAAATACTTGTGTACTCCCGAGTTATAGAAGACTACTTGAACAAAGTCAAAATTTATGATCACTCCCGAAATCTAACTGTCTTCATTGAACTCGTGAAATCCTACATCAATATCTCATTACATTAGGGATTTATATTTATTATTATCTGTCTTAAAATACCATCATCTCATGAGAAAGCAAACGATCTGAACTTGCAAGCGGTAACTTTCATCTACAAGAACCTCGGTTCGAATCCCGGGTCATTAACAAATTCTAAACACTCATGGTTTATTATTACTTCAAATAGACGGTTCCCCTGACCAACCATACTTTCAATAGCGAGGGGATGGACCATGACACTCGACTTGATTTATTGCCCGGGAGGGAGACCCTCAGTATCGCCCACACGGGACCGCTCTACTCATGCTTTAAAACAGCTATTTCTCAAACACAGTTCTCTGAACAGACCTGGCGTTTCTTTCATTCATTTAAACAACATTATTTAGGTTCATAGACCACTTTCGTAACCTTGGCATTTATTAATTATGAAGTGTCATCATTGATGGGTAAGAATAATTCAATACAACAACAATATTTAGGGGATTCAACAACTATACGAGTCTGGGTTCGACTCTCTCAACTGCCTCGGGAACCAATCCCATACTGGAGGACTTTACAACAAATTAGCGGCTTAGGGCGACCTCGGTCTAACCTGCGCTCATCAATACAATAATTCGCACCCCTTATGCAACGCCTCGTGATCTACATCACTATATGGAGGACTTATCATCAATTACCGCAATCAACTGTCCCTCACAATTAATTTACCAAGTATATTTAGATTCAACGCCTTCCTAGCGTGACAATTTGCGACAATGCGCTATATATTACTTTAAAGCCTAGCGTCTTCCAGAGAACTGATAAATTCAAAATCATCCTTTGATCTATATCTCAAACTTTCATATTAATCCTCTCCCGTGACAATAATCGCTATACTTTAAGAACATGTATTCATACCATGTCTTTATTCCTTTACAAAAGCTCAAAAGCTATTACTTTCATATAATTCAACTTAATCTTCATTTATATAATTTATATTATTATTATATTTTTCCGCTTGCTTTTATAACATTTATCAAATACACTGATATTTTATTTCATACATTTCCTCTAAGGATTTATTAATTTCACATAATCATTTTATAATTTCTCAATTTTTAGTTGTTCAGATCGCGCTCTTATCCTGTTATTTGTTATTCAAAAACATCCCTATTTATCATTCTCAGGTGGATTGTACACAAATATTCCCCCAACACATAACATAATGAAAATAGTTACTTACATGCTCGGACGGTCCACTACCGTGCTTTCCAACGATGTTTCATTTTTGCCCACTATTTGTGATTACACCATCGTGCTCAAATTCATTTCATACACTGACATATCTTGACACACATATAATTTATATACCTTAAACACTGGTAACATTTTAAAATACACTTCGGTATTCTTCTATTACACACAATAAAATCACTGAACAATTACTATCTAACACAAATTTTATATATTTACACTACACTGATTCTAATCACTGAGGCTTTGATTAGGCCTTGCACACGTGATTTTTGCTTCCCCGTCTCCAAGGGTGAAACTAGTAGATGTCGGCTTCCTATCTGACCAGAATATGAAAGTCTCGAACACTCTACCCCTCCCTGGAATAGTACTTCTTCAAATCCGGTTTCCTGATGATCGGCTATTATTATTTTTAGCTCAAACCTGCTTCTTTCTAGACCCTATTAGTCGTCTAGCGAAAGTCTGTCTTGTTCTCGGTCTCCCAAATACTCTATCGGTGACCTATTATTTTCTAGCATCTAATACTCCTCGTAACTTAGTGCTTTTTATAGTTCGTTCGTTTCCTTGAAACAACGTCTTGAATTTAATTCTCCCTTCTGATTATTCTGTCCTCTAATTCCTATCTTTCCAGAATACTATGCGGACCTTATTTTGTCCGACCCTGATCGGGTTCTTTTAACGTTGATAGAATGTTTGTTTCGCTGTTATGGTACTTCAAAACGTTACGATACACTGGGTCGTTTAAATAAACTGTTATTGAAGACCTATCGCCTATTCTTTAAGTTCGCAGCCTACTTTGACTGTAATCCTGAACTTTTCACTATAAGATTGACATTGGCGGAACTAAATCCTGTATTAGGATTTTCCTAATTCTCCACACGGCGATACTTTGACGATACTTCTCGGCCACTCCTTACGGGTGCTCGCTGGTTATACAGAGTATCACGACCTCTCAGGGTCTAGTAAGTACTGCATGATTAGCCTGGCCCTGCCAGGGCTTTTATACAAATCGGCGACAAAAAGATAAATTCTACGTCTTTTTCGGAACCAACTTTTGAAGTAATGGTCACACGTTATTTAAAAATTATATCTCTGGAAAGCTCGTTTTCTAAACGTAAACTGACTTCTTTGCACATGAAAATCGATCGTGCAGTTCTGAGATATTAAATAAAATTTAGTCTTCAGCTGTGTGGGTGTTACAGTTGATTTTTAATTCCCCCCTCCTCGGGTCTCGGGAAACCCCCAATGACGTATGGCCACGTCTGCACTTCTTTCCTGGGCATTTATTATAACATCTTTCTCCACACAAAAATCTCTATTCCGAAATGATTCACAATGCTGTATTTCTTTAGTTAATTTTATTCCTGCAAATGGGTTAAATCTAATTATTCTTCTTCTGGTCCGGCTGCGCGGTTGCCATTTTACTGCAAGGTAAGGGCGATTTCCGAAACACGCTCTTCGTCACTCGCTTGGAAAATTCCACTCGTTCTATTTATATTCGTGACTGGCTCCTTATCAATGCGTCAGGCATGATCTCATTTCCTGGCCACCTGGCTTCAGTTTCTTACACAACGTTATGCTTGCCTTCTTGTATAAAATCTTTCTATATTCCTCTGAAGACAGTATATTTCCTTCCTTCCTTTTATAACATCATGGATTCGACCCCTTGAACCAATGGTACATGGGTTCATCTCTCCCCTCCTTAGGTAAATAAATTTTCGAAAAATTTTGAGGAAATTTATTTCAATTATTCTTAAAATCTTGTTTTTCTTCATTGTCGAAGCCATCATAACGTTTATCCGTACCTTCTGATTTTTATTTCGTTAAAATCCCACGATAATTAGGGGTTTCCACCTTTTAAGTCATATCCGGTAATAGTGTAGGTTGGGTACGCTCTGTCCCTACCCTTTCTTTCTTTCTTTCTTATTTGTCTGGACTACAAGTTTCCAGAACATAATTCTTCGTTACGGGTGTGGTCTATCCCTACCCGTTTCGTTTTTCATCATTCTCTCTTCTTAAATTGAAATTTTCCTTCTCAACAAGATCAATTATTTCTCTTATCTCACAATACAGTTTCTCTAATTCGCATTCGCACTCGAATGGTTGAGCTCTGTTCCCTTGTTCTACCTTACTATTGTTTCTATCCAAAGTGGATTTATCATCTCTAAATTGTTCCATAACCAGGGCTTGTTCATTTGCTTCATCGAAGTCTTCGGGAGGGTAATATACTTTTAAATTCGCTGAGTTCATAGTCACTTCGTGATTCGATTCACAGTGCCGAATTCTATAGGCATTATTTCTTAAGTCTCTTATGATTTGATACGGTCCGTGGTACATTTTCTGGAACTTCTTGTACACGCGGTTCCCTGGATCCGAAATGGCTGGTCTTTTCACTAACACCATTTCTCCTGCTAATAGTGGTCGATGATACCTCTTGTGCCTGTTTCTTCTTTGCCTTCTATCAGCTTGAGCTTTTAGATGCTCAAAGGCTCTTCTAATCCGTACATCTCTTCCAGGCTGAGCGTCTGCTGGCCTAGGAATTACCAGACTCCAAGGTCTCTCTGGTTGCTCATTCCGATGTAACGTTATTGGTATCTCTCCCGTAGATTCATGGATTGTGTTATTTATACAAAATTCGATAATATCCAGGATATCTATCCATTTCCAATTTTCTTCGGCACAGTATATCCTACAATACTTGGCCGTCTCCCTCATCACTCTTTCCACGGGATTTGCCTCAGGATGGTGAATACTTGACAAAATCTGATGTATTCCAAGTCTCTCTCAGTCTCGGCCATACAAATGCTTCTTTCAGCATCGAGACTGTTTTGTCGACTCCCATATGTCCAAACGATCTATGGGCTAACCATACCATTTTCCTCTGCAAAATCGCAGGTACAACGATCCTTAATCGTGTATGGTCAGAGTCCACAAACTTATATAACAATCCATTAAAGAATGTGTAATCCTGAGCTATCTTATTAGCTTCAGTGTACGCCAGTGTTCCCCTTATCAAACTCCCTTCCAAGAAAGATATGAGCATGTTCATCCATGGATCCTCACGTTGTCGTTGACCAATGCTTCTTAATTCATTCAGAGTACGCTGATCCCTGTCTTCCAAATCAATAGCCATTACTTCCTCTTCTGTGGACTCTGGCTGTCTACTTAAATAATCTGGAACTACATTTTCTTTCCCTGGGCAATACTCTATATTTACGTCGAACTGTTGAATGTATAAAGCCCAACGCATCAACCTTTGACTGGATAAGTCAGTCTTCATCAAAAAGGTTAAGGCTTTATGATCCGTCCTTAATGTGACTTGAAACCCATATACGATCTTTCGCCAATATTGCAACGCGTGCAATATCGCTAACAGCTCGATCTCGCTGATTGTATAATTTTTCTCGTGTGGTTTCAGTCTCCGACTTGTGAAAGCTAGATAATTTTTCTTCTCAGGGTTATCCGGGTTTTCCTGATATAGCATTGCCCCTATTCCAATCTGGGATGCATCTGTTTGTATAACAAATCTCTGATTAAAATCAGGATATCCTAGCTACACATAGTTTAAGAGCATTTCCTTGGCCTCTATAAATGCTTTTTCTGTTTCCTCCGTCCATTTCCACTTGCCCCCCTTCTTCAGAAGGTCCTGTAGTGGTGCAACAGTTTTGGTGTATGACGGACAATGTCCTGAGAAAAATCCAATCAATCCCAAAAACTGGCGAACGTTTTTCACCTTCAAAGGCCTGGGAAAATCTCTTATCGATTCTAATTTGCATGGATTTGGTTTAACACCATCCTTATCAATCACATGCCCCAAAAATGTAACTTGTCTCTGACAAAAATTTGATTTCTTCAAATTAATCTTAAAGTTAGCCCTTCTTAAATCTTCCAATAATTTTTTTAACTTTTCCAAATGTTCCTCAATGTTTTCTGAAGTAAGCAAAATGTCATCCACATAACGGATAGTGCAATCTTTCACTTCCTCTGACAGGTTTCGATCAAGCGCTCTTATTAAGGCGGATCCCGCGGTCTTCAAACCAAACGGACATCTCTTGAAGCAATATGTTTTTTGGTCGAACTGAAATCCAGTTAAGAGACTGGTTTTCTCTTCCAGTTCGAGATGATGATACGAAGAAGTCATGTCAATATTTGTGAATATCTTCTTGCCTTTAAATTTCCTCAGTATTTCTTTTATGGGTGGTGCCGAATCTTTTTCTGGTATGATTTTCGCGTTCAAATTTCTGGCATCCAAACACACCGTTACTGAGCCATCCGTTTTACTCACAATTACTAATGGACTAACATATGGTGTCAACATCTTTTCTATAACACCTGCATCCATCATCTCCTGCAGTGTTTTCTTCGTTTGTGGGTAATGTTTTTCTGCAACCGGGTATGGTTTTTGTCTGAACGGTGCCCAATCATTTACTTGAAAAGCGTATTTAAAATTCTCAATCTTTCCTGGCTTGGAATCAAATACGTCCCTGTAATTTAATAGTAATTCCTTTAATTTTTCCTTGTATTCGAGGTCAACGTTAGCTTCCTCTATTTTTCCTGACAGGTTGGTTTCAAACTCAGTTTCCAAACTATCTTCAAGTTCTATGTTTAGGACTTCAGATACCTTTTCTATGTCCTTACAACCTTCCTCGTTCACTTCTTCCACATGCCATACCTGTTCTCCTATTTTCGCATCCTGTTCCTGTAAATTAATATTTTGTTCGTCCACATCCTCTCTTTGAATCCTAATGCAATTTTGTGCTAGGTCTATAATGACCTTGTTCTCACGGATAAAATCAATACCTAATATGACATTATATGGCAATTGATTTACCAGCAAAAAGCATTGCGAAATTTCAGCGTTACCTATGATCAAATCAATGTATACCTGAAATTTACATGTTACAGATTTTTCAGGAATAATTCCCTTAATCTTCACACTTGAGGTGGGAATTTTCAATACGCGGCCTCTTGTTTCCAATTCATTTAGGAGGGTTTGCGTAATTAAACTTATGGTTGATCCAGTATCAATCAATGCCCTGACCAGTAATCCTTCTATCCTTTGCATGATGATAGGTAGTTCTCTTCTAATAGGTGGGATTCCTTCCACATCCTCTTTAATTAACTCATCTGGTCTTGCTATCCAATTCACAATCTCTACCTCCTCCCAGCTCCTGGTATGTTTCCACTTTTGATGATTTAATTTTGAAGTTATTTTTTATCCTGAGGGCTTCCTTTCCCCTCATTCTTCAATTGAGCTTGTAACTCCAAGCTTTGAGCTCCTTCTAGTCGGTCGGGTGATTTTCGGTTCTTTATTGCCTCACTCCAACGGACTCTTTGCGTTTCAGGTTCGTCTGTTCGTTCATTCATGTAACGAAGACTTTCCTGATATCTTTCTTCTATTTCGGCCCGATATTCATCATTTCTATCTTCCGGCCTCACATTCCTTCTGGGATAATTTTCCCATCTCTTTCTGTTATCCTGCCTCTGATTATTATTGTTATAGGGTCGGTTCTCTTGTTGCCTATAACCCGTATTTCTAGGATTCCTTCCTCGATATCCTCCTCTATAGTATGGCTGTATTTCCCTAGGCTCTTGATGTCCATATTCTCGACCCAGTCCCTGAGTATCAGTACTAGTGGACTGATTTCTGGTCGATGGTTTCTCTCTGTTTTCTTGACTGCTGGCCATATGTACCTGCTCAGTCTGTCTTGGATGCCTGGGAGCAACGTGTGAAGTCGTCATATCTAATTGCCGTAAGACGCTCTCCACTTCCACAGCACTTCTGGCTTTAGATGAGAATAACAACATCTGGATCTCATATGGAAGTTGTCTTGCAATGGCGGCACACAGGTCGTTCTCAGCAGGAGCAATATCAAGTTCCCGGAATTTACACAGCTGAGCGGTGAAAAATTCTGAGTACTTAGTTGGGGCATTTGTGCTATACTTCCTAGAATACAGATCTAGCCTCAGATTCTCTTGGACATCTGCTGCCCAATATCGTTTCAGAAAAGCCTCTCTAAAACCTTCCACCGTGTCAAATGTATACCTGAAACTCCTGAACCAGGTGAGACAATCACCTGCCAACAACTTCTCAATTGCTCTCAGTCTTCGATCCTGAGGAACTTTCATTTCATTCAAGTACTCTGCGACCTCCTTCAACCAGTATTTAGGAGTAATTGACATATTATTACCCGTAAACTTCACCGGTCTGTCTTCATTTGACTTGATGATATTTATTATTTGACCATTTGTTTGGTTCATATAAGGGGTAGACATCGCCATCGGATATCCTGGGTTCTTATAAGGGCTCTCCCCTCCTAAGTCCCTATCTTGATTTGTGCCTCGTTCATGGGGATCTACCCATCCTGTCTTTTGAAATTCATCCTGACTTTCAAATTCTAATTTCCTTTCTCTTCGGGCACTTTCCTCATTAGCCATGAGTTGAATTTCCATTTGACTGTTCTTGTGTTCAGTCCTTTCCAACCGGAATCCTAATTCATTCTGAATTCTTTCTTGATTCTTCTTACTGTTTTCCACTGCTCGTTCGAGTTGGAATTTCTCTTCCCTAAAACTATCCCTCATTTCAGCTAAGTGTTTTTCTACCTCTTTCTTGATGACCACGACCTGTTCTTCTATAATTTCTGGCTTAACGTCACCTTTGGTATCTAAGTCCTCCCGGATCTCCTTTATCTTTTTCTCCATATCCCCCTTAATTCCTTCAAGCTTTTCCTCAGTTTTCCCTTGACTCTTATACAATCTCCTCAAGTCGTCTTGGACCTGGTTTACTTCAGTATAGGTTTTTCCTACTTGTACCTTTAATGTTCCTATGGTTTCCTGAACCTCATTGATACCCTTACTTATTTCCTCTATCTTCTGGGTATTTCCCTTATTTTCTTCATCTCGTTGCTTTCTTTCACACTGGAGATGCTCTTCGTAGGTACCTAATCTCTTATTTATTTTCTCCTCGTGCTTCTTTAAGTTCTCATCTACCTGTCCCGTGAAATGATCAAATTGTTCTTTCCTATTATTCGCATCTTCCTGATTCTGATTTTCCATATCATTAACTAGGGCCTGAATTTTATCGACTTGTCCCTCGAGTTTTCCTACTTGGTTTTCCACCCCCTTAAATTTGTCTCCTAATTCCTTAAAACTTTCCTCTATCTCTCCCCGGGATTCTTCACAAATATTGCTGTTAGATTCTATCTGAGCTTCTAACTTTGCCTGCACCTCTTGGATCTGGGTTACAAGTTTCTTTTCACAATTATCACCCTTATCTTCCATATTACTTAATTTAGTTTCCATGGAACTCAACTTTTCATTCAAAATTCCAAAATTTTCTTGGCATTCCCTTTTTGACTCATTTAACTTGCTCTCCAACCCCGTGTCAAAATCTTGAAATTTGTTATTCATTGTCTCTTCTATTTTCTTATTTATATTACTTTGTATTTCAGTCTCCATGGCCTTTAATTCGGTTTTCATGGCTTGACCTATTAGAGAATTGTCAGCTATCATTTTCTCCTGAAACGAATGTAATCTATTTTCAGGTTTACCCTCCATGATTCCTAATTTCTCTTCCAAATCCTTGGATTGTGCTGAAAAATGATCTGAATTCTCTGTTTTTATAATATCCAACTTACTTTCTATCTCAGCCTTCAATGTACTATTCATGTTGATACAATCGGCTTGGATATATCCTAACTTTTGATTTATGGATTCTAACTTTTTATTATTTTCATCCTGTTGTATGTATTGTATTGTCTATCTTTTCAAATTTATTGTTTATAGCCTCCAACTTTTCCTTGCTATCGGCTTTTATAGCCTCCAACTTTTCCTTGCTATCGGCTTTTAAAGCGTCCAAAAGCTCCTGCCTTTCTTCCCTATTCTCTTCTTTTGAGGCTTTGTTACTTTCCTTACTTATTTTTATCATCTCCTCCCTATTCCTTTGGAAATGCTCATCCAAACACTCCTTTATCTCCATCATCGTACACATCTTATCCACAATATAAAAATACAGTGGGCTACTATGCCACATCGCTGGTACATGCTTGAGAGATGGTACCACGAACCCTTGTGTCCCAATTTCCAAAAATTTTTTACCTTGGTACGGGTGTTTACTAAAACGTACCCTTTTGATATACTCATTCAATGTCAAAACCTTTATGGAAGTATTTAAAAATTCAAAATTTCGAAAAACCATTTAAAAAAATGGAAATTTTGATTTTTCAAGAAAACTCGGGTTTTCCCTAGGAAAACTCATCCCTGCGTACTGGGCGCCAAAAATGAATGATTTTAGGGGGGGTTGTATATTTATTAAGGGCTGCTCGGTGTGAGTTTCCAGGGACCCATGTGGTCAGTTAACATTATATGTTGTAGCTATTCCTATCATTACTTTACTTTTACATGATAGGACCGTCTTAAGTGTTCCTCTAATTATTAATCCAAGCACAGTACTTCTATGCCCCCCTGTGCCCTTTTAGCAAGAAATATGCAAATCACAGTATGCCAGCAATGCTCAAATCGGGATTTTCGGGGTTATGGTATGTTCTCCCACTCTGTGACCTACACATTTTGGATTAAATAGAGGATACACTTCCAAAAATAAAAACAAAGTCAACTCCTATTATAAAACATTTAATTTACCAAATATATGGTGCTACACACAAATAATACAAATAAACTACTGACCAATCCTTCTAACTTGTTCAAAGTGAACAAGGAATACATAAAATCAAACAAATGTTATATTAAAATACATGGTTTCCTTCAAACCAACAAACTTATAATTCTTTTCACTTCCATAAAGTATCCCTTTTAAAATTCACTACAATCACGAGCTCCAATGGCTCGATACTTTCCACTATAAACTGTGTTATTCTTTTACACACCTCAATATCTATTTTATGAGTTTCTTATAATCAAAACAATATATAATCTTATTCAAAGTAATTGTTACTCCTTTACTTAAATTTTTGGGCATTTCACAATGTTCTCAGGTTACCATCTCTCTCAAGTTAACAAATTCACTACAGTGACCGGGAAAAATACTTGTGTACTCCCGAGTTATAGAAGACTACTTGAACAAAGTCAAAATTTATGATCACTCCCGAAATCTAACTGTCTTCATTGAACTCGTGAAATCCTACATCAATATCTCATTACATTAGGGATTTATATTTATTATTATCTGTCTTAAAAGACCATCATCTCATAAGAAAGCAAACGATCTGAACTTGCAAGCGGTAACTTGCATCTAAAAGAACCTCGGTTCGAATCCCGGGTCATTAACAAAATCTAAACACTCATGGTTTACTATTACTTCAAATAGACGGTTACCCTGACCTACCATACTTTCAATAGCGAGGGGTTGGACCGTGACACTCGACTTGATTTATTGCCCGGGAGGGAGACCCTCAGTATCGCCCACACGGGACCGCTCTACTCATGCTTTAAAACAGCTATTTCTCTAACACAGTTCTCTGAACAGACCTGGCGTTTCTTTCATTCATTTAAACAACATTATTTAGGTTCATAGACCACTTTCGTAACCTTGGCATTTATTAATTATGAAGTGTCATCATTGATGGGTAAGAATAATTCAATACAACAACAATATTTAGGGGATTCAACAACTATACGAGTCTGGGTTCGACTCTCTCAACTGCCTCGGGAACCAATCCCATACTGGAGGACTTTACAACAAATTAGCGGCTTAGGGCGACCTCGGTCTAACCTGCGCTCATCAATACAATAATTCGCACCCCTTATGCAACGCCTCGTGATCTACATCACTATATGGAGGACTTATCATCAATTACCGCAATCAACTGTCCCTCACAATTAATTTACCAAGTATATTTAGATTCAACGCCTTCCTAGCGTGACAATTTGCGACAATGCGCTATATATTACTTTAAGGCCTAGCGTCTTCCAGAGAACTGATAAATTCAAAATCATCCTTTGATCTATATCTCAAACTTTCATATTAATCCTCTCCCGTGACAATAATCGCTATACTTTAAGAACATGTATTCATACCATGTCTTTATTCCTTTACAAAAGCTCAAAAGCTATTACTTTCATATAATTCAACTTAATCTTCATTTATATAATTTATATTATTATTATATTTTTCCGCTTGCTTTTATAACATTTATCAAATACACTGATATTTTATTTCATACATTTCCTCTAAGGATTTATTAATTTCACATAATCATTTTATAATTTCTCAATTTTTAGTTGTTCAGATCGCGCTCTTATCCTGTTATTTGTTATTCAAAAACATCCCTATTTATCATTCTCAGGTGGATTGTACACAAATATTCCCCCCAACACATAACATAATGAAAATAGTTACTTACATGCTCGGACGGTCCACTACCGTGCTTTCCAACGATGTTTCATTTTTGCCCACTATTTGTGATTACACCATCGTGCTCAAATTCATTTCATACACTGACATATCTTGACACACATATAATTTATATACCTTAAACACTGGTAATATTTTAAAATACACTTCGGTTTTCTTCTATTACACACAATAAAATCACTGAACAATTACTATCTAACACAAATTTTATATATTTACACTACACTGATTCTAATCACTGAGGCTTTGATTAGGCCTTGCACACGTGATTTTTGCTTCCCCGTCTCCAAGGGTGAAACTAGTAGATGTCGGCTTCCTATCTGACCAGAATATGAAAGTCTCGAACACTCTACCCCTCCCTGGAATGGTACTTCTTCAAATCCGGTTTCCTGATGATCGGCTATTATTATTTTTAGCTAAAACCTGCTTCTTTCTAGACCCTATTAGTCGTCTAGCGAAAGTCTGTCTTGTTCTCGGTCTCCCAAATACTCTATCAGTGACCTATTATTATCTAGCATCTAATACTCCTCGTAACTTATTGCTTCTTATAGTTCGTTCGTTTCCTTGAAAGAACGTCTTGAATTTAATTCTCCCTTCTCATTATTCTGTCCTCTAATTCCTATCTTTCCAGAATACTATGCGGACCTTATTTTGTCCGACCCTGATCGGGTTCTTTTAACGTTGATAGAATGTTTGTTTCGCTGTTATGGTACTTCAAAACGTAACGATACACTGGGTCGTTTAAATAAACTGTTATTGAAGACCTATCGCCTATTCTTTAAGTTCGCAGCCTACTTTGACTGTAATCCTGAACTTTTCACTATAAGATTGACATTGGCGGAACTAAATCCTGTATTAGGATTTTCCTAATTCTCCACACGGCGATACTTTGATGATACTTCTCGGCCACTCCTTACGGGTGCTCGCTGGTTATACAGAGTATCACGACCTCTCGGGGTCTAGTAAGTACTGCATGATTAGCCTGGCCCTGCCAGGGCTTTTATACAAATCGGCGACAAAAAGATAAATTCTACGTCTTTTTCGGAACCAACTTTTGAAGTAATGGTCGCACATTATTTAAAAATTATATCTCTGGAAAGCTCGTTTTCTAAACGTAAACTGACTTCTTTGCACATGACAATCGATCGTGCAGTTCTGAGATATTAAATAAAATTTAGTCTTCAGCTGTGTGGGTGTTACAGTTGATTTTTAATTCCCCCCTCCTCGGGTCTCGGGAAACCCCCAATGACGTATGGCCACGTCTGCACTTCTTTCCTGGGCATTTATTATAACATCTTTCTCCACACAAAAATCTCTATTCCGAAATGATTCACAATGCTGTATTTCTTTAGTTAATTTTATTCCTGCAAATAGGTTAAATCTAATTATTCTTCTTCTGAACCGGCTGCGCGGTTGCCATTTTACTGCAAGGTAAGGGCGATTTCCGAAACACGCTCTTCGTCACTCGCTTGGAAAATTCCACTCGTTCTATTTATATTCGTGACTGGCTCCTTATCAATGCGTCAGGCATGATCTCATTTCCTGGCCACCTGGCTTCAGTTTCTTACACTACGTTATGCTTGCCTTCTTGTATAAAATCTTTCTATATTCCTCTGAAGACAGTATATTTCCTTCCTTCCTTTTATAACATCATGGATTCGACCCCTTGAACCAATGGTACATGGGTTCAGTATGGTGTCAACATCGAGTTTATCTGTCGTAATATAGCTTAACGCTCCGATCATTTAAGATAAGATTGCCATTCAATGAACTCCTGTTCTAATCCACTCTTCAAAAATAACAACAATAATAATAAACTTAATTGATATAATATCCTTGAATACAATACTTCTGGATCACCCGGTATCTATTTTAGAGCTGATCTGAACGAAATACGACAGCATATAAGATCACCTTCCTTCACTACAAAAATGTTTCTACATCACGTTCCAATAAGAATGATACTGTCATCCATCGCAGTAAAATTATCTTTCAGCTTCCATTTAAATTCCACAACACATTAATTCGGTGTTTCTATGAACGTACTCTTCACCACAGTAGCCTTTACAAACTTGACTACAATCTCAATAACTCTTAACATGCTCCTCATGCAAGAATGTAATGTCTTTTCTTCAACAAAAACATTGACAGAGGAAAGGTTCCCAGGATATATAACATCCTTTACAGGGCCGATCTTCGAAATATCAAAGTAACATTTGATACTTTCGCCCACCTCTTCAATCGAAATACGTAGATCCTTTATTCCCAAATATTTACTTTATTTAACATCATATCACTCCCTCAAGTTATTAATAATTCAATGGCATTGATTATAATTGTAAATATGCTTTACAAGCAATAACATAACTGATCATAAGACTCCTTCCTTCTCCGTATCAACTTAACACGAAACATTCCTGACTACCCGCTGTTTCAAATCACATTGACTGTGTGTCAACTCAAAAACATTTGTGGCTTAAGCGTGAACTATTTCCGTTAAATATTAAAATGTCTGGTTATATATATTCATAGTATCACGCTATAACAATAGTCGTGTACGTTTCTCGTATTATCATTACATTTCATAATTCAAAATTGTTATTCGAAAGAATTATTCATCTGAACTTTCAGTATTGCAACCAACTTTCAATCAAAGCTAAATTCTCTCAAATTCAAAACTCAAAATTCAATTTACACTTCCAATTAAAGTAATAAAATATTATCTAAAAAATATCAAATCAGGATTGAAGTCCCAAATTAATCAAAATCCAAAAATATCTAAATACAGGAATTTCTGAAAACCCGAAAGAAAAATTAAATTAAATTTCAAAAGTGAAATCGATTTTCAAAATGAAAATCCCAAAATTCTAAATTCAAAATTCACTGAAATGTGAAAATTCCTAAATTGAGAATAATATCTCAAATGGTAAAAACGTAGAATTGTGAAAAATCACAATATGAAAGATCAATGAAGATCAAAAATAGTTAAATCCAAAAATGAAAATATCCAAAAATGGCCAAAGCAATTTTCCAAAAACTGAAAATTCGTCGCACTGAAAATTCTCTAAACTGTGAGGTGAAAACTGTGCAAAAGTAAAATGCGTAGAAATAAAATGCGTGGAAAACTGTTCATCTGGAAACTCACTCAAATCCAGAATTAGTTAAATTCAAAAAGTCGAAATCTAAATCTGCTTAATCATCAACATGTTCAAATGCCATCGGCAATCATCGAACAGAGGTCTCCGGTAATCCTCCCACCGGTTAACTACTAAGTTAACTCACCTGCAATGATGATCTCAAACAAAGTCGAAACTGTTTCTAACTAGCATACTAAAATGCGAAAAGTAACTTTCTAAGATGATACAAATCACCGGCTGATACAGCAATAAAATTCTACAGAACTAAAATTCTACCGAAATATAATGATCACAATAAGCATGCTTCTAGAATACCAATCTACGAACTGGAATTATATAATGAAGAACTTGCCTTACTTTCAAATGGACAGGCGGTGGAAAGTGTGTAATCTCATACACGCCGAGGCTCGGGTCGTTGTCTTCATGTTCGCTCGGCCAATGTTTCGCTAGCCTCCTTCCTCGCCCCAGGTCACCGACAAACGGCTCCATAGTTCATGTGGGGACCCTTGAAGCCTCGGCGTTCGGCTCTCGGCTCTCTCCCTGACAGACTCCTCGTTCGATCCCCGAATTCCATTCCAATCTTGTTCTTCTCCTCGTTCCTCTGGAAGGTCTCGTAGTCTCTCTCCATTCTTATATTCCACACAGTTCATGATGTTCTCCATTAGGTTGCGCATTTTGAAGCAGCTGCGTGAACCTTGCTTTTTCTGCATGTCATTCTAAGTTATACCACTCGTAGGAATGCTTACTTTCATGATGTAGACCACATTTCGCTCAGCATGTTTAGCAAGCAATCATGACTCCTTCTGAGGAGCCAAAGGTCCCTCCTAACCAAATGTTCACGATGTTCGTCACTGTCCTATTGCACAACATTTCAAAATCGAAAATATCGTTCAAAATATCGTGTCCCATTCAAAGTGTTTCTTTCCAACACGTATTTACAGTTTCTTTCACGACTTATATTCTTCTGTTCACATTTTCACCTTCTACACAAACATGTTACACGATGCATATCGACAATCCATTGTCTGACCAAGACAATGGTCTCTATCACAAAATATTCCAAAAAACTCTCAAAATTACACCAAAACTTTCGTGCTTCGCACAAAATATTAGCACGATTGTACTACAATGTTTCACATGTCCATATTTCTCTTTCCTCAACAAATGACACTTGTGCAATCACTCGCGCACTACGTTTCTGGAGCTCTCGGCTCACGTCCGTCCGGTTCAAGGTCCCGAGTTGCAGTCCTCGGAAACATGGCGTCTCGTCTTTCTGCCCGCTTCTAGAACAAAGCGCTTCCTTCCATAATGGCGCGTAACCATGGCTCGGACATGAATATAATTAATTCTGTTTTCGGGCGTTAATTATCTTCGGAAAACACTTCCTGATAATTTCTTAAATAATCCTATCGACTTCTTTCCAGTCTTTAATTTCTTATAAATTCTTTAATTAGCATAATCGTCAAAATAAGATCCAATTTCTAAATTCGTCCATTGGTGCTTCCAATCACGTGATCTTCCCTTAGCAACAAGAATTCTTTTTCCTCTCGTACTGCCTGTAGTCTATCTCCTAGGAAGATCCAATCAAATCCATCCTTTCTATGAGGTGATCACTTTCAGCTATCAAGCTTCTCATTGGACAATACCTTTTGACTACAATTCTGTGTTACAAAGCCGGTTCAATGTTCATTTTCCAATCTCATTCAAATGAACCCTTTCCTAAGGTTAAATTTCAAACATGACTCTGGCATCTCTTATTGTGAATTCGGGTACACTACCATTACAAGAAGATTAATGTGTAGGAGTAATATTCAAACTTCAATCGCATGATTAGGACACACGAAATAAAAACGAGATTTAAATTTCGCACAGCTGCCATCTTGTGGTTATAAAAACAAATGAAATAAATTAGATGCCACTGGATTCAAATTTATATAAGCATTTACCGTATCAAGTTTAACCTATTTTGATATTTTTTTAAAGGTAAAAATCCGTTATAATAATCAACTTTGCTCGCAATTATAATGGTTTATTTTAAAAACAATTACTGAGAAGGGCCATAATGTGACCGAAACTAGTAGGATATAATTAATTCATATTATTAATTCAATTTTATTGACATGAGGTGTATTAAAATTGTTAAATACATACATACAGTACATACATACATACAAATCCCACGTCGTTCCATCTATTAGATGGGTTAGCGAATGAGACTCCTCCACCAATTTCTGTCTCTGTACTTCTCTTCTTCTTCTTCAATGCTGTCCAAGTCCTGACCCAATTGTTGGATGTCATTTCTCACCATGTCTGCATATCTCATTCTTGGCCGTCCTCTTGGTCTTCGATCATGAAGCTGCAGTTCATACATTTGTCTTGGAATTCTGTTAACATCCATCCTTCGCATATGGCCAAACCACATTAGCCTTTTCAAGGTTATTTTATCCTGTAGTTCGTCGACTTGAACTAATTTCCTGATATGCTCATTACAAATTCTGTCTTTTCTTGTCTTACCAACCATGGCTCTGGCAAATCTCATCTCTGCTGCCTGAATCCTTCTCTCATCTTTCTTCCTCATGGACCAAGTTTCACAGCCATAGGTCAAAATTGGCACATAATAAATCTGATAAATTGCTCGTTTACATTGCAGAGGCAATTTCTGGTTTCATATGATGTCTTGAACAGCTCTATGAAATGTAACTTACCTCCAGCCGAAATCCTGTTGGGGATTTCCTCATCAATGGTACCTGTTGCTGATATCACACTTCCCAGATATTTACATTTTTGAGAAAACCTAAGCTGTCTGCCATCAATTTCAATGGAACCTTCCGGTTGACCGTTTCTCTGCATAACTAGCATCTCACTCTTGTGTACACTAAACATAACACCTTTGCTCTTTCTGTCCATGGTTTGATCTGTTCATGCAATTCTCCTTTGGAATCACCCCGCGTACTTATACCATCCGCAATGAGCATTAGTTTAATTTCTCCATCGCCGATGCTTTGACATACATTTTGTTGGATGTCATTCATCACAGCAATGAAGAGAAGAGGAGACAGAACTCCCCCTTGCCTTAGACCCGTAGTTATTCTAAAGGGTTCTGTCAGTCCTGATGGTGTTTTGACAACACTATTGATTCCATCGTAAATGTTCTCAATTTTCTTGACTATATGATAACTCAAACCACTCTGCCTCAACAATGTAAAGACTTTATCCCTGTTCACAGCATCGAATGCGTTTCTGATATCCAGGAAGGCTATCCAGAGATCTTTATTGTGTTCATAATATTTCTCCATCATCTGACGGAGCCCAAATATTAGATCAACTGTTGATCTGCCTTTCCTGAATCCATATTGTTCCTCTGATAACCTTGGTTCTATCAGTGGTCTAATCTTTTCTTCTATAATCCTTTCGTACAATTTTCCCATTTGAGATGTTATTGTAATGCCCCAGTAATTAGAACATCACATCCTATAACCCTCCTTAAACAATGGAACGATAATGCACTCCTTCCAGTCAGCTGGAATCTGTCCTTCTTTCCAAATTTTACGAAAAAACCTGTATAGCCACTGCTTGTCAATAATTACCATCGACTTGATCATTTCACCACACACTTCATTAATTCCTGGGGACTTTCCTGTTTTGATATACTTCCAGGCATATTCTATATCGTTCCATGTCAGATCCATATTGTCTCCCAATCAACTGTCATTTATTGGGACCATTGTTGTATCAGTCACATTCAATAATTTGTCAAAATAATTCTTCCATTCCTCTTCAATTCCTTTATCACTAGTAATTAAATTACCATTATCATTAGTCAGGAATTTTGTATGTTCTTTTTCCCTACGTCTATTCCTAATCATTCCATGCAACATTTTCCTGTTGCCATCTACATCTTCCTTTAGCTTGTCACTCCATCCGTTTCAGCCAGTCTTCCCTCTCTTTCCTGACAATCTGCTTGGATTCTTTTTTAGCTAATTTATAAAGCTCCTTGTCCTCATCACATCTACTGCTTAAGCATTTTCTATAAGACTGTTCTTTTTCTATACTGCCTCTCTTGTCCTATTGTTCCGCCATGGTGTTTCTTTTCATTTTCTTTTGCCATTTGTCCTGCCACATAACTCCTCCGTTGTTTCGACCAAGCATTCTTTAAAATGTTACCATTCTTTCTCAACTGTTCCTGTGTCAGTTTTGGATAGGCTTTGGCGTATTTTATCTTGATATTCTTCTGCTTTTAGATCTTTTAATTTCCGCACCTTTAATTTCTTCTCCTGAACAGTTCTTATATCTTTCAACTTATTAAACTTGGAGCGGCTAACCAGAAGTCTATGATCACTATCTAAGGATACACTAGGTATTACTTTGACATTGGAAGATGCTTCTACCATAATATAGTCTATAATTGACTCCTGTCGTCCATCCCATCCGTATTTGGTAGACTAATCTTGTGACTTTTCTGCTTTTTATACCATGTGTTACCAACAACTATATTATTTCTTAAACAAAAGTCTAGGAGTCAGCTACCCTCAGAATTCCTCAATCCCCATCCATGAGTTCCCATAATACTCTCATAACCTTGCCTCTCATACCTTATCTGAGCATTCATATCACCAATAATGATGGTCCCTTCACCTTTGCCTGTTCTTCCAAGGCTTCTTCAAAAGAGTCTTTCTCTATATCACCACTTCCTATTTGTGAAGCGTAACACTGGATGATGTTAATGTTCTGAATTTTGTCTAAGTTTATATTGGCTTGTATGATCCTGTCTGATTTGAACTGCTGCTTCATTGCATGGTTCAGTATTATACCCACTCCATTCTTAGCTGCTACTCCACCAGACCAATATAGATGGTAGCCTTCTCTTAGTTCTTTTGAACCCTGACCCTTCCATTTGGTTTCACTGAGTCCTAGCAAGTTAATATTTCTGGATTTTAGGGGCAGATGGCCTCGAAGTTCCGCCCCTTGAAACCTCTATAACTAACTAACTAACTAACTAACTTTCTGTATTTCATCAAATCCTCGCACTCTTCTATTTTACCTTTCAAAGTAATGAGTGAGTTAATTATTGTTGTTTTAAGGGGCGGAACTACAAGGTCATCTGCCTCTTTCAAAGTAAAGATGTTCATATTTGCTACCCTGACTGCAGTCACTATCCTCTATTTATTAGTTCCCTTCCTGGATTTTGATCAAGCATCAATCAATAAGCTGTCATTGACACCATTACTCATTGGTATTTCTGTTAGATATGGAAGGAAGAGTCGAGGACAAGGACTGGATTGTAGGGGTATGCGAAGGTTGGAACATGTTAAACAGATTGCCTCGGATGTGAGGTGTGGTAACTAAGTAGAGTTGAAACGATCAGCTCAGGACAGGGAGGCATGGAAAACATAAGCTATTAGTTACGTGCTGTTTGTTCATCTTAGCATACCAGATTAATAGCATCAACTATACGTTATTAAAAGAACACGGGCACTTAGTTACGTGTTGATTGTTCATCTATGCACACTAGATTAGTAGCGTCACCTATACCTAGCGATAAAAACACAAGCTCTTAGTTACATGTTGCTTGTTCATCTAAGATCACTAGTTTAGTAGCGTCATCTATACCCTGCGATGAGAACACAAGCTCTGAGTTACGTGTCTTAGTAACGTATTGTTCGATTTAGTATGATTTGTTTTGTAAAATGTTGAACGCTGAAAAGTGTAAAAATCCTCGCAAACGGAAAGGCGTTGAGAAGGAAGGGAATGAGATTCAACAAGATGTTCAGTAAGGAACATATAGCCTACTTTCTCCTAAATGCATCAGTGGCGGCCGGTAATAAGGTTGCAGTGTTGCACAACGACCAGATTAATTCATGAAAAACAATTAATTCCGTAATAATATTTTTAGTATGAAATTTGTATCCTTCTATATGTATAGGAATTCATAATTCTGTTCTTTAATAATTCAGGAAATCTTATAGTAAGTTACTGTGAACTGACAGAGAAAGCGAGGCGCTCGTCCGTTTGGTCGTTGCCAGGCCCAAACACCGGCCAGATCTCAATAGTGAAGGGTATGGCAGAGATGCCAGAACGGGTAAGCCCTATCTCAACAGTTAACACGGCTGGTCGTTGCCCGCTGACTGCAACCAGGATCTGAGGCGCAGGCGCGGCCGGAGACATCCGAGATGCTTCGTCAATGTTGCGCGTGAACTTGTGACACTCGCAGTTCTCGCCCTCATATATAACTTACTTTGTTTTGTTCTCGTGAAGGTTTTCATGTACCGATAGACTAACTTATATTCCTATTTTAATCCGATGAAATTGTGATGTCTCTGAAGTGCGGCATTCGTTATGAGGTACGTCCGTTTTACCGCGCAATTGAATAGTTTTCTCTGATATCAAGCAGTCTTTTACCCTATCACCTCATGGGTGCCCGCAGGAGGTGTGGGGAGGGGGTGGGGGTGGTGGGGCAAGGAGGGGCCATGTCTCTACCCCCTGAAATCCCGAGAATATTTAGATTGTTCATTGTCACACCAGTTTATTTCATAAAGTGAAGTTACTGATGGTTAACTGATTTAGATGTATGGATAATTCCACAGTTTTATTTAACTTAGTAATTTGGGCTTATTTTAGAATATCTTCAGTTATTTAAAAAAATGCCAAACTGGATTAACATTACTATATTAATGAACTGCTTGATTTTTTTTGTCGATACATGGTGATACAACTACTTTTTGCCTGCTTTTAAAGAATTAACATTATGACGATGATTCACAAAGAAAAGCGAACTCCTATGGACAAAAACTCTGAACTAAAAAAAAATCCTCCCATTTATGCCATAAAGACTATGTACTGAACAGTTTAAGAGCAGCCAAATAATGAATGTCGCTAAGCAAGTAAGAAATTAAACGAAAATTGCGGGGATGTGTAACTGTCAATATCACCTAGTGACATGTATGCAACAAAATAAAAAAATAATACATCCCCCCCCCCCCCTCCCCTAGAAAAAATCCTGCGGGTGCCCTTAAACCACCTTAATGAAAATAGTGCAACACCCAGAACAATTATCCGCCAGCCGCTACTGAAATGCATGGGTATTGTTATAACTCTTTGTCCTTTTCAAGGAGTATAATTGAATGTAGGTTGTAGTAGCTCGTTCAAATACAACGTGCTATACGGATATTAAATATGAATATGAGGTTCCCCTTGCTAGTGCTACCTCCGTAAAAAAAAACATTCAATTAGGTTTCACCGTGTTTGAATTGATATGGGGAATCGATTTGAACACATACATGGTCGCTATCTGCAAACTATTGGGCTGATGACCTTGTAGTTCAAACAAAAGATGCTTCCCATAATAATGTATGTTGTTGAAAAATGTGTTCGAGATCAAATGAGTAGGGTGGTCGTAATTTGATTTTAGCTTTAAACATTTGGGTGGCCGCCATTCCGTTTCCGTCAAGACGGCAGCGATATAACACATGACACTGAGGTGACCTTTGCTGGTGCTACCTCTGTACCAAATATCGTTCAATTAGGTTTTACCGTGTTTGAATTGATAGGGGGAATCGATTTGCACACATACATGGCCGCCATATGCAAACTATTTGGTTGATGACCTTGTAGCTTGCTCAAAGAACGCATCGCACATCAAGGTATGTTGTTGAAAAATTTGGTAGAGATCAGATGATTAGGTTGGTCGTAATTTGATTTAAGCTTTTCACATTTGGGTGGCAACAATTACGTTTCCATCAAGATGGCGGCAATATAAAACATGACACTGAGGTGCCCTCTGTGCCAAATATCGTTCAATTAGGTTTTACCGTGTTTGGTAAGATAGGGGGAATCGATTTGCCCACATACATGGCCGCCATCCGCAAATTATTGGGTTGATGACCTTGCAATTTGGTAAAAAGATGTTTTATACATAAAGGTATAATGTTGCAAAATTTGGTAGAGATCAGATGATTAGGTGGGTCGTTATTTGATTCTAGCTTTTAACATTTGGGTGGCCGCCATTACGTTTTCGTCAAGATGGCGGCGATATAAAATATGACACTGGAGTGCCCCTTGCTAGTGCTACCTCTGTATCAAATTTCGTTCAATTCGGTTTCACCGTGTTTGAATTGATAGGGGGAATCGATTTGCACAAATACATGGCCGCCATCTGCAAAATATTGGGTTGATGATCTTGTAGATTGGTTGAAACATGCTTCCTACATAAAGTTATGTTGTTGCAAAATTTGGTAGAGATGAGATTATTAGGTTAGTCGTAATATGATTTAAGCTTTTAACATTTAGGTGGCCGCCATTACGTTTCCGTCAAGAAGGCGGCAATATAAAATATAACACTGAGGTGCCTTTTGATAGTTCTACCTCTGTACCAAATTTCGTTCAATTCGGTTTCACCGTGTTCGAATTGATAGGGGGTGGGGGGTGGGGACAGACATGCAGAGTACACACACACACACACACACACAGACAGACACAACATTTTTGGCCCTGTAGTGATCTCATAAGTCTACTTTCATTTTTTTTGCAAAAATCGAAAGCAAGCTAAAAATGTATCCTCGCCACGTCTTTCTCCTCTACAACTACCGATTCAAAGAAGTAAGAAGCGTTTCAAGGAATCAAAGAAGCTGAGAATTCAGAAAGACGTGAACATATTCACGAATCATTGTAGTGGAGGAAATGTAATTTACTTAATGTTGGAAATGCCAAGGACGTAAATTTCGAGTTGGACTGTGTAAGATAAGATCTTGAAATTGTGCTTTACCTATGAATAACATTTAACACTCTACATCCTACAGAACAGTGTATTTTGAATTTTAGATGTGACTACTTTTACTGCACACACGTCAATTACTTATTTACCCTTGACCTTGTGCCTTGTAAAATAGATATTCATGGGAATTGTTCACTTTATATCCAATACAGTACGAAGACAGTTGTCACGCCAGAGGGAGTTGGTAATAATGCTTGGCAAGTGGTCAGTACAGGTTCAAGGAAGTGCAGGGTTGTCCATTACTATACCATACTGCAGCATAGGCGTGCGTGACAGGTCATGCACCACAACTGTAGAAGGGAGATGGAACGTTCGATCTCGATGTTAATAGTGCCAATGCAACAGTACTCAGATCCACAGCTCTGGCTCTGTTTTGGGGTTACCTTAATAAAACCAATCTCAAAAAAATTTAGACAATTAATTCGAAGTTTCTCAAGAAGAATCTCTGTGTTTCCAAAAATACACCATCCAGACTGTCTTACGAGCTTACTGGTGAGCCATTCTTCATAGAAGAACTCCGTGTAAAGCTGCTCTTGCCAGCTTCAGGCGCCTATCAGGAACTACTGTAAGAGATTCAAACCAAGCGTGAGGCGATTTGGCTAGATTTCTACTCCACAGAAGCTATGTTGAACCCAGCAGAATGAAAAAGACCAGGCTATGAGCTGCGTCACACATGGACAAGATTTGCAGTGCATGGTTATCATTTTCGTGTCTGTAAGAAGGAAGTTTACCATTCGCCTGCTGCAGAGTGCATTTGTAAATTTTGTGGGAAACGTTGTGAACGGTATCACGCCCTGGAATGCGAACGGAAGCTGTTGCTCAAGGAACCGTGTAGCGACAATGATCCTTCATGTTAATATGAAATATACGGTAGTATTGTAATTTAATTTCCTTTGGCCATTGACTGTAATAAATATTTAATTAACAGTGCTCACACCAAAATATTTGACACACAGCTCAATCAAACAATGCGCCTCATCACAGAATGCATTCGTTCCTCTAATACTCAATGGTTACCGGTTCTAAGTAACATTATTCCTCACCACATTTAAGAAGATGTCAGTCGTCGCTGAACACATACAGAAGAATCAACACGAATCCACTATTACCAATACATGCAGAACTTCCAGTTCCATCAGCTCATCGATTGAAGTCCAGACACCCGTCGTGGTGAACAGCAGATAGCTTGCAGACTAACAACTTCAACTTGCCTGGATTAATCAATGGCGGAAACAAACTTCCCTGGCACACCGTGGATTAATTATTAATCCCAGATAAAGACTTGCAGGATTTCGCTTATCAAGGCGTCACTGGTGCTTGTTGAACCGGATTATAACTGGCCGGGGCAGGTGTGGAGGTATGCTACATCAATGGGGTTGGAAATTATCTCCAAATTGCGACTGTGGAGAAGCAGACTATAGATCACATAACGCTTGATTGTCCCCTCAGAACCTTCTGTGTTATACTGGAAGATTTTTAAGAGCGTTAAAAATCCCTCAGTATGCCTTCCTCGGAGGGGAAGTAAAGCCGGCGGTCCCACGTCATAGATTTATGGCATGTTAAAGCACCTTCCACTAATTACACCTGTGTGAAGCTAAATTGTATAGGTTATGAATGTAAACAACGCTCTTAAGTTTCTAATTTCGTTGCCAAGAGCCGACTGTGGTGGCGTCTAGTAGCTAAGTTCTGAACTAGGCCTAGTAGTCGTTGACGGTGGCGTTTGGCGGCAAAAGTAGGAACTATTTGAAAAATCCAAAGTTGCAGTCCTTACTTGAATTAAAAAACAGATACACACACTAATACAGCCATCACAATTTACACCGGTTATCAGACAGATTCTACACACACACAAAGCACACGGGGCTACATGGCCGCGTTGTCGCAGCCCCTAAACTGAGGAACCAACCAACCAACAGGCTACCTCAAGAGGCTGTTGACTGGCTTCTCCATTTGGATCTGCAGCTGTAAATTAATCATTTCTGTCTACGAACTTGAGATTATGTATCACTGCATTATATTTGTGCATAGCTTTGTATCACTTCATCATAGATAAATTGTTGGTATTCTCTGAAAATTTGCATATGTGACTCTAGAGCAGTGCATATACCATGCACATGTGAGTATATGGCTCTTCAGAATGATGATTGATTCATGTTGCACAACCCTTGAAGTTCGTTGAAGAGCATCACACTACTCTGTCGCAACCATGACTGAAACAAATAAAAATAGGCCTAATATAAATATTTTATCTGCCTACTACTAAGTAGGCTATAGGTCAGTAGCCAAGTACATAAGTTATAAGCTTCATAAATAATCACCAATACATTCACTACCACCAACCGAGTGCGAATCATAGACTAGGCCTACTTCCAAGCTTAAGAGTTACATGTGCAATGTATTATAATATTATGGCTGACGGCATTTGGAAGTCGAGAATAATATACATTACTATATTAGAAGGCGAATTGAACCTAAGAATACATTCCCGAGAGAGAACTTACATAGGTTATATTTTAGGTTATGTTTGAATTAGGCCTATACGGAAAATGCAGTCGGAAGACTATTTCAAAATTTCCAAAGACCATTAAGGTTTTTATTACGTTATTTGTGCTCTGACTGAATATAAAAATAAATAAAACAACGATTAAATAACTCTGTACTTTAAATTGTGTTGGTCTAGGCTAGGCCTACTTACTTAAATTGTAGTGATTTTTGTAGAGTTACTCCAATCCTTCTCCAATCTTGTTCTCGTATTTTTTAGGCGTCATGATGAAAGCTAAATAAGAATTTATCCAAAAATTAATTAAATAAAAGCTTCGAAACATCTCAGACAAGTGGATTTGACACACACATATCAAGAGTCTATAATAACTGTATAAACTGTTTTAATCGATGTATATTACTAGTACTTACCTTGTACAACTTGTTACAACTTCATTAGACTTGAATTTCCAAAGAAAACTGTGAAATTATTTAAATAATAAGTCATTAGTTACAGTCGTAATTATAATGTTGGCTGACTTTGTGAAAAATGCATTCTGGGAGTTATTGCCAGAAACATGTCGGCAACTGTGTGGTACGGAATTTTACTGGTATTATGGTCTTTGGAGATGGCGGGATTTTAAGCAGGGTTGGCGACAATGTGCTCGCACCTGAAAAAAACTTACCTTCAAGAAATGCAACCATAAACCAACATTTACGTAGGCATAGGGGACGGCTGTTAATGTTGCCTGCCCTGTCTTGATCTAGTAACTCATTTAAGCTGTCCCAGACTATACCACGGACAGTTAAACGATGACTGGGGCTACTGGATCCTACTCGCGCAACTGTACCTGTCAACGAGGCTGACGTGTGAAACAAGTAAACAAAGAATAGTTCCCATCTCGACTGCCGGCAGTCAATTCGTGAAAGTGTAATAGAAGTATGAACTACGAGTTGTCAACAGAGGTATGCAATCTGCTCTTCTGGAGATAGCGGTACAGTCTGCACTGTATGTCGATGAATCATTGTGGCAAGAGCTTTGCGATTGGTCAATTGGGTATTTCAAGTCTACGTAAAGTCAATAGTTCTCAGATAACCATTTGCTTAATTGAAGAGCAGTGTAGCCTATTATTACCGCAATGTTCGCTTTATGCTGTATATTAGCACCAGCAGAAGAACAATCTGCTATGTCAATAATACTTGATGCGAAGTGTACCCGCCTTCCCTCTTGCACCACACTAGCTCTGGCACGCCGATAGACACATGTAAACAGTTGACAGCAGACTCACTTCAAAACGGCAAAGACATTTCAGACAGTTAACACACCTCTCATTTACTTTATCAATAGCTGTAAATTTACCGGCTGAGTTAGCCGTGGTCGTTACGGCATGACTGCTGGCAGTCGTTCACATCCGGAAGACGAGGAGGTTCGAATCCCCCCGCAGGCAACCTTGAAGATGGTCTTCTGTGGTTTCCCATCTTCCTTCCAGGCAAATGCCGGGGTTGGTCCCTAACTGTAGGCCACAGCCGCTACCTTCCAACTCCTCGTCCTTACATCCCAACTTTCCTCCCCAACGGTACTTGTATTCATATTCATATTCATTCATTTATTTGCAATGGGGGGTGTGTCCCCCGGTGGCAAATTGTATATACATAACAAATAAATAATTATACATAACAATTCAATAATTATACAACAATTAAACTGGAGTATTTACACAAATAGTCAGTCTTTTCTTAAACACACCTATATGTTTGGGAAAAGGCTCTAAGACTGCGGCAGGTAGAGAGTTCCAGTTATCAATGGCACGGTTTACAAAAGAATATTTACCATAATTTGTTCGCTGTGGTCGGCCCTTAACTTTGAAAGGATGATCGCTCCTACCCATGTAAGTGGGCTTTCCCAATCGTTTGCTAAGCTCACCCCATGCTGGATGATTTGTATACGTGTTGTACATAGCGCAGAGTCTAGATTTCATCCTCCTAGCCTCCAGTGATTCCCATCCAAGTTTCTTTAACATACGGCTCACACTGCTCCTGGGATTAAAGTCACTGAGCACAAATCTAGCGGCCTTTCTTTGTACCATTTCCAACTCATTGATAAGCCCTACTTGATATGGATCCCAAACCGCCGAGGCATATTCCAGAATAGGTCTTACAAGTGAAAAATAGCCTAATTCTTTAGCAGAAGTACTACTTCCTTTTAATACCCTCATTACAAAGTGCAGGGATTTGTAAGCTTTTGAAACTACACATCCTACATGACTACTCCATTTCATATCATTTCTTACGTGAACGCCCAAATATTTGCAAGAATCTTCTTCTGCAAGTATTTCCGAGCCAATGTTATATTGAAAATCCTGCCTTCGCACTTTCCCTATTTTTAAGAGACTACATTTTCTTGTGTTTATTTTCATTTTATTTACAATCGCCCACTTATAGACCAGGTTCAGGTCCTCTTGAAGCACTGCATTGTCTTGTGAGTCATGTATCTTTCGATATATTACACAATCATCCGCAAACAATCGACAGTCACTGCGAATCCCATTTGGTAAGTCATTTATAAACGCCAAAAATAACAAAGTTCCGATTACGCTGCCCTGAGGGATACCCGACGTTACGGTAATTTCATCCGAGAATATGCCTTCGACTTTCACTTTCTGGGAACGACCCGTCAAAAATTCTTGGATCCATAAAATTACTCTTCTATCAATCTTCGTCGAAGCTAATTTATGGAGTAGCATGTCATGCGGAACGACATCAAATGCCTTCGCAAAATCTATAACCACGGCGTCGACTGAAACTCCATGGTCTAACGATTCGTTAATGTCTTGAAAAAGTGATAGCATCTGACTCTCGCATGAGTAACCTTTCCGAAATCCATGTTGCCTATCATTAAACCATGATAATGTTTCCCACTGTTCCCTCAAGTAGTCGCAAATGAGATGCCACATCTGTTTACAAACGACGGACGTAAGGCTAACCGGCCTGTAGTTGCCCAATTCAAGTCTGCTCCCTCCCTTAAATATTGGGACTACCGTAGCTCTTTTCCAGTCATCTGGGATTTGCGCATTGTAGCTCACCCATTGGGTGTCCGACCCGAAGCAGCTACAAAACTGGCGAGCTGAACATGTCCTCGGACACTCCAGGCACTAAAAGCCATACGCTAAAAAAAAAAATAGATAAATAAATAGTGGACTTACTTAGTTTAGGACCTCTCCCCTCATGGCTTTACCATACTCCCCCGAGGATAGTCGTTTCTTGTTTGGATGATATTCCCCTTAAAACAACAATTACCACCTCCACTACCTTGTTTCAAGTTTCAGAGCATGTATCCTAATGCTAGATTATAATAATACAGATACACATCCATTTATAGTCATAACAGAAACACAGGTTATCAGATACAACCAGTGCACATCCAAGTAAGATATTGCTGTTGCTAATTCTTATTAGGGTATGTCCGCCTCGTGGCTGTGACCGCAAAGGCCCGGGTTCGATTCCCGGCTCTGCCAAGAAATTTAATTCTGGTCTGAGAGCTGGAACGGGGTAGCCTACACTAAGCCTCGTGAGGCAAAGCTGAGAATAAGTGGGTTCGATTCCCATCTCAGCCATCCTGGAAGTGTTTTTTCGTGGTTTCCCACTTCTACTCCAGGCGAATGCTGGGATGGTTCCTAAATTAAGGCCACGGCCGTCTCCTTCCGAATCCTCATCTGAATTACAAATACATACACTAATACAGCCATCACAATAGCACAGGCTATCAGACAAAATTCCATACTCATCCAAGTGCATGGGATTGAATAACCACGATTTCCAAGTCCCTCAAATTAATCAACAATAGCAACATATTAGATACTTTCAGTGCACACCCAAGTGCACCGGAACTGTCATTGAACATGTTTCAAGCCCCCAAAATGAAGAAACAACAACACCAACAGGAACAAACAAACCCTGTGGCTCTACAGCCCTTTTGGAAACTTGGCCAATCCAGTGACCGCTGCTCAGCCATAAGACCTGCTTGCAACGGTGGGTGAGTGGTCAACGTGTCGGTCTACTAACCCCCAAGCTTGCAGGTTCGCTCCTGGCCGTGGTAAGTGATTATTGAAAGGCGGCAAAAATTACGACACCATGTCATACGATGTTGGAATGTCAAAGAACCCATTTGACTTCAGTAGGCCGTGTTCATAATAGCAAAATTAATCGCCAACACGAAGTTCCTCATTTATCTACTAGAAAGCACTATAGTGTTCAAGCAGCTTAGATATCTAACCTCCTTGACTTGCATAGTGCTTCAAGGAACAACGAAATTCGACATGCAAACTACCCTTTGGGTGTCAAATAACAAAGCTTGTACCCGGCATCCGAGGCCATACGATATTATTATTATTATTATTATTATTATTATTATTATTATTATTATTATTATTAGCCATAAAACCTACAGATAGTGGAGTGACGCAAAGGCAGCGCGTTTTCCCTCGGCCGTTAAACTTTGCTTTCTTGACCACGGTTTCGGTCTTTCGGATCAAAAAGCAATTCTATCGCCTTTAGAAGGCTGGATGCACCCCGTTGCAGCCCTGACAGAACCGGAAATCGAACTCGGTGCCTCCTCGACAAGATTTTTCAGTTGTTAATTCCTATAACCAGTGCTGGACGAAGCAAAGAAGACATAAACAATAAGTTGGCTCAGGCAAGGAATGCATTTCCACAGAAAAGGAATTTGTTGACATCGAATATTGATTTAGATATTAGAAAACCATTTTTGAAAGCATTTGCCTGAGCGTGGCGCTCTATGGAAGTGAAACTTGGACTATTGGTGCAGCAGAAACGAGGATAATAGAAGCGTTTGAAATGTGGTGTTACAGGGGAATGATGATCAGATGGGTAGATAGGGTTACAAATTAATAGATATTAAGACGAGTGGGAGAGGAGAGATGTTTCTGACGACTAATAATGAAGAGAAGAGATAGGTTGGTAGGACACATGCTAAGACATCAAGAAGTAGCAAAGTTGGCCTAGTTATGGAAGGAAGGGTCGAGGATAAGAACTGTTGAAGTAGAACGAGGTTAGAATATGTTTAACAGATTGCCTCGTATGTAGGGTGTGGTAGCTATGTAGTGATAAAACGATTAGCTCAGGACAAGAGGCTTGAAGCGCTGCATCGAAGTAGTCAAAAGACTAAAGACTCAAACAACAATTCCTATTCGGGTCTTGGTACGTCTTTGGTCATCAGCCCCGTATATTTGGGTGTGTGTTGAATTTGTCTGCTAGCCTCTATTTCTGTGATGACTAGTTCTGTGTGTAGCTGTATCAAAGACAGAGATGATGTAGGGGCCCTGGGACTTGCAATAGGGTGCAATCCCGGTATTTGACTGGAGGGCGTGTGGAAAAAAAAAGGGAAATACCACACTCAGGATATCCGCTGTCAGCGCTAGTATTCGAATCTCCAATTTACGGACTTACTGCAACTCCCCCTCGCGGTTATGGCAAGTGATTTGACGCATACGACTACGATGTGGGGTCCTAGACATGAGACAAGTGCGCTACCCCTACAACACAGAACCAGCAGCAACAACAACTATTTACCAACCTTAGTACAGTAATTACTATTATTATAAGTATATTACATTATAAAGTCTGCATGCTATTATCTTAAATTGAAGCAGCCATTGAGCTTGGCGATGAAGCTATTAGGATTAGCAATTGGAGAACTGATTGCTACGAAGAGATCGTTCAGGGATGTACATAGTGTAACATATACATGCAGCTCAGTAAGTTGAGATGCTACGATATCAGGAGCTCCAGACGATACAATACGCCTTATCAATATCAGTCGACACGGATAATATTTAATACCATCTTCACAATGGTTAATGTCTATGGATTTTTCTGAAAGGTATGTCATCTCTCTGCAAAAAAAAAAAAAACAACAACAAGTAGTTCCGTGAAGAACTATACAGCCTATTTTCATTTATCCTATTTATGTTAACTGCCTCTATCAACATACAAAATATCAGTTTGATTGCTGTAATGCATTCGTAGATATTGAGAACCGACTAAATATTTCGGATGGTCGCCATGTTGGATTTTATATATGTAGGTCCTAGAGTTATGCACTGTTACATGAAGATTATTATGTACGTGTAGCATTCAAACTTCAATCGCATGATTAGGACACAAGAAGTAACAGGAAGATTTTAAAATTTCGCACAGCTGCCATCATGTGGTTATGGAAACAATTGATATAAATTAGATGCCAGTGGATTATCATTCGTATAAGGATTTACTGTTTCAAGGTTCACTGCAATCGGATGGTTAAATTGCGAGAAACGTCCATGTGAATATTTATTTTTCGCATCGCCGCCATGGTGGATTTGTGATCACCAGGTTATTTAATATCCTATAGGTGAACTTAAGTTCATAGCCGCTATGAACATAAAAACATTCAGTTTGATCGCTATAATAGATTCGTAGATATTCAGAGCCGTCTGAATATTTTGGATGGTCTCCATTTTGGATTGTTAAATGTATAGACCATAGAGTCATGTACCATTAAAGGAAAATTATTGCGTAGATTCATTATTCAAACTTCCACTTCGATCTCATGATTACGACACAAGAAATAAAAACTTAATTTTAAAATTCGCACAGCCGCCATCTTGAGGTTATGTAAACAATTGAACTAAATTAGATACCAGTGCATTAAAATGTGTATAAACATATCCTGTACCAGATGTCATTGCGTTTGGAACATTAAATCGCGAGAAAGGTCTATTTAAAATTTTCAAATTCGCTTGGCCGCCATGTTCCTTTTGTAGTAAACCGGTTTTTGAAAGTCTCACAGATGAACTTCCAGTAGTGCCCTTTATCTCCGTACAAAATTTCAGGGTGATACCGCTAATAGTTCCCGAGATATAGAATGCCGGTGAAATATTTCGCACATCCGCCATCTTCTGGTTATGTAAACAATTCAACGAAGTTAGATACCGGGTGAGTTAGCCGTGGTGGTTACGGCATGACTAATGGCAGTCGCTCACATCCGGGAGGCGAGGAGGTTCGAATCCCCCCGCCGGCAACCTTGAAGATGGTCTTCTGTGGTTTCCCATCTTCCTTCCAGGCAAATGCCGGGGTTGGTCCCTCACTATAGGCCACAGCCGCTACCTTCCAACTCCTCGCCCTTCCCTTCCAACTTTTCTCCCCAACGGTACTTGTAGCCCACCCATTGGGTGTCCGTCTCGAAGCAGCTACAAAACTGGCGAGCCGAACATGTCCTCGGACACTCCCGGCACTAAAAGCCATGCGCAAAAAAAAGTTAGATGTCGGTGCATTACAATGTATATAAACATATACTGTACCAAGTTTTATTGCGTTTGGTTGGTTAAATCACGAGAAACGTCTATTTAAATGTCGCAAAATTCGCGTGGCCGCCATGTTGGTTTTGTAGTTATCAGTTTTTCAAAAGTCACATAGGTGAGCTTCTAGTAGTTCCCTTTATCACCGTAAAAAATTCCAGGGTGATATCGGAAATAGTTTCGGAGATATTGAATGCTGGTGAAATATTTCGCACAGCCGCCATGTTGGACTGGTGATACGTAACAAAATTTGAAGGGCTCGGTCGGGGTCGCCCGGAATAGTGCTATGAACTTACCGAGTTTCATTGAAATCGCTCCAGCCGTTTAGAAGTTATTAGGGGGGGCACACACACACACACGCACACCTCACACCCACACACACACACACACACACACACACGCACACACAGGCACACGGACAAAAGGTGATCTCATGAGCCTATTTTTTTTTTCAAAATTTTTCAAAATTGAAAATAGGCTAAAAAACACATAACAGATAAGTTGCCGACACATTAGGGGTTCAGACTGTACAACGCGTATTTCTAAGCTCGTACTACTGTAGCTTAGTAACTTACTGAGTTGGATATAAGGGGGGAACTTTTAAGTTTCTGTTTTAGGGCGTTGCTGCAGCGTATATGCAACGTATTTGTATACTCCGGGGGTTAAATGCCGAACAAATATCACACTGGATGGATGTTTGCCTACAGCACCTGATGAGTTTCAATGTTGAAGGCAACACGTTCATGGAGTATATTGTTGCAGGTGACGAAAACTGGTGCCTCCACTGTAAACTGGAATCGAAAGTGCTGACAATGCAGTGGTGTCATCCATCGTCTCCTCATTCCAAGAAGTTCAAGAGCCAAACATCCGCTGGAAAGTTGATGCTCACCCTGTTCTTTGATTACCGGGGCCCATTGCTTATTGATTTCAAGGAACCTGGTGTCTCCATCACTGGGGAACGGTACTGCGCAACATTGGAGGAATTACGACATGCAATTAAGGCGAAACGTTTGGGAAAACTGTGATAGGGAGTTCTACTGCTACATGATAATGCACGTCCCCATACCGCAACGGTTGTAACGCAGATGGTACGCCAACTCAAGTGGGAGACTCTTGAGCATCCGCCTTATAGTCCTGATCTATTTTCATGTGATTATCATACCTTCGGTCCCTTAAAAGAGGCATTGAATGGTCGACGATTCCTGTCGGACGATGATGTGCAGCAGACCGTTACGGACTTCTTCACGCAGCAGAACAGGTTTTTTATCATTTTAAATGATCTTGTCGACTTCGTCGTTACGGTGAGGTCTGACGTTACGTTACGGTGATGGGACGAAATGTACCTAGAATGCACTGAGGTGTGTGACGTCATAGTACGATGTAGCAGCGAGTACCAAGAAGGCAGTGCGAGACCAGAGTTTCAAAAAGGCAGTGCGAGAACAATCAAGTAGGCAGTGAAGAAACAAAATAGAATCTTGAAACTCTGTTCTCGGACTGCTTTCTTGGTACTCGGCTGCTAGCATTTAACATGACAGAAAAGTCCAGTCTTTCAGAATGACTATCCGTGTCTTTTTACCACACGGGGATCTTCAACCTGGTGTGTCGGTGGGATGAGTGACTCAATACTCACGGCGATTTTGCCTGATTGCCATACCGATTCTTGACAGTACGGCTGTGAACCGGAAACCTTTTGATCACGCCTTATATTAACCCTATATATTTTCTGCTAATGGATTTACGATCAATAAAATGCTAAATTTTGTATTTAATCAACGTGGACTTAGATGATTTAAATAGACTACATTAATAAATGCAATTCCTTTCAAACGAAAAGGTTGAACACGATACCACCACACAGTTTGGAGTCGCAGGTGGCTTCCCTGCAATCCAGCCAGGTATGCGAACCGATGGTACCGAGAACGCTTTAAGAAAAATAATTTCTATTAATTTGAAATTTTCAGAATCTAAATTAACGGAACCAGGAAGTGTGAAGTGACAGAAAAGTGCAGTTTTCTATATTTGACAGTGAATATCACAAAGTATTTCAGATATTTCCTTAAAACTTTCCTGAAATGTAAATGACACTTGTGAAATTATATGTAGAGAGCTTCAGTATTCTGTGGCAGGTGGTTGTCTAGAAAACAGTAGCAATTTTCATAGAAAGACTTAACAAAAATATTATCTTTACGTATCATTTTCTCAGAAACTACTATACAAACATTCAAGAGATTTCATATATTGTTGTAACAGATCTTAAGCTTCTGTAGTAAAACTGTTGCTATGGTATATTTAGAACTGAAGAAAGAAATATTTTTGTCAAACGTAATTTAATCTCAAATTATAAAAGCCGCCTTATCAAACACTATAAAGTTGTTTAATAATTAAATTAACACGTACATGTTTCGTTATATCAATGAAAACTTCGTCAGCGTGAAAAAAATCTTAGAAACTACCTTAACAACATCTAAAAATAAAATGGATATCCTTACAAAATATCATTAATTTTAATAAATGAAATTAATAAAGAATTAATATATAATTATAGGATGTGTGAAATACTTGGACATTGATATTTCAACCATAATGAAACAATAACATTGCACCACATTCACCTGAGATATCAGTAACTTCAATACATTTTGCACATGGGAAAGTTTGCTTCAGGCCAGACCTGATGAAACACATCTGTCGTT
The DNA here is from genome assembly GCA_946902985.2 of Meconema thalassinum. NCBI lineage: Eukaryota > Metazoa > Arthropoda > Insecta > Orthoptera > Tettigoniidae > Meconema > Meconema thalassinum. The sequence goes on from OX336393.1 coordinate 332,685,011, forward strand.
TTACATATGTATCAGAAGGTTGAACAACGTACCACATTCACCTGAGATATCAGTAACTTCAATAAATTTTGCACATGGGAAAGTTTGCTTCAGGCCAGACCTGATGAAACACATCTGTCGTTTTACATATTTATCAGAAGGTTGAACAACGTACCACATCCAACTGAGATACCAGTCACTTCAATAAATTTTGCACATGGGAAAGTTTGCTTCAGGCCAGACCTGATGAAACACATCTGTCGTTTTACATATGTATCAGAAGGTTGAACAACGTACCACATCCAACTGAGATACCAGTCACTTCAATAAATTTTGCACATGGGAAAGTTTGCTTCAGGCCAGACCTGATAAAACACATCTGTCGTTTTACATATGTATCAGAAGGTTGAACAACGTACCACATTCACCTGAGATATCAGTAACTTCAATAAATTTTGCACATGGGAAAGTTTGCTTCAGGCCAGACCTGATGAAACACATCTGTCGTTTTACATATGTATCAGAAGGTTGAACAACGTACCACATCCAACTGAGATACCAGTAACTTCAATAAATTTTGCACATGGGAAAGTTTGCTTCAGGCCAGACCTGATGAAACACATCTCTCGTTTTACATATGTATCAGAAGGTTGAACAACGTACCACATTCACCTGAGATAACAGTAACTTCAATAAATTTTGCACATGGGAAAGTTTGCTTCAGGCCAGACCTGATGAAACACATCTGTCGTTTTACATATGTATCAGAAGGTTGAACAACGTACCACATCCAACTGAGATACCAGTCACTTCAATACATTTTGCACATGGGAAAGTTTGCTTCAGGCCAGACCTGATGAAACACATCTGTCGTTTTACATATGTATCAGAAGGTTGAACAACGTACCACATCCAACTGAGATACCAGTCACTTCAATAAACTTTGCACATGGGAAAGTTTGCTTCAGGCCAGACCTGATGAAACACATCTGTCGTTTTACATATGTATCAGAAGGTTGAACAACGTACCACATCCAACTGAGATGCCAGTCACTTCAATAAATTTTGCACATGGGAAAGTTTGCTTTAGGACATAGACCACGGATCTGTTTGTTGGTTATCTCCATCCGCTGTTCAAAATGGTTGATGTATATTTGCTAGGTAATTATATAATTATAGGATGTGTTCAATACTTGGACATTGATATTCCAATCGCAATGAAATTATAAGTTGAGAAATTCAATTAAGTAACATCATGAAACAATGCATCAAAAGTGGAACATGCAATGAATGTTTTTAACAACAATATAAGTGGTTGCCAGTCTGGTTTTCAACAAGCAATAGGCTAAAGATATGTGAATAATTTTAACACCACATATTATACAAAACATAGGTTTAAAGCATCATACCTACAGTACCTTGATTGGTCTGATAAGTTTTGAGAAAATGGTGCCTGGAAATAAAAATGACCTTGAAAATATATTGAAGCATTTCAATGAAAATGGTGATATAATGTTATTGGTTTTACGTCCTTTTTAACTACTGCGGCTTTTAGAGACGCTGGGGTGCCGGAATTTTTCCCGGAAGGGGATCTTTAACGTGCCAGTAAATCTACTGTCACGACACCCTCACAATTGCGCACGCTCCTGACTGCACCAAGATTCGATCCTGCAACCTTGAGCACAGCCAGCGAGTAGGTTACAGCTGAGCCACGAAGCCAGCCCGTTTAATCTATTAATTGATAGATTGTTTTGTCGATTAATCGATGCGCTTTGCTCCTTTCACTACGCTCTCACAGAAGCAAAACAGACATTTAATTAATTGAAATATATTTTATGTTCGACGATGTCGAAATGTAAATATTATATGTCAGAAAACTGCATCATAATAAGGGTCTTTATGGTACTATTCTTCATTATGATACAGTTTCTCCAGCCAATCAGAGCTCATTCATTGACCAATTAGGTAAGGATAGCTTCGCGCATGCGCTCAAAATCCAACATGTCGGACATGAATTACATGATTTTAAAGTTCTAATTGGATGTGGGATCAACCATTGTAGTTAAAATCACAAATACAAAGACAAAATCAGCACGAACCTTTACAGTAACAAGAAAATACTATGACATATGCAAGGAATTTCTGAATCTACGTCCAGAAGTTAGCAACACAGCACCCTTCTATATAAATTACCGACATGGAAAGTGCACCGTCCCATATGTTCGCGTAAATAAACTGGCGAATATGAGACAAGAAATAGCACTATACCTGAATATCCCCAAACCGAATTTCTACACAGAGCATTGCTCTCAAACGACTTCGGTGACAATATTAGTGAATGATAGTTCTGATCGGCACTGGACATCATGCAGGCTGTAAACAATAGCATTGCCAAGCAAAGTAAATGGTCTCTGCTTTCGAAATTGTTTGACCCACGCATGTGCTCTGTTCAGTCTGCAAACCACCCAGCGCGCTCTGTTCACTAACTGAAGTTCCTGAATACCACAGATATTTATGAATATTTATGTTAAAACATATAATTAAGTTATAATTATCGTCGAACATAATCAGTCGTATGCAACTCGCCTATAATGGTAATTAAGACACTCAAATCCAAATTATAAAACTCGCATACGCTCGTTTTATAAACATACTCTTGTCTTAATTATTGCCATTATAGGCTCGTTGCATAATGTAGGCCTACTATTATCAAAGTATACAGTATTTTTTAAAAATGTACCTTATTTGGGAAAATCGGGCTAAAACAAAGAAAAACATAAATATTTCTGTCTTAAATAATTGTAAACATTGAACAAGAATTCAAAATATTTGCTAAAAACTCTTCGTTTTCTTTTTCGAAACCCTTCCCAATTTGATTGATGTTTCTCCTTCCACTGTCACTGACTCTTATTTGGTTATTGCTAATATAAACAAGCATGGACACTTTCTATATTTAGGCAAAAAGTAACATTTATACGGTAGATATCTATACATCATTCCGAAAATTAGCGTAAAACTCATTTAAACTTATTTTCTTATCTCGATTCTACTAATCAATTAGTCAAATTTTCGTTTAGCTGATTACCCTAATATTAGGTTAGTCAATTAATCGATTGAACAGTCAGTCGATGAATCGATTAATTGTTTTCGAGTAATTTCAAATTATGCGATTAAAATATTATTAATGGATAATCCGAACACCGCTTATTACCGTGCCAGCTCTTACTGCTGAACTTGCCTTAATTGGCTTTCGAACCAAAGTTTGGTCAGTCCTAGAGCGCCGCATCAGCCCCGATAGGGTAATTGAAAGTGAAGAGTATTCTCCATAACTCACAGCTCTCTATAATCTGCTGGAGCCGTGAGCTTGTGAGGACCCGGATCTAACATCTGGAAGACGCCAATTAACACGCAGCAAGTAATGAAGTAGTACATCATATCGCCTGGTATGAAGACTATCTTCGTCTTGATGGGTTCAAGGAGCTTCTGAAACTTTATACACACGAGTTACCTCCCATTGGCGATATTAAGCGTAAGCAATTAACTGTAAGCAAGACATCTTCATACAGACTCTGCATTGAAGTTACCTTATTTGGCCTCACTTTAATGCTAAGAAATTTTAATTAAAATATATGTGATGAATTTTAACAGTTTATAATATTAAACCTATGACCTGAAAATTGACAGTTCAAGAGGATAACTTGCACTATGTTATGAATAAAATATATTTCGTTGCCCGTAGTTGATGATCTCTTACGGTAGGATACCTAAAATTAAATGAGTTTATTTCTTTCAATTCAACAGTTGGACTAGTACAGTAGGGCTTTGCAACATCGTGGTGATGTAGCCCAGTGTATTTTGGTGTGTGTAGATTTTGTTTGACAACCTGTGCCACTGGTATATCTGTACTAGTGCGTGTATTTGTAATTGAGGCTGGATTTGGGTAGGGAGCGACCGTGACCATAATTTAGGAACCATCCTGGCATTTGCATAGAGTAGAATAGGGGAACCACGGAAAAGCACTGCCAGGATGGCTGAGGTGGGAATCGAACCCACGGCTTCTCAGTTTTGTCTCACGAGGCTGAGTGTATTCCGGCTTCAGACTTCAAACTATAATTACGTTCCTTGGCAGAGCCGGGAATCGAACAGTCAAACAGTCTCTAGACTGCCACTAGCTACGAGGTGGTAGTCAGAAAGTAAATAATACCATTAAATACAGTATATACGCATATTCAAGCACACCGATATATGCTTAAGTATATAAACACTTCTTCAAATAAGGATCAGCAAGGGCGCAAATTCACGGTAAATGTTTATTCAAGTTTTGATCCACTGACATCTAATCTATATCAATTGTTTTCATAACATTAAGATGGCGACTTTGCGAAATATTAAAATCACGTTTTTATTTTTTGTGTCCTGATCATGCGATTGGAGTTTGAATAATAAACCTACGCATTAGTCTTCATCTAATAGTACATGGGCTACATATATAACAAACCAACATGGCGACCATCCGAAATATTTAGACGATTCTCAATATCTACTAATAGATTACAGCAATCAAACTGACATTTTGTATGTTGATAGAGGCAATTAATATAAGTAGGATATATGAAAATAGGCTATTGAGTTCTTCACGGAACTACTTGTTATATAATACACTATAATAGGTAATGTAATGATGTTATTGGTTTTAGGTCCTTTGTAACTACTGCAGGTTTTAGAGATACCGGAGTGACGAATTTTACCCCTGAAGGGGTTATTTAACGTGCCAGTAAATCTACTGACACGAAGCCCTCGGATTAGCGCACCCTCAAAAGTCAACTGACCGCACCAGGATTCGATCCTTCAATGAGAAACGAAACCTGCCAGGTCACTGTTCATTCGTTTAGGTGACTCACCACCACTTCACACGAGTACATGGAGCTGATGCCCTCGTTGTTCAAACAACAACAACAACAACAACAACAACAAATTGTTACTGACACATGAGAAATGAACCCGCCAGTCCTGTGCATTCCAACTTTCCTGCCATCCACAGAAACAGACTTCGCTCTCGTCGTCCACCGTTGAAGAGCGCTCGAACACTCAATGAGAGCAACTTTAACTTGCTTGATCGTTGGAAAGCAATGTGGCATTCATCTGCTCCTCCAGAGCAGCTTAGCATGCCGTGTATTACGACCAAACCACCAGGATTTGATCTGAATCGGAGAATGTGGTCTTTCGTAAACAGAGTAAGGACTAACTGTGGCAGATGTGCTGATTTAATGCATAAATGGGACAAAGTTCAATCTCCAAAATATGATTGCGGTGCAGAAGGCAAACAGTTCAACATATCATCATCTTGTCCAATGTTAGCCTTCCCCGGAGACCCTTCTGAGTTCCTGTTGGCGACTGATCGAGTTGTTGACCTACGGACATTGAAAGTTTCATTATGACATATTTCTATATATAGGCTATGCCTACCTAGGTATTGTAAATATTGTAATCTTGTATCTTGTTATACTTGTTTAATGTTCCATTATGTGTTGATAGCCATACGCTAAATCTTCTTTTGTTTAGCGTCTGTCCCGCCTCGTGGCAGGGTCCGCTATTTGAATCCGCTGTCTCCACTTTACTCGGTCATGGGCCATGTCCGGATGAAGGTTGACGCTTTTCAGATCCCTGTGCAGTGTATCGGCAAAACGTTGTCTCGGTCGCCCCTTTGGTCTTTTCCCGGCGACCTCCAGTGTGTAGCCCTGTTTTGCAATGGTGTCCGCTCCTGGCCGTAGCACATGCCCAAACCATCGCAGACGACCCTCACGCATTTTGTTATTGATTGCCGCGATGCCAAATCGTTCCCTTATTCTTGACACCATACACTATATAATAATAATAATAATAATAATAATAATAATAATAATAATAATAATAATAATAATAATAATAATAATAATAATAACCACCCCTCAAATCTACCCTCTCCTATTTGAAGATCAGGAATAAGAAATTTGTGGTGACCTTCGTAGACTTTAAGAAGGCCTACGATTCTATTGATCGCAACACCCTGATCCGAATCCTAAAAGAATTTGGCCTGGACAACAAAACCAGAGCGATCATCCAACAATCGCTGACCAACACCACCTCGAAGGTGAAGTTTAGGGGCGAAATATCAGACACCTTTGTAATCAAGACAGGAGTAAGGCAAGGAGATGGTCTCTCACCAATACTCTTCAACTGTGTCCTCGAGAAGGTTATCCGTGAGTGGCGTAAATAACTCAATAAACAAGGAGTTGCAAGCGGAGTCAGACTGGGTTACAGAAGCCGGAACATCACAATTGTCTGTCTAGCCTTTGCCAATGATCTTGCAATCATTTCTGATTCATTAGAGACAGCCCTGGAACAGATTAATCAGCTTAGCGCACAAGCAGCGAAGGCAGGACTCCAGATCTCCTTTGGGAAGGCTGTGTTCATAACTAATATCGTACCGGCGCCCAAACACCTTGCTGTGGAACAAGGAAAAATTAAGCGAGTTGCAAAGTTTAAGTACCTGGGAGAAATTATAACACCTAATGTATCAGAGAAAGAAGCATTCACATCACGCATGAGCAAAATGGAAATGGCCTACCATTTAACTAAGGACATCTATAAGAAAAGATCAATATCCTTCAACGCAAAACTAAAACATTACTGCAGTGTCATCCGTCCGGGGGTCTTGTATGCTTCTGAATGCCTCACGATGAACAAAAAAGGCTTGGTCGAAAAACTGGAGGCCAAAGAAAGGAAAATTTTGAGAAAGATATTGGGTCCCATCAAAGACAACCGGGAATACAGAAGACGGCATAACCATGAATTATATACTCATGTGGAGAAGATAAGTGACGTCATCCGGAAGAGAAGGATAACATTTTTTGGACATGTGAAACGAATGAGCCCAGCGAGACTGACCAACCGCAACATAACTTACTTTCAGGAGAGGAAAACAAAATGGGCCTGGTTCATTGAACTGGATAAAGATCTGAAAGAAGTGGGGATATCACCAACAAACATTCAGGAGCGCGCCCCACTCAAAAGGAAACTTCAAGCTTGCAAAGGTTTCCAAGAAAAACCGAAGCTGAAAACGGGGAAGATTTGGACCCAGGAACGGAAGGAAGTCCACCGAGAACGAATGCGGGCGTACTGGACAAACATCAAAGCCAGTAGAAGACAGTTGGAATGACGCGGTCCATAGATGGCCTATACGAAATGAATGAATGAATGAATGAATGAACCACCCCTTCACACAAGTACATGGAGCTGATGCCCACGTTGTCCAAGCAACAACAAGGTGTTACTGACTCTTGAGAAATGAACCTGCCACAGGTGAGTCACCCCCGCGGCACGAACAGGTAGCGATGTCGGCAATGAAGCGTTGCGGAGTCAGCTTCGTGCCGAACGGCCATTGAACAGGTAGCTGTCGTCCTCCACTTATTAACACTGGCCTTACTCTAAGTGGATTAAGATGTAATCAGCATCATGCCATGGTCTAGAGCGATCAGGCGGTGCGAAGCTGCGGCAGGCATTAACTTGGCTGCCCTATCGATCAACAGCTTTCTGAGAATTATGTATTGATATCCTTTTGACTGAACTCAGTCTCAAACGGCACTTTTCCCAACTTCTAATGCGGTTTGATAAGCATAGACATCGCTTTAGAGATTCTATGCCCATGGTCACGGGTTCAAACCCAGCCGAAGTCATCGTTTTTTTAAATAGCGTTAAAATCCATCAGTATGCCTTTCCTCGGAGGGGAAGTAAAGCCGGTGGTCCCATGTCATAGATTTATTGCAAGAAAGAGAACCTTCCACTAACTACACTTGTGTGAAACCAAATTTGGAGGTTAGAATTGATAATGCTCTATTCGTTCCAACGTTTGCCGCCAGGTGCTGACTGCGATGCCATCTAGTAGCCAAGTCCTCAAGCTAGGTGTCGTGGACGGTAGTATTTGGTAGCAAAAGTAGGAACAACTTGAAATTATTGTGTTCAGTCCTTACTTGAATTAAACCGGGTGAGTTAGCCGTGGTCGTCACGCCATGACTGCTGGCAGTCGCTCACATCCGGGAGGCGAGGAGGTTGGAATCCCCCCGCCGGCAACCTTGAAGATGGTCTTCTGTGTTTTCCCATGTGCCTTCCAGGCAAATGCCGGGGTTGGTCCCTAACTATAGGCCACAGCCGCTACCTTCCAACTCCTCGACCTTCCATTCCAACTTTCCTCCCCAACGGTACTTGTAGCTCACCCATTGGGTGTCCGTCTCGAAGCAGCTACAAAGCTGGCGAGCCGAACATGTCCTCGGACACTCCCGGCACCAAAAGCCTTACGCTAAAAATAAACTTGAATTAAAACAGATAACACACACTAATACAGCCATCAAAATTAACACCTGTTATCAGATAGATTCTACACACACCCAAAGTACACGGGGCTACATGACCACATTGTCGCAGCCCCTAAACTAAGGAACCAACCAACCAGAGATTGTCTCTCTTGAGAGCGTTCATATAGATCGTACATTTCAAGGGTATTTTTTGATTCAGGGAATTTAATTTCGATTTTGATTTGAAATCTATTATTTCGTGTTCTGCATTGTTAAACTTCAATTTAATTTTAGTACGGGCTTTGTGACATTGTGATCATGTAGTCCCGTGTACTTGCGCGTGTGTAATATTTATCTGATAACCTTTGTCACGATGATGTCTGTCTATGTCAATCTTTTATTAATCCTCTTTCCAATGGGGTCGGGGATAAGATGCGATGAAATTCCATGTGGGTGATGATTTCCACGGCCGGTTGCCCTTCGTGACGCCAAACTCACGAGAGGAGTTAATGAGAGATGAAGTGAATGAAGATTAATGTAAGTTCAATTTCAAGTAGTTCCAACTTCGACTACCAGACGCCACTGTCATTGACACTGCCACCCAGCGGCGAACGTTGGAACTTGGTAGAGCGTTTCTCACTAAATAACCTACAAATTTAGCTACACACTACCAACTGTAGTGGTATGTTCTTTTTCAAACCATAAATCTATGACATGGGCCCGCCGGCTTCACTTGTAATCCGAAGGAAGGCATACTGAAGGATTTTAACGCTCTTAAGAATCCGGCCGGGTTTGAACCCGTGATCTTGGGCATAGTAGCTCAGCATGCTACCAACTACGCCACCGAAGCCGCTGATGTCTGTACTTTTGTGTATTTGTGATTGAGATAAGATTTGGGTAGGAAACGGCCGTGGCCTTGCATTAGGTACCTTCCCGATATTTGCCTGGAGTAGAAGTTGGAAACAACGGCAATCCACTTTCAGGATGACTGAAGTAGGAATGGAACCCTCCTCACCTCATTTTTGCATCACGAGATTGAGTGTGCTCCGTTCCAGCCCTGACACCAGAATTAAACCTTTTTGTTAGAACCTGTCGGGCGACAATTAACAATGCCAGCCGCTACACCACGAGGTAGTCAAATCGTGGTCTGGCGAAGACCATGTTTGAGTCGTGAATGGGGTCGATGAGTTCCTGTGTGGTGGATATTTTTAGCCTACTTTTCTCATTTTGCGAAATTGAGGAAAAAGTAGACTTATGAGATTGATCCGGGAAAATGTGTGTCTGTCTGTCTGTCCTTCTGCCTGTCTTTCTGTCTGTCTGTCTATCTGTGTGTGTGTGTCCCCCCCCCCCTATCAACTCCTAAATGGCAGCATTTATCGAAACCAAATTTGGTAAGAGTATACTTGAATATCTCAATGCCATATTTGAAATTGCCGTCAGTGCTACTAACTGCTGAAAAATCGCAATTGAAATTTGAGCTTTATGTTGGATATCTCAGAAGTTATGGATGCCAACTATTCCAAAATTGGCACACATATAGATAATAGCATTCCAGATTAATTTTCAGAAGTCCATACATGCCAGTGTTGCCAACATGATTCCATGCCTGCCGATAAGTCAAATTTTTCAATGCATGTAATTTCTATACTATCGATTGGATTTCAACCAAATTTCGTATGCACTTTTTGTACTATAACGGATATGACTGTGCGTATTCTAAAGAGCCGTCAGGGGTGCCAACTGTTAATAAATGCTCTCTGTATGTTTTAACCCTAATATCAATATATCAGAAAGTATGCAAGCCAACAGCTCTAAACTTTGCACACGTATAGTTCCTGACATTCTACCTTAGTTTGGTGTAACGTATACACATCTGAGCCTGCTGGTAGTTCCAGTTTTTAATTGCATATAACTTCTATACTAACAAATGGATTTCAACCAAATTTCGTATGTGCTTTGTGTATCATAACGGTTATCACTATGCGTGTTCGTAAGAACCAGCAGGGCTGCCAACTGTTAATAAATGCTCTCTCTATTTGTTTAATCCTAATATAGATTGGCATGAATCTTAAATATTAAGAAAAGGAGGCTCTTTAGTTCGTCACGGAACTACTTGTTTACTGCTATATGCCCTACTTGACGCCAATCACGTGAGAGGTGTTCATGACACACCGCGGTCGGTTGTAAAGCAGTAAATGGACCGCGAGAGATATAGGAATGGAACGCTGGGGTCTGCAGTCCTCATTGTGTGAATGTTGCGCTGGATAACCGCAATTATTTAAGATAATCAGCTTGTAAATTTCGTGGGGGATAAATCTTTAGATTCAGGAGATAGCCAAGATTTTCTGAGTATTATAATAATCCTAATGGAAACAGAAGAAGATGTAATTACGAGATTGGAGAACTAAATCACGAAGCCACATCGTGTTCGACAGGTTGGTCAGTTCCTTGTAGAGGCAGGTTAATGGCCATGCAAATTAAAAATACTGCAGGTAAGAAGATTAAGAATTTTGGGATAAAAAGATTAAACACAAATATTGAGAAACTAGATGGAATATTTTGAGATTTGCGTGTTTCTCCTCTCCTTTCAAGCTATAACTCATCTCATTATAATATCGGAATAACAACAGACGTTACCCAAATTAATGTAATAAATTTTCATTTTCCCATCATTTGCATCATCCAGCAGTTCCTCTCCACCATATCCTGTGCTCTATATTCCCCTCCATAACTGACTTCACGAGATTATCTCTCTTTCACCTCGCAATAGGCTCAAATAACTTCACTTAGACAGAATGGCCTTTAAGGATTTTTCAATTCATCCACCTCATGGTGTCACTCCTGGCGCCACTCAGCTGTCACTGCTGGGATATGGATTCGATTCCCGACTCTGCCATGAAATCTAATTCTGATCTGGAGGTTCATATGGGGTTCACTCAAAATCGTGTGACGGTGAGAAATGGTGGTTTCGATTACCACCTCAGCCATCCTAAGAGTGATTTTCTGTTTTCCAACCTCTACCACAGGCAACTGCCACGATGGTTCTTAACTTAAGGCCACAACCTTCTTGTTCTACACCTCTGTTCTGCTCATGGAGAGCTAATTTTACTTCGATTAATCTTGAAATTGTAATTAATTTCGTTTTCTCTCGTTTTGACTAGGTGGATTAATTCCTTTAAATATTGCCAAAATATGAAAATGTTTCCAGTACCGTACACTGTTAAGAACGTTGGTTGGTTGGTTCCTCAGTTTAGTGGCTGGGACAACGCGGTCATGTAGCCCCGTGTACTTTGGGTGTGTGTAGAATCTGTCTGATAACCGGTGTTAATTGTGATGGCTGTATTAGTGTGTGTTATCTGTAATTCAGTTAATGACTGCAGACGATCAATTTCAAGTAGTTCCTACTTTTTTTTACCAAATGCTACCGTCAACGACACCTAGCTGCGAACTTGGCTACTGGATGCCACCGCAACCAGCACCTGGTGGCGAACGTTGAAACTTAAAGCGTTAATCAAATCTAACCTAAAAATTTAGATTCACACAATTGTAGTTATTTGAAGGTTCTTTTACATGCCATAAATCTACGACATGGGCCCGCCAGATTTAATTCCCCTCCGAAGGAAGGCATACTGAGGGATTTTTAACGCTCTAAAAACTCCGACGTCTTCGGCTAGGTTTGAATCCGCGATCTTGGGCATAGAAGCCACCGACGTCGCCCACTGTTAAGAAAGCTTCTGCGATAATTTATGTTCCGCCACTGTTAATTGTTGCTTGTTCAAGTATAATTCATCAGGTGTGCACGGAAAACTTTAAATGATGAGATTGCATTTTTCCTCCTAGCCCTTATCCCACTTAATAGCAGGGTCTGCCTTTCTGCCCTTTCGTTTTTACTTATTGTGGTAATTTTAATCTTCACGAAGAATTTTCGTCACATATAAATCCTCCTGCGGTATGTCGAGAGAGCCCTTCATTGGTTACCCTCGTGATCTGCTGCCTTCAGGACTTAAGAACAGTCCCGTTCTTGAAACTGAGAAGCCGTTCTCTCATATGTTTTCAATAGGAATTTGGGCCACATCAATTAAAACAAAACAAAAAAGAACAATGTAAAGTTTAATTTTAATTTAAATTTTAATCCAACTTTGATTTTGAAGGAAGCTTATAGTTTAACGTGACCGTTAATCTCGCGATCATAAGCCACGGGACCTCCGTTTTACGTGGAATCCGAACCACAGGACATGGCATTTCACATCGAAAATCTCACATGCAGTGACCGGGAATCGAACCCGGTCCGCCTTGGTGAGAGGCATACAGCTTGACCGCTGCGCCACCACGCCCCACAATTTGATTTTGAACATGAATATGAATATTAATATGAATGAAATGATAATCCACAGCCTGCCTCTAGTCGACCGACCGGGTCAGGGAATGGAATGAATGAAGCTCCCATGTAGCGGCGAGTAGCCCATATGAACTGTGCCGGCTGCCGAAGCCTGTCGCACTCCCCTGGGGCAATGATTAAATGAATGACAGATGAAATGAAATGATAGTGGAGAGTGTTGCTGGAGTGTAATTCGTGACAGGGAAAACCGGACTACCCGGAGAAAAACCTGTTGGCCCCCGCTTTGTCCAGCACAAATCTCACATGGAGTGTCCGGGATTTGAACCACGGACCCAGCTGTGAGAGGACGGCGTGCTGCCGCCTAAGCCACGGATGAATATGAATACGAATTTTAATTTTAATTTTAATTTTAATTTTAATTTTAATTTTAATTTTAATTTTAATTTTAATTTTAATTTTAATTTTAATTTTAATTTTAATTTTAATTTTAATTTTAATTTTAATTTTAATTTTAATTTTAATTTTAATTTTAATTTTAATTTTAATTTTAATTTTAATTAATTCGAAGTAATTATTATGGTGTTTGAAGCCATTTTCAGTGTTGTCTTAGTAAACGAAATTTGATGCTTTTCAGTCGGTGACCACGATTGTACCCACTTGTTATGGGTTATTCTTCAATAAATTTCGGTCGGCATTAACGACAGCATTTAAGGTTCCGGGACATTCTCATTTGACCGTTTGCGCTTAAATGTGCCCCTTAAGCTTATGCGTGGTGAGAATGGTAACTGGTCTTTAATAGTTGACGATTGTCGAGTATACAGTAACATACACCACATTAGGAGATTGGACTTGGAAACACACAGTTACATTTGTTTGATGAACACAGACAGTTCGGAATGAGAGAGGTGGAAAACCCATGGAGATATGAGATCTTCGCACACAGGAAACTTCCCCCAGTCGGGAGCAGACAGTGACGAAGTTAACTGCTCTCAACTGGACCGCGTACGACTCCACCAGATAAGTAACCTGTACAATACAATCTGAACTGACCATTTAACAACAATCACATATGCACACTAAGCAAGCAAATTTGGAGGTCAATCACCACTTCCAGTATCTTAACAAAACTTCACATAGACTATAACTAACAAATATAGTTGCATTATTTTAAACTAGCGGACCCGGGCGAGAACTCTCACATGTTCATAAACCATACTTTCCCCAATAGTTTTATAATGAGAGACTAAAGGAGAAAGGTTGTTAAGTTTTTATTTCAACCAAATGATTATACAGTAGAACACTATTAACATTTCAGTTAGAATTCCAAGTTCTACGTTCCCTAAATTAAGAAGGCTATCACTGAAAATTGGATCATAATAACACTCACCGGTTATAGATAACTATGAAATTATACGATTTGAGTAGCCTACTCATTCCTTTGATTTACTGTTTCTGAAATCCATGCAAAATGATGAAGGAAAGACCTCAGAATGTTGAAATGACATGAAACAGGCGTCACAGCGGCCAAAATGTGAAGTGGACAGCAATTATGGAGAGTATTTTCATACAGCAACAGTATCTGCAAATCGCACACTTCGTACATTTTTTAAAGAAATTATAGATATTTATGAAATTAGAGTGCAATACGTCACTGATAATGTCTATTCTTTTTCATTTGAATGCTCATTTGTCTCGATCGGTCGCTTGTGAGCGCCGCAGGAGGGATCTATACTACTCAAATAATATATGTGATAATACTGCAACTAAAAAAGTGTACATATTGTAAATACTTTCACCCATTATTTTAGACATTGATTTAGTAGCCTAAGCGTAATGGATCTGATGATGATTGCTTGACAATCGAAACTGGTCATCCAAGTGAGTTTATTTTTCTCATGTTTTTTTTTTCAGGATTAGGGAATAACCGAACACAGTTAGGTACAATCATGTTGACCGACTGAAAAACTTCAAATTTCGATCGTAATAAGTAATAAGTATTAACAACTTACTCTTGAAAAATAACTTGACTCTAAATTCCCAGGAAATTAAATATTTGTCAAGCATTTCCTGGTGCTGGACTCCAAAGTAATGCCTTTATACAGTACATAAAAATTCCTTGAGCCAGTTTGTGTCAGTGAGTAGCCTATTTACACCATTGTCGTGAAGTGGGTCTTAGCAGGTAGGAGGGACGTGAGAGCAGGTCCCGCTACCTCCCACAGTGATGGGCTGACAGGACAGCGAGGCATAATGTGCATACTTTATTAGCCGATTTAACTGGCGTGCAAGCCAGTAGCTGAGCATCAGCATCAGCTACTGGGCTCATTACAATATTTCAATTCACCCCGCATCTTTGAGCCCGACATAGAGCAACACTTTGACCGTGCTCTGCATCTCAATGCCGGGGTTGCGAATTAAACTTTCTAATGAGCAGGGCATTCTTACACTTGGTATTGAAAGAATTGAAAGGGTTTCATCATATAAATATTTAGGATGTCAAATCAATGATAACTGGGACATAAGTCAAGAAATTCGCTGTAGAATTGAGCAGGCCAGAAGTTATTTCAAGAAAATGAGAAAAGTTTTGACCAGCCGTGATTTAATTCTGTCATTACGCACCCGACTGCTTCGATGCTACGTTTTTAGTGTCCTGCTCTATGGAGTTGAATCATGGACACTTATAGAGGTTTTAAGTAAGACACTGATAACATTTGAAATGTGGACGTATCGCAGGATTTTAAGGATATCATGGACAGCTAAAGTCACTAATGTGGAAGTACTGCGACGTATGAACAAAGACTTGGAAATTCTCAGTATCATCAAAAGGAGAAAACTAGAATACTTTGGTCATTTCATGCGCAACAACAAATACCACCTCTTGCAATTAATTATCCAAGGGAAGATTGATGGCATTAGGGGTCCAGGACGCAGACGAATATCCTAGATAAAGAACTTAAGCCAGTAGTTTGGACTTAATACAGTGCCACTGTTCAGAACAGCTATGGACAAGCAGCAGATCATGCTACTGATCACCAATGTTCTTGGAGGACGAGGCACTTGAAGAAGAAGAAGAATGAGCAAGGGGAATAAAATTATCGTGATATTCTTGTCAAAACTATATTTTTTAACGCATATTTTCTCAGCTCAGCTTCACCCATGGAGTCTTTGATGGATCATGGACGATCGGTGTTAGCAGATAGAACTGGAGGCAGTGACAGGCTGATCACCAAGTCGACCGCTACCTTGGGTCTAATTAAGGAAGAACCGACAGCAGTGGCTACGCTTGCTAAAGCGCTGCGTTAGTTCATGAGGCCAAGCTCTGTGCTGACTCGGTAGACGCGTGGGTTCGGGCCCCACCGTCGGCCGTCCTTGAAATGGCTTTCCGTGGTTTCCCCATTTTCAACACGAGGCAAATGCTGGGATGGTACCTTCTGACAGGTCACGGCCGCTTCCTTCCACATCCTTGCCCAGTTTCAATCATCATCAACCATTCCATCTCTCATCCCGACGCGCAGGTCGTCCACGGGTGTCGACTAGAAAGACCTGCACTCGGCCTCTCAGGAAGCCTGTCTGTTATCTGTCTGTTAGGTAGTCAGCCCGAAGGCTGGTTGGATCCTCAAAAAGTACCGCCGTTGGGTTATGTAGGTAGATGCCCACAAAAACCCAAGGAAGCACTATATTGAGGCGTACTAGGCAAGATGAGTGGTGTGGTAGTTTGCCATTGCTTTCCTAACTGAGTCAGAAGAGCAATACTAACCCTATGAGTAGAACCTTTCACAGCATCCACAGGCACTGACTGTGCCCTGAATGCCATTATTAAGCACCACCCATACCTCTGTAGCTTCCATATAATTACAGCCATGAGTGAGACTGAGATATCGGTGAAAAGCCACATTTTGCTCTAGCCTGTGCCAACAGACAAATGCAAGTGTACTGCATTCGTCAAGAGATAGCAAAAGGCCAGAGGCCACACGGCAAAAGGAAAATAAGGAAGGGCAAAAGAAGGGAATTTTGGAAGGAAGCTGGCCGTGGACCTTTTGAAATGATTCGTCCCGGCATTTGCCTGGTGGTGTAAATGGGAAACTATGAAAACCATTTTCAAGACAGCCGAGGTGGGATTCAAACTCACGCTCTCCCGATGCCAACAAGACACTAGTTCTCCCATGAACGCTCTCATCCACCATGACCGGTTATTCTTAATTCATTTATAACAATGTGGTCTTCGAATGTACAATCTACCAGCCCGGCCCTATACCTTCCCCAGGTTTACAGTGGTTACCCACTTCTACTCCAGGCAAATTCCGAGATGATTCCTAAAACAAGGCCACGATCGCCTTCTACACCATTCTAACCTGAATTACAAATATATACACTACTACTGACACGATAATAATAATAATCAGAGAAATTCTCACACAAGCAAGTACACGGGGCAAATTGACCATGACGTCCAAGCCCCTCAATTGAAATAATAGCGACTAGGGTTTGATAGCTATGTACGATTATTATTAATTATTTAGCGTATGATGAATACAATATTATATACAATATATACAGTGCAACTACCATCTCAAGTTCATAAATAGAGTTCCATGTTTAAAGTTGAGAGCCAGAGAAGGGCTTCGCTTGAGACACAGTGTAAGTCTTCTATAGAGCCTCTATATGCACGTAAAGGACACTCGAATGTAATGTGGTCCACTGTCTGTTCCTCTTCTCCGCAGTCACATTGAGGTGATGCCTTCCATCCCCATTTGAAGAGAGTGGCTCCACATCTACCTTGGCCGGTCCTAATACGGTTTAGCGTCCTCCACTGTCGTCTGGGAAGGGAAAATCCATCAGGGCACTTGCAGGGGTTCTTAATGATGTGATGATTTGGTAACGAGGATTGCAGATGCCATTGTTCTTTCCAGGCGTCCGATACATTAAAGGAGGTGTCCTGTAGAATCATTGGAGTACGCCAAGAAGGGTGTCTGGATTTCAGTCGTTTGGTTGGAGAAGCTGCTATATCAGAATGAATAGGGAGGTGAGGATTGTTTTCTATTTTCTTCCATAAGTTAGCAGTGACTGTGATCTTCTTAGGGATGGAGGTGGTATGTGGCTTAGGGTGGGAAGCCAGTGTGTGTTAGTAGGTCGGATGCACCCTGTAATGATACGCATTGCCTGGTTCAGCTGAGTGTCTACTAGTCCAATGTGAGCACTGTTAAGCCAGGTTGAGCAACAATATTCAGCGACGGAATAAGAACGTGCAAGAGCAGTGGATCTCAGGACTTGAGCATTAGCACCCCAGGATGTACCCGCCAGCTTTTGAAGGATGTTATTCCTGGTCTTGATCTTGGCTGACACATTGCAGAGGTGATTCTTGTAAGTCAATGACCTGTCCAGGGTGACTCCCAGGTATTTTGGGTTACTACAGTATTGTTGATTCTCTCCTCTGAATGGTATGGTTGGTTTGTACCCAGAACTTCTATTCCGCAAGTGGAAGGTAGACACAACAGTTTTCTGAGGGTTTGGTCTAAGGTTGTTCTGACGAAAGTAGCTGTCTAGGATCTTTAAGTCTGATGTAAGCATCGACTCAGGCTCATCGAAGCGTTGGTGTTGGGCGACTAATGCGATGTTATCTGCATAGATGATTTTTTTTGATTTCGTTGCTGGGAGATCATATGAGTACAGGTTGAATAGTAGAGGGGCCAATACAGAGCCCTGAGGGAGTCCACCATTTATCCTATGTACTTTACTCCTGGAGTCTTCTGAAAATATCTGAAAGTACCTATTACTCAGCATGTTACTGAGTAATGTGGTGAGTTTCAGGCAAGGGGTGATGCTGATAAATTTAAGAAGGAGCTTATCTTGCCACACGGTGTCATATGCAGCTGTCAGATCTAAGAAAACACCCGTGCTTACCATTTTGTTCTCAAAGCGATTTGATGTGAAACGGTTAACTTAGGAATAGCAAACATGGGGTGCTGCATCAAATCAGTCAAAATACTGAGGACTCAACAAACAACAATACTACTACTAATTAGAATAACAACATACTAATTTGTTGTTTGAGCCTTCAAACATTTGACTGGTTTGATGCAGCTGCCCATACCTCCCTGTCCTGAGCAAATCGTTTCATCTCTACAAAGGGCCTAGCTACCACACCCTACATCCGAGGCAATCTGTTTAACATACTCTAACCTTGGCCTACTCCTACAGTTCTTGCTCTCGATCCTTCCTTCCATAACTAACTTTGCTATTCCTGGGTGTCTTAGTGTGTCTTGCCAACCTATCTTTTCTCTTCATTATAAGTCGCCAGAGACATCTCTCCTCTCCCACTCGTCTTAATACCTCTTCATTTATAACCCTATTTCTTTAATTAAAATAATTTAGCCAATTCTGTACCGCTTAGAATCCAAGACTAATAGTTTCATGTAAAAGAACCATCCACTAACTACAGTTGTGTGAGGCTAAATTTGTAGGTTAAATTTGGTTAATGCTCTAAGTTCCAACGTTCGTCGCCAGGTGCCGGTTGCGGTGGCATCTAGTAACCAAGTTCGCAGCTAGGTGTCGTTGATTGTAGCATTTGGTAGCAAAAGTAGGAACTACTTGAAATTGATCGTCTTCAGTCCTTGCCTGAATTACAGATAACACACACTAATACAGCCATATTAATTAACGCCGATAATCAGACAGATTCTACACACACCCAAAGTACACGGGGCTACATGACCGCCTTATTGTAGCCCGTAAACTGAGGAATCAACCAACTAATAGTTTTATTTTGATTTTCTTCCCAGAATTTCTTCATACGGTGGCTGTTGTCTGTCTTCTTCCCTCCAAAATCACCCTTTTAGGTCGACGTTATACTTGTAAGCTTCAACTGTATGTCTACCCCTTATTATTCCCGTTTCCAACGGGGTCGGGGATGAGATGCAATGAAATTCTATGTGGCGGATTGTTTTTACGGCTGGATATCCTTCCTGACGCCAACCTCATGAGAGGAGTTAATGAGGGATGAAATGAATGAAGATGAATGAAACTGGGCAAGGAAGTGGAAGGAAGCGGCCGTGGCCTGTCAGAAAGTAACGTCCCAGCATTTGCCTGTAGTTGAAAATGGGAAACCATGGAAAACCATTTCAAGGACAGCCGACGCTGGGGCTCGAACCCACGTCTATCGAGTCCGTAGTTGGCCCCATGGCCTAGTGCTGCGCTTTAGCGAGCATGGCTACCGCTGACGGTACTACAGTATTTAGATTCAATAATAATAAATATTCTATCGTAAGAAGTATGATAGAATGATACAGAAAACTCTGAATAAAGAAACATTTTAATTGAAAACTGCAGACAGCACATTGGAACCCACAAAGCTGAGCAAATGAGTTTTATGACTAATCCTTTTGACAAATGTAATAAATTTGCAGCAGGGATTAGAAACTATGCATTTTCAAAGTAAGAATCCCTCTGAATTCTTTACAATATTTTTGTACTGTAGTTTTAATTTTAAATTTATCACAAAAGTCATTCAATATTACTTTATTCAAAAGTGATTTGATATCCTCAACATCTGCAAGGAAAATAACGTTATTATCTTTTCCATGGACACTTAAAACTTGTAAGCTTGAAATAATAATAATAACTATAATAAAGTAATTTTGTCCATCTGTCTTGCACGAGCTTGTCCAACCCTGCGAGTTAATGTCACTACTTTGTAACTGCTGCTGTAAACCGGTAGCCGTTATGACTGATGGTCACTTTATCAGAGGACATATGACAAGGCGTAAGGCGGGAGTCAAGCGCCACACCTTCTCATAGCTTGATTAAACTGTCCAAGTATATAACAAATGTCAAACATTGTTCCTTAACATCCGAGTTGAATATGTCATTGCTGTCTCACTCGAAGTGGACAAGAGCGTTATAATTGGTGCAAGAAATACTTAAAATTAATCTCGGTTTTAATCTCTTTACATTAAAACTCGTTGAGACACAAAAACTGAGAATTAAATTTAGACTACTTGTGGTTGATATTTCCTTTCGTCACTACCTATGAAACTTGGAGCGAGTGGATGTTGTTGTTGCTTCATGCAGGGACTTGTGGCAACGTGGTCTTTAGCCTTGTGTGCTTGTGTTGTGTAGGATATGTCTAATAAACTGTCAAAAGTCTTTTTAGCCTACTTTCATTTTATGAAAAAATAGTCTAAGGGATCACCTTTTGTCCGTGTGTTTGTGTGTGTGCGTATATGTGTGCTTGTTTGTGTGTGTGTCCCCTAATATCATCTAAATGGCTGGAGCGATTTCAATGAAATTCGGTAAGGTCATAGTACTATTCTGGCTGACCCCGGCTGAGCCCTTTAAATTGTATAACGTCTCACCAATCCAACATGGCGGCTGTGCGAAATATTTCACCGGCATTCTATATCTCCGAAACTATTACTATCACAGTTAAATTTTCTACGGTGATAAAGGGCACTACTGGAAGTTTACCTACGAGACTTTCGAAAACTTGTTAACTACAAAATGAACATGGCGGCCAAGAGAAGTTGAAACTTTTAAGTTGACTTTTCTTGTGATTTAACCATCCAAACGCAATGAAACTTGGTACAGCAAATTCTTATCTACATTGTAATGCAGTGGCATCTAATTTAGTTCAATTGTTTACATAACCTCATGATGGCGGTTGTGAGAAATTTAAAAATTAAGTTTTTATTTCTTGTCTCCTAATCATGTGATCAAAGTCAACGTTTGAATAATGAACTTACGCAATAATCGTCATCTAATAGTACATATCTCTTAAGGCCTACATATATAAAAATCCAACATGGCGACCATCCGAAATATTTTGACGGTTCTCAATATCTATGAATCTATTACAGGAATCACACTGAAATGTTGTATGTTGATAGAGGCCATTTACATTAGTAGGATATATGAAAATAGACTGTATAGTTTTAAACGCCAATATGAGCACTCAAAATATAGGGATCCAGTTTAGCCAAAATTAAAGTTAAGTTATACTGACTTGTGCCGAAAGTTGAAAAGATAGAAGACCCGAAAAAGTGTCAAAATGTGTGATTTGAAAAGATCTATTAGGCCGATATTTCAAAGTTGGAAAATTATTTCCGGCTTAAATGTTATTATGAAAAATGCTATAAAACGCTTGTTTTTTTTTAAATGGAACTTGTTATACAGATTTAAATGATATTAATGTTTGATTGTTTTAATCTATTTTTCTGATTCTTTGTCCTCAATGTGTGAGAGGCAGAATTTTGAATTTTTTAAAACAGAAGTAGATATTTTGATTTTGATTTGACCTTTTAGGGCCTATAGGTCGACACTAGTGCTCGTAGTGATATAATTTGTGAACTACATACGACAAAGGATGTGGTGTAACTGTTGGTGTCAGTCAAAACGGAGGTAGATATTTTATTTTGATTTGGCCTTGTATGGGTCATCACTAGCGCTCTTAGTGATAGATTTTGTAAACTACATACGACAAAGGATGTGGAATAATGCTTGGTGTCCATGACTTTTCAGTTAAGTGTGTGTCACCATGCCACCAACACGTAAGAAGCTTTTGGTTCATACACAAAATATTCAAAAGTGGATTTATTTTCAAGTCATGTTTTCAACATTAAGTCCGTAGTCTGAAGGGCTAGAGTCGTGTGTATATTTTATTCGAGGAGGGATTTGAAAGGGGCCAGCAGTGGCCTTAAGTTAGGTAGCCTACCTTGCCAGTATTCGCCCGGAGCAGAAGAAGGTTAACCACGGATCGTGGTTGGAATCGAACTCATCTCTCGTTAGTAAAGTTTGTGGTTTGTGCAAAATTTGACAAAGATAATCTTATCATGTTGGAAATCCCATTTTAAGTGCTGCCTTATTAATCAAAGATAATGCTTTTCAGTCGGTCAACACGATTGTACTCAAGTGAATACTGTCCCCGTCCATCGACAGAGGATCGGATGGCCCGGCAAAAGACATCGCGATTCACGCCGAAAAACCCGGGATCAAAGCATACATAAAAAACCTGATTGGGATCTAGGTCCAATTTGATCACACAAAAAAAAAATGCCGGAGGAATGAGACCTCGAGTGTTCTCGGTGTGGTTAAAAGGAGAGGCGTACCTGGAAAAATCAATTTCCCCCTAGATCCAAATCAATCCTAACACTGAAAAGAAAATACAGATTAGTAAAAATCAGAAGTGCAAAAACGTTCATAAAACCAAAAAGGTTTCATTTATTTTCAGCCCACAAACCAACAAGTAACAACCAAAATAAAATATCCAGTCCTATCCTACCTCAGGGATTCAATCTACTGTAACTTATTACTTGCTGTGGACTGCAAAAAAAAATTAAAAAAGGAAAAAGAATAATTTAGTTGAATAGGGTCAATAAATCTCCTCGGTCCTAACCTTGGATATAATGAAATTAGGACATTTTATAAAGTGACTTCTGACTGAAAATACAAATTTAAATAGTGTCCAGTTTGACTATGAGGAACTGTCGTACACCCAGAATGTTCATCATATGGTGCCTCAATTAATCAAATGTGAAATTACGTGACCAGATTACAACATATTTGGATAGACAAATTAATTTAGGAAAAATGAACTCGCCTGGAAATAAGTCATGTGGATCTCCATTCTAGCTAAAAGAAAAATGACCTCAAATTGCACAAACCTCAGTGCCAACCGCAATCAAAAATAATTAAATAACTAAATAATTAAAGTCTCCATCAGACCTTCAATCAACTTCAAAAAATTAACAAATTTACATTTAATTAAATTATCTATTTTACAACTATATTTTCCTAATATTTACAACATTTTAATTTAATCTTATTTGTGGTAAATTCAGTTCATCAGCGCATAATATTTCTAATTAGTGAGTTAATTGCAAACACCAATGATCTTCTACAATTTGTGGAATGATCAATCATTTATGCTTAATTCGCATGTGTTCCAACAATGAACTATTCGTCTGCAAAAACTGCACTGTTCACAAGTTCCCAAGCTTCAAATTGTTTACGGATAAATTGTTCATGACATAATTGTCTAACATTAATTATCCACGTGTCCATCAATTAATGATTTACTTATTTACAAACTCTTCCCTTTCCTTTTTACAAATCCTTTCTTTATCCATTTAATTATTTACCATTTAACTGTTTCATAAATTCATCAATTCAACCATTTAAATATTCATCAGACCTTTCTATAATTATTACGACGTTGACAAACTTATGTATAGATTCAATAAAAACATACTCCCAACAATGCGTATCAGGTCTGCTATCATTCCTTATCCATTTAAGAAATTACGTGGTCTCGTTTGATAACGAAAATTCTTCTAGTAATAAGTCAATTCTGCCATCACGATCAATACATAGTGAAATTTATACAACAGCACGACTCTGTACACTGACTAGTTTTCACAAAAAAATCAAATAGTAGGTCCACGTTTCAACTATTAATGCCTGTAGTGAACCCATGTACCATAGGCTTCAAAGGGAGTCGAATCCATGTATTTTGTGAAAGGAATGAAAGAATCATACAGTCTCTAAGGGAACGGAGAGAGATTTCAAGCCAGGATTCTAGCCTAACATTGCGCAAGCTGCAGGACCAGGTGTTCATAAGATGAGCTCATGCCTCTTGACATTTATAAGGAGCCAGTCATGGATATTAATAGAACGAGTGGAAAGTTTGGACTGTAAGACGAAGAAGCTCGACTCGGAAATTGCTCTTACGTTGCAGGAAAACGGCAACCTCGCTGCTGAGTCAGAACAAGAATAATTAAATTTAACCCGTTTACGAGTATAAAAATAAGTAAACAAATACAGTACGGTGAATCATTTCGGATTAAAGATTTGTGTGTAAAGAAAACCCCATTAATAATTGCACACGAGGAAAGTGCAACTGCAGCAGACGTCATCGGGAATTCACCGGGACCCAAGGAGTGGGAGAATTAAAAATGAACAGCACCACCCACACAGTTGAAGACGAAAAATTAATTATTATCTCGGAAATGCACGATCGATTTCCATGCACAGGAAGATCATTTTACGTTTGGAAGACGAGCTTTCCGGAGATGTAATTTTTATAATTGTACGACAATTAGTTCAAACTTAGTCACGAAAAGGACTAGGATTTTATCTTTTTTTGACTAAAAGGTATAAAACCCCTGGCCTCACCAAGCCAATCATGCAGTTTCCGATAGCCCAGGAGGGCGTCACTTTGCATCAGTACATGCAGTTTACGATAGCCCGTGAGGGGAACGTCACGCTGTATCAGTACATGCAGTATTCAAGAGCCCGTGAGGGGAACGTCACGCTGTATCAGTACATGCAGTCTACAAGCACACCGTGAGCGGAGGTGCTGCATCACATCGTATACGCAGTATTAGTCCGTCCAGAGGGGCGTTACGCTGTATCAGACATCGAAGGCAGTTTACCAGTACTCCTTGAGGGGAGAAACGCTGTGTTACACCGCAGAATTAATATCCGATAGCCACGGGCGTCGCAGTATTATTAACTTGCGTGCCTCCATAAGGAGTTGCAAAGAAGAAATATTAAAGTATCGCCGTGTTGAAAAATTAGGAAAATCCTAGTTAAAGGATTTAGGTCCGACAGTGCAAAGTTTACCGTAAAAGTTCTTAAAATACAGTTAAAGCAGGCTGGGAACTTAGGATTCAGGCGATAGGTCTTTCAGTAAACGACCAAAAGTATCATAATGTACGGAAGTACCGGAACAGCGAGATAAACAATTTATCAATTTTAAAGAACCCGAACAGGGAAAAACAGAGTAAGGTTCGCAACGTATTCCAGAAAATTAGAAGTGCGAGAACCGAATAAACAAAGAAGAACGGAAACTATAGACATTGTCTCAAGAAAGCAGACGAACTATTCGAAAGCACTAAGACTCGAGAAGTATTAGTTGCTAAAACATCCATGGGTCACCGATAGGTTATCGAGGGGACCTCGATCAGAACAGACTTTCGCTAGGATCGATAAACCAGATCTAAAAGGGGAGCCGTTCAAGCTAGAGAAATAGCCGATCATCAGGAACAGGATTCGAAGAATGGTTATTCCAGGGAATAAGTAGATGATTCGAGACTTTCGTATTCTGCAGGATAGGAAGCCGACATTGAATAAATTTCACCCTTGGAGACGGGAGATTAAGAGGTCACGTGTGATAGGCTAAAAGGGACGGCCTAGTGATCAAAAGTTGTGAAGTGTAAATATATCAAGATTGTGTGTTAAAAGTAATATATTTTTTTAGTGTTTTAATGTGTGTTCTAAACGGATACACCAGTGTATTAAAAATGTTGTCAGTGTTAAATGTATTGAATATGTGTCAAGAAATGTTTGTACATGAGATGAATTTGTACAATATGGAGTAAGTCAAGAAGGTGGGCAAAAATAACACATCGAACGAGAATGAAGGTCAGAAAACGACCTTAGACATGTGAGTAAAGATTTTCATTATGTTTTGGTGTCGGGGAAATTTTTGTGTACAATTCCACCGGAGTTTTGAGTAAAAGGGATGTTTTGAAATAAATAATAACTAAATAAGAACGCGATCTGAACAAAATAAAGTTTTGAGAAATAATTATGTGAAAGAATAAATCCTGTAGAGGAAATGCATGAAATAAAATGTCAGTGTATTTGACGAATGTTATAAAGCAAGCGTAATAATAATAATTATAATGGAAGATATTTAAATAAAGGTAAATTTGAATTATATAAAAGAAATAGCTTTTGAGCTTTTGTAAGGACTGAAGACATGATGTGAATAATAATAATAATAACAAGGTAAAGAAATCTAAATAAAGATTAAATTGAATGATATAAAAATATAGAGCGTTGGAGCCTTAACAAATGTACAAGACATGATGTGAATGCATGTTCTTAAAAATGGAGCAATTTATTGTCAACGGAAAAGATAAAAATAAAAATTGAGATATGTATCAATTGTTACTATGAAATTTATCAGTTCTTTGGAAGACATTGGGGCGTAAAGTAATGTGTAGCGCAATGGAACGCAATTAAATAAAAAGTCACGCTAGGAATGCGTAGAATTTAAATGTACTTGGTAAATTACTTATGAGGGGTAGTTGATTGTATTTGTAAGTCCTCTAATTGTGACGTAGATCACGAGGCCATGTGTGTGTTATTATATAAAAGGGAGCAAATGTATGGTATTATTGAGCGTATGTCATGTAGGCCACGGCCGACTTTAAATCGCGTCTTGTATAAGTCCTCCAATGTGGAAATGGTTCCCGAGGCATGTTAAGAGATTCGAACTTAGAATCCTCTTGTTGTTGAAGCCCCTTATTATTCGTCGTAGAATGTGTATTACTCTTCCCAATCTACGAGGACCCTTCAGAATTAATAAATGCCAAGATTATTAGTGTGGTTTACGAGCCAAAGAATATTGTTGGAAGTGAAAAGAGAAGTTAAATGCCTGGTCTCTCCATAGAACTGAAAATAAAAGGAAGGTTTGTTTTAAAAGCATTGAAGAGAGCTCCAACCGTAGGCTAGACAGGGAGCCGCCCTCCCTGTCATAAATCTCGCTCGAGTATAATGGCCTGACCCTCATAGTATGAGGGTGGGTAAAGACCGTCTTGTAAGAAGTGCTAAATACACCGTGAGTGTTTAAAGTTGTTAATGACCCGGGCGTTGAACCGAGGTCCTTGTAGATTGATATTATCGCTTGCCAGTTCAGATCGTAGTTTTCTTATGTGATAATGGTCTTATAAGACAAATGAATTAAATAAGAATCCCTATTGTAATGTTGTATGGAAATAAGGAATCCACGAGTTTTGTGAAGATAACTAGATATCGAGAGTAATCATAGTTTTTGACTTTGTCAAGTAATCTTTATAACTCTGGAGTACACAAGTAGTTTCCCGATCACCGTAGTGAAATTGCAAAACTTGAGAGAGGTGGTAAATACTGAGAACATGTGAAATGCCCAAAGATTGAAGTAGATAATTAACATGTAAATTTAAATGTAATTATATATTGTTTTGATGTTAAGAAAAGATAAAAATAGTTCTTGTGGTGTACAAAAGTATGACACCATTATTATGGAAAAATATCGAGTCAAAGAAGCTCATAGTTATATGGAACTTTAAGATAGGTACTTTATGGAAGTGAAAATAATCATGAATTGTTGGTTTTAAAGATAACCATGTGTTTTAATCTAATATTTGTTTTATTCTTACGTTATTCCTTGTTCACTTTGAACAAGTAGAAAGATATTGGTCAGTAGTTTATTTGTTTTATTGTTTGTAGCGCCATAATTTTGATTAATTAAATGTGTTAAAATAGGAGTTGATTTTGTTGTTATTTTTGCAAGTGTATCCTCTATTTAATCCAAAATATGTAAGTCACAGAGTGGGAGAACTTACCGCAGCCCCGAAAATCCCGAATTGAGCAATGCTGGCATACTGTGATTTGCATATTTCTTGCTGAAAGGGCACAGGGGGGTGAATAGAAATACTGTGCTTGGATTAATAATTAAAGGAACACTAAAGACGGTCGATTCATGTAAAAGTAAAGTAATGATAGGAGTAGCTACAACGTATAATGTTAACTGACCACATGGGTCCCTGGAAGCCCAGTACGCAGGGCTGAGTTTTCCTAGGAAAAACCCGAGTTTTCTCGAAAAATCAAAATTTTCATTAAAAAAAATGGTTTTTCGAAATTTTGAATTTTAAATACTTCCATAAAGGTCTTTGAGTTTGAATAAGAATATCAAAAGGGTACGGTGGAATAAAAACCCGTACCAAAGTAATTTTTGAAGAAATTAGGACACAAAAGTTCAGATTACCATCTCTCAAGCATGTTCTAGCGATGTGGCATGAGTAGCCCACTATATTCTAATAAAATGGCATTGAGTGAGGAAATGCAGAGGCTTTTGGAGGCTATAAAAGCCGATAGCAATGAGAGGTTGGAGGCCATAAACAATAAATTGGGAACGATAGACAATATATTGGGTCTCCAAAAGGATGAAAATAAAAAAGAGTTTGAATCTATAAATGAGAGTTTGGGGTCACTAAAAACTAATAGTGATAACCTGGGAACTAAACTAGAAGCTATTGAGGATAAATGTGTAAGAATGAACGATGAAGTGAAGGCTGAAATTGAGGGAATAAAAAATGGGTCAAAGGAACTCCGAGAGAGTATAGAAGGGACAATGAATACCAAATTTCAAGGTTTTGACACTAAGTTTGAGAGTAAGTTAACTGAGTTAAAAGAGGAAAATAAAGGATTTCATTCAGGATTGCAAGTCCAAATAAATACTATGAACAAAAGTATGGGAGAATCACAAAATGAATGTCAAAATCATTTTAAAATTATTGAGGATAAAATTGGTTCCATGGAAAATAATTTTGGTTCTATAGAAACTAAGTTAAGTAATATGGATAAAAGGTGATGATTGTGAAAAGAAACTTGTAACCCAGATCCAAGGTGTGCAGGATAAATTAGAAGCTCAGATAAAATCTAACATGGAGATTTGTAAAAGTTCCCGGGATGAGATAATAAAAAAGTGTTAGTGATTTAGGAGACAGATTTACAGGGTTGGAGAACCAAGTAGGAAAACTTGAGGAAAAAGTAGCGGGAGTTCAGGCCAAAGTGGATGATATGGAAATTCAGAATCACAAATATATACAGGGCATGAAAGTGCAGATTGATCATTTTTCCGGGCAGGTAGATGAGAACTTACAGAAATATGAGGATGGAATAAATCAAAGATTAGGTCTATACGAAGAGCATCTCCAGAAAGAAAGAAAAAAACGAGATGAAGAAAATAAGGGAAATACCCATAAGATAGCTGAAATACGTCAGGGTATTAATGATGTTCAGGAAACCATTGGAACATTAAAGGTCCAAGTAGGAAAAACTCATACTGAAGTTAACCAGGTCCAAGATGAAGTGATGAAATTATATAAGAGTCAAGAGAAAACTGAGGAAAAGCTTGAAGGAATTAAAGTAGATATGGTCAAAGACAAAGAGAGATGGAGAAGAAAATAAAAGAAATACGAGAAGACTTAGATACTAAAGGTGACGTTAAGCCAGAAATTATAAAAGAACAGGTCATGGTCATCAAGGAAGAGGTAGAAGAACACCTAAATGAAATCAGGGATAGCTTCAGGGATGAGAAATGCCAACTCAAACGAGAACTGGAAACTAGTAAGAAAAATCAGGAAAGAATTCAAAATGAATTAGGATCACGGTTGGAAAGGACTGAACACAAAAATAGTCAAATGGAAATCCAACTCATGGCAAATGAAGAAAGTGCCCGAAGGGAAAGGAAATTAGAATTTGAGAATCAGGAAGAATTTCCAAAGACAGGATGGGTAGATTCCCGTGAACAAGGCACAGATACCGATAGGGACTTAGGAGGGGAGAGCCCTTATAAGAACCCAGGATATCCGATGGCGATGTCAACCCCGTACATGAATCAGACAAATGGTCAGATAATAAACATTATCAAATCGAATGAGGACAGACCGGTAAAATTTACTGGGAATAACATGTCAATAACTCCAAAATACTGGCTAAAGGAAGACGCAGAGTACTTAAACGAAATGAAGGTTCCTCAGGATCGGAGACTGAGAGCTATTGAGAAGTTGTTGGCAGGTGATTGTCTCACCTGGTTCAGAAGCTTTAGGTACACCTTTGATACGGTGGAAGGCTTTAGAGAAGCCTTTTTAAAACGATATTGGGCAGCAGACGTCCAGGAGAATTTAAGGCTAGATCTATACTCTAGGAAGTACAGCACAAATGCACCTACTAAGTACTTGGAATTTTTTACCGCTCAGCTGTGTAAATTCCGCGAACTTGACATTGCTCCAGCTGAGAACGACCTGTGTGCCGCCATTGCAAGACAACTTCCATATGAGATTCAGAGGCTGTTAATCTCATACAAAGCCAGAAGTGCTGTGGAAGTGGAGAGTCTATTACGTCAATTAGACATGACGACGTCACACGTAACTCCTAGGCATCAAAGACAGACTGAACAGGTACACATGGCCAGTAGTCAGGAAACCAGAGAAAAACCATCGACCAGGAATCAGTCCACTAGCACTGATACTCCAGGACTAGGTCGAGAGTATGGGCACCAAGAGCCTAGAGGAATACAGCCATACTACAGAGGAGGATATCGAGGAAGAAATCCTAGGAATACGGGTTATAGGCAACAAGAGAGCCGACCCTATAACAATAACCATCAGAGGCAAGAAAACAGAAAGAGATGGGAGAATTATCCCAGAAGGAACGTAAGGCCAGAGGATAGGGATGATGAATATCGGGCCGAAATAGAGGAAAGATATCAGGAAAGTCTTCGTTACATGAACGAACGACCAGACGAACCTGAAAGGCAAAAAGTCCGTTGGAGTGAGGCAATCAAGAACCGGAAATCACCCGACCGACTAGATGGAGCTCAAAGCTTGGAACTACAAGCTCAGTTAAAGAATGAGGGGAAAGGAAGCCCTCAGGATAAAAAAAACTCCAAATTTAAATCGTCAAAAGTGGAAACATACCTGGAGCTGGGGGGAGGTAGAAATTGTGAATTGGATAGCAAGACCAGATGAGCTAATTAATGAGGAGGTGGAAGGAATCCCACCTATCAAAAGGGAATTACCCATAATTATGCTAAGGATAGAAGGATTACTGGTCAGGGCATTGATTGATACCGGATCAACAATAAGTTTAATTACGCAAACCCTTCTGAATGAATTGGAAACAAGAGGCCGCGTATTAAAAATCCCCACATCAAGTGTAAAGATTAAGGGAATTATCCCTGAAAAATCGTTAACATGCAAATTTCAGGTATACATTGATCTGATCATGGGTAACACTGAAATTTCGTAATGCTTTTTGCTGGTAAATCAATTACCGTATAATGTCATATTAGGTATTGATTTTATCCGTGAGAACAAGGTCATCATAGACCTAGCGCAAAACTGCATTAGAATTCAAAGAGAGGATGTGGATGAACAAAATATTAACCTACAGGAACAGGAGGCGAAAATAGGAGAACAGGTATGGCACGTGGAAGAAGTAACGGAAGAAGGTTGTAAGGACATAGAAAGGATATTTGAAGTCCTCAACATAGAACTCGAAGATAATTTGGAAACTGAGTTCGAGACCAACCTGTCAGGAAAAGTAGGGGAGGCTAAAATGAACCTCGAAAATAAGGAACAATTAAAGAAATTATTATTGAATTTTAGGGACGTATTTGATTCCAAGCCAGGGAAGATTGAAAATTTCAAATACGCGTTCCAAGTCAATGATTGGGCACCGTTCAGACAAAAACCATACCCGGTTGCGGAAAAACATTACCCACAAACGAAAAAAACACTGCAGGAGATGATGAATGCAGGTGTTATAGAAAAGATGGCGACACCATATGTTAGTCCATTAGTGATTGTGAGTAAACCGGATGGCTCAGTAAGGGTGTGTCTAGATGCCAGAAATTTAAATGCAAAAATCATACCAGAAAATGATTCGGCACCACCCATTATAGAAATACTGAGGAAGTTCAAAGGCAAGAAGATTTTTACAAATATTGACATGAGTTCTTCGTATCATCATCTCGAACTGGAAGAGAAAACCAGCTTGTTGACTGGATTTCAGTTCGACCAACAAACCTATTGTTTTAGGAGATGTCCGTTTGGATTGAAGACCGCGGGATCTGCCTTAATAAGAGCGCTTGATCGAAACCTGTCAGAGGAAGTGAAAGATTGCACTATCCGTTATGTGGATGATATTTTGCTTACCTCGGAGAATATTGAGGAACATTTAGAAAAGTTGAAGAAATTATTGGAAGACTTAAGAAGGGCAAATTTTAAAATCAATTTAAAGAAGTCAAATTTTTGTCAAAGACAAGTAACATTTTTAGGGCATGTGATTGATAAGGATGGTGTTAAACCAAATCCATGCAAATTAGAATCGATAAGGGATTTTCCAAGGCCTTTGAAGGTGAAGAACTTCCGCCAGTTTTTTGGGATTGATTGGTTTCTTCTCAGGACATTGTCCATCATACACAAAAACTGTTGCACCACTACAGGACCTTCTGAAGAAGGGGGGCAAGTGGAAATGGACGGAGGAAACAGAAAAAGCATTTGTGGAGGCCAAGGAAATGCTCTTAAACTATGTGAAGCTAGGATATCCTGATTTTAATCAGAAATTTATAATTCAAACAGATGCATCCCAGATTGGAATAGGGGCAATGCTATATCAGGAAAACCCGGAAAACCCTGATAAGAGAAATTATCTAGCTTTCACAAGTCGGAGACTGAAACCACACGAAAAAATTATACGATCAGCGAAATCGAGCTGTTAGCGATATTGCACGCGCTGCAATATTGGCGAAAAATCGTATATGGGTTTCAGGTCATTCTAAGGACGGATCATAAAGCCTTAACCTTTTTGATGAAGACTGATTTATCCAGTCAAAGGTTGATGCGTTGGGCTTTATATATTCAACAGTTTGATGTAAAGATAGAATACTGCCCAGGAAAAGAAAATATAGTTCCAGACTATTTAAGTAGACAGCCAGAGTCCACAGAAGAGGAAGTAATGGCTATTGATTTGGAAGACAGGGATCAGCGTACTCGAAATGAGTTAAGGAGCATTAGTCAACGGCAACGTGAGGATCCATGGATGAACATGCTCATATCTTTCCTTGAAGGAAGTTTGATAAGGGGAACACCAGCGTACACGGAAGCTAATAAGATAGCTCAAGATTACACATTTTATAATGGATTATTATATAAGTTTGTGGACTCTGACCATACACGATTAAGGATTGTTGTACCTGCAATTTTGCAGAGGAAAATAGTATGGATAGCCCATAGATCGTTCGGACATATGGAAGTCGACAAAACAGTCTCGATGCTGAAAGAAGCATTTGTATGGCCGAGACTGAGAGAAACTGTAAGGGACACGCTAAAGACATGTGATCTATGTCAAAGGATCAAACCAAATGCATTTCTGATGAGACAAAAGCCTATACCATTGTTGCCCGAAAGGCCACGTCAAATCATATCTATTGATAACTTCGGACCTTTGCCAAAGGCAAGAAGAGGAAATCGACACATAATGGTGGCTATGGATGTCTTCACTAAAATGGTTGTCCTTGCTCCCATACAGAAGACTAGTACCAAACAGGTGTTAAAACGACTCAAAGAAAAAGTGATACCGATTCTGGGAAAACCTGAGAATTTTTTTGTCGTATCAAGGTAGTTGTTTCACCAGTGTAGAGTTCAGACAAGAATTAGAAAGACTTGGAATACGTCACATTTTGTCAAGTATTCGCCATCCTCAGGCAAATCCTGTAGAAAGAGTGATGAGGGAGACGGCCAAGTATTGTAGAATATACTGTGCCGAAGAAAATTGGAAGTGGATAGATATCTTGGATATTATCGAATTTTGTATTAACAACACAATCCATGAATCTACGGGAGAGATACCAATAACGTTACATCGGAATGAGCAACCAGAGAGACCTTGGAGTCTGGTAATTCCTAGGCCAGCAGACGCTCAGCCTGCAAGAGATGTACGTATTAGAAGAGCCTTTGAGCATCTAAAAGCTCAAGCCGACAGGAGGCAAAGAAGAAATAGGCACAAGAGGTATCATCGGCCACTATTAGCAGGGGAAATGGTGTTAGTAAAAAGACCAGCCATTTCGGATCCAGGGAACCGCGTGTACAAAAAGTTCCAGAAAATGTACCACGGACCGTATCAAATAATAAGGGATTTGAGAAATAATGCCTATAGAATTCGGCACTGTGAAACGAATCACGAAGTGACCATGAATTCAGCAAATTTAAAAGTGTATTACCCTCCCGAAGACTTCGATGAAGCCAATGAACAAGCCCTGGTTATGGAACAATTTAGAGATGAGGAATCCACTTTTGATAAAAACGAGAATGAGATAGAAAAAGGAAACAGAGCTCAAACATTTGAGTGCGAATGCGAATTGGAGAAATTATATTGGGAAATAAAAGAAATAATTGATTTTAATGAAGAAGAAAATTTCAATTTAAGAAAGGAGAATGATGAAATAAGGGAACGGGTAGGGATAGACCACACCCGTAAAGAAGAATGAGGTTCTGGAAACCTGTAGTCCAGAAAGATAAAGAGGGGAAAGAAAGGGTAGGGACAGAGCGTACCCAACCGACACAATTACCGGATATGACTTAAAAGATGAAAGAAATCAAATTATCGTGGGATTTTTAAGGAAGAAAAATCAGAAGGTGCGGATAACGTTATGATGGCTTCGACAGTTAAAAAGGAAAAATAAGATTTTTTTTGGATAATTGAAATAAATTTCCTCAAAATTTTTCGAAAATTTATTTACCTAAGGAGGGGAGAGATGAACCCATGTACCAGAGGCTTCAAAGGGAGTCGAATCCATGTATTTTGTGAAAGGAATGAAAGAATCATACAGTCTCTAAGGGAACGGAGAGAGACTTCAAGCCAGGATTCTAGCCTAACATTGCGCAAGCTGCAGGACCAGGTGTTCATAAGATGAGCTCATGCCTCTTGACATTTATAATGAGCCAGTCATGGATATTAATAGAACGAGTGGAAAGTTTGGACTGTAAGACGAAGAAGCTCGACTCAGAAATTGCTCTTACGTTGCAGGAAAACGGCAACCTCGCTGCTGAGTCAGAACAAGAATAATTAAATTTAACCCGTATACGAGTATAAAAATAAGTAAACAAATACAGTACGGTGAATCATTTCAGATTAAAGATTTTTGTGTAAAGAAAAACCCTTTAATAATTGCACACGAGGAAAGTGCAAATGCAGCAGACGTCATCGGGAATTCACCGGGACCCAAGGAGTGGGAGAATTAAAAATGAACAGCACCACCCACACAGTTGAAGACGAAAAATTAATTATTATCTCGGAAATGCACGATCGATTTCCATGCACAGGAAGATCATTTTACGTTTGGAAGACGAGCTTTCCGGAGATGTAATTTTTATAATTGTACGACAATTAGTTCAAAAGTTGGTCACGAAAAGGACTAGGATTTTATCTTTTTTTGACTAAAAGGTATAAAACCCCTGGCCTCACCAAGCCAATCATGCAGTTTCCGATAGCCCAGGAGGGCGTCACTTTGCATCAGTACATGCAGTTTACGATAGCCCGTGAGGGGAACGTCACGCTGAATCAGTACATGCGGTATTCAAGAGCCCGTGAGGGGAACGTCACGCTGTATCAGTACATGCAGTCTACAAGCACACCGTGAGCGGAGGTGCTGCATCACATCGTATACGCAGTATTAGTCCGTCCAGAGGGGCGTTACGCTGTATCAGACATCGAAGTGTACAGCCTCCCAGGGGTATGCACCCCTTGGAGACCATCCCCCCATCATCTGCCTAAATCTCCTAACGGGCAACCCTTGGAAAGCCGGGCCAACATCCATAAAACGTAGCAGGGACAGCTTGCCACTCTAGAAAGCAGCTCAGTCCTTGCACAATGGTTACACATAGCGACATACTATTAACTGGGACAGCAATGCCAACACATTGCTGACAACATAGCGCCGGAGAGTATAAGAAGGCGTCTTAATCAGGTCAAGGGATCTCTCCATTATCAGTGCTTCAACGATACGGCCGGAGGCTACGCCGGTGTCATCAGAGGTAAGTCAGTCGTGTTCAGAGTTCCTACTTTTGTAACCTCTAACCCACAACTTGTACTTTACGTTGTGAACATAATTACATTCCCTACAAGGGACTCATACTCAGAATTACAGACCAATAAACACTTGGTCAACACATCACACTAGCCTTACTGTTTATACGCCTCTTTACATCCCAACGCCCTTCCTTATTCCCGTCACGGTTAAACGTGACAGACGGTAGTCTAATAGCGCTAGCTCAGATACCATGGTATTTCTCGAGCCGGCCCGGCTGCCAGCAAGCAGCACGTGCCACTCGGCTGATACGAGCAGAGTCAGTTACATAATAAGCAGTCAGCTGAGCGACCAGCACAGTGACCCTTGCATTGGGTCCCATCCCTTCAAACACTACTACATTATTTATAGGAACGCCCCCTAGTTCCTAGCACACCACAACACTCTACACTGGTCAGCTTACCCTGCCAAGGGAAGCTACCCTTTTTTAGGCACAACCTTATAAATTAGTACAATAACTCTTCCTTTTAGATCCACCCCCAAATAAGGGATCTAAAACACTGGTGGAGGCGGGGTACTACGCATAGAGAACGGGACTCAACCAACGAGCCCTCGTAGTTAAAACGACCCCTTCCGTACCGCAAAAAGCCAAGCAAATAGTGAATTTTTTTTCCCAGACAAAAACACCAGTTTTGCTCCAAAACTAGCTAAACAGGGGAAATTCTTATTAAACCAACCCCCCAGCCCCAGAAAGAATCAAACAGATACGTAAATACACTGTCAAACACGCACAGATTTTTTTTATTTTATTCACATACACTCCATTCAACATGGCCCCCCTATACCGCCTAGCTGTGCTAAGGAGCATTGGGGAGTACCAGGAATTAATTGCCTGGCACAGAGTTTTTGAAACTAGGCAGGACTACCTCAGAAGGTTTCAGCAGTTCCTGCACGCCCAGTACATGCGGATCATAAGAGCCCTTGTCCGGCCACTCCGCAGTGCTAAGAATCGCAAGGTTTGGGCGAAAATCCCCACCCTCCGCACACAAATCATAAAAGCACACTGGCAACTACACTGTCGACACGAGTTTATGTTCCAACAATGGGAAACACTCATCACGGAACACAGACGGATAGGGACACAGGACACAAAAGTCGCTGAACAGGCCATATGCCTCAATAGGCAGTACACCCAAATTTGGGATGAATACCGTGAGCTCCAAGCCAACAAGGCCATTTTTGAGTTCATGGTAGGGCCACCAGCCCACCCGAGAGAGGACATAAGCGTGGATACGCTGACTCGACAATTTGCGAGGATGTCCCTCTCGCCATGTACTGCCACACATAGGAAGGAGGTCACCATGGCCACAGTCCAGGAGACGGCCAGGTTAGGCTCCAATAGGCTACAAATACAAGGTTACATAAACACATGTCCTTCAGCTCCGGATCGGAAGGCAATTTTGCCAAACCGAGGGGCAGAGCCTAGAACAACCCCCTCGGAACAAAGGGACGAGAGGGAGTTGAAGCCAGGACTCTCAGACACACATAGCATGACAGGGAGACAACGGGACGTAACCACGTCATGGGCAGACGACATACAACCCGTCCCACTACACATAAAGCCTACATACACCCACACAGATAGGCTAGCGCAATGGCAGGAGTCTGCCGTGGCCACAGGCCGAAAAGCGGTCAGACTACACGCCACCACATTGCTAGGCCAGACACAAGCCATTAAGCAACCTTTACCGCCAGTTCAAAGGGCAAATTTGCCAGAACGAAGGCGAACACCGGTATTAGGCCCCCAGGATGCACGATACACGCACGCACATTTTGACCGGGCACTACTACACAGTACACGGGGATTAGGAAAAGTGTTATTACCTACCCCACAGAACAGATCGGTCGAAAACACACACACCCCCGTAAACTCTACTAGGATAGCGCGGAGCGCATTTAGGCCCTCGCAAACAGGCACGCTCAAACCTACAGACACGCGCTACGGTGGAAGTACGCCCAGGCTTACTTTGCTACAAAATCCCTCGAAAAATGGCAAAGAAGCGCCTCAGTGGATTTCAGGGGCCTATAATCTCATAACAGGGCAGAACCCTTCATCTTTCCGAGCAAGGACGCTCGGACCGGAGTAACGACTTCCACCAGGAACACAGAAACAATCTAACATCACTTGAACCTATAGTAGGAATAGACTCACAAGCACAAACTGCACATTTTTAGCCTACTTTCGATTTTTGCAAAAAATGAAAGTAGACTTATGAGATCAACACAGGGCGAAAAAAAGTGTGTCTGTCTGTGTGTGTGTATGTGTGTGTGTGAGTCTGTGTGTGTGTATGTGTGTGTGTGAGTCTGTGTGTGTGTGTGAGTGTGTGTACTCTGAATGTCTGTCCCCCCCTATCAATTCGAACACGGTGAATGCGAATTGAACGAAATTTGGTACAAAGGTAGCACTAGAAAAGGACACCTCAGTGTCATGTTTTATATCGCCGCCATCTTGAAGGAAACGTAATGGCGGCCACACAAATGTTCAAAGCTTAAATCAAATTACGACTAACCTAATCATCCGATCTCTACCAAATTTTGCAACAACATACCTTTATGTAGGAAGCATCCTTTGACCAAACCAATAGGTCATCAGCGTAATAGTTTGCGGATGGCGGCCATATTTGTGTGAAAATCGATTCCCCCTATTAATTCGAACACGGTGCAACCTAATGGAACGAAATTTGGTACAGAGGTAGTACTAACAAAAGGCACCTCAGTGTCATGTTTTATATCGCCACCATCTTGACTGAAACGTAATGGCGGCCACACAAATGTTCAAAGCTTAAATCAAATTACGACTAAACTAATCATCCGATCTCTACCAAATTTTGCAACAAAATAGCTTTATGGGGGGAGCATCCATTGACCAAAGTAATAGGTCATCAGCGTAATAGTTTGCGGATGGCGGCCATCTTTGTGTGAAAATCGATTCCCCCTATTAATTCGAACACGGTGCAACTGAATGTAACGAAATTTGGTACAGAGGTAGTACTAACAAAAGGCACCTCAGAGTCATGTCTTATATCGCCGCCATCTTGACGGAAACGTAATGGCGGCCACACGAATGTTCAAAGCTTAAATCAAATTACGATTAACCTAATCATCCGATCTCTACAAAACTTTGCAACAACATACCTTTATGGAGGGAGCATCCTTTGACTAATCTAATAGGTTATTAGCCTAATAGTTTGCGGATGGCGGCCATCTTTATGTCAAAATGGATTCCCCCTATTAATTCGAACATGGGGGAACCGAATGGAACGAAATTTGGTACAGAGGTAGCACTAGCAAAGGGCACCTCAGTGTCATGTTTTATATCGCCGCCATCTTGACTGAAACGTAATGGCGGCCACACGAATGTTCAAAGCTTAAATCAAATAACGATTAACCTAATCATCCGATCTCTACCAAATTTTGCAACTACATACCTTTATGGAGGGAGCATCCTTTGACCAATCTAATAGGTCGTCAGCGTTATAGTTTGTGGATGGCGGCCAACTTTGTGTGAAAATCGATTCCCCCTATTAATTCGAACACGGTGCAACCGAATGGAACGAAATTTGGTACAGAGGTAGTACTAACAAAAGGCACCTCAGTGTCATGTTTTATATCGCCGCCATCTTGACGGAAACGTAATGGCGGCCACACAAATGTTCAAAGCTTAAATCAAATTACGACTAACCTAATCATCCGATCTCTACCAAATTTTGCAACGACATACATTAATGGGGGGAGCATCCTTTGACCAAACTAATAGGTCATCAGCGTAATAGTTTGTGGATGGCGGCCATCTTTGTGTGAAAATCGATTCCCCCTATTAATTCGAACAAGGGGCAACCGCATGGAACGAAATTTAGTACAGGGGTAGTACTAACAAAAGGCACCTCAGTGTCATGTTTTATATCGCCGCCATCTTGACGGAAACGTAATGGCGGCCACACAAATGTTCAAAGCTTAAATCAAATTACGATTAACCTAATCATCCGATCTCTACCAAATTTTGCACCAACATACCCTTCTGGAGGAAGCATCCTTTGACCAAATGAATAGATCATTAGCCTAATAGTTTGCGGATGGCGGCCATCTTTGTGTGAAAATCAATTCCCCCTATTAATTCAAACACGGTGAAACCGAATGGAACGAAATTTGGTACAGAGGTAGCACTAGCAAAGGGCATCTCAGTGACATGTTTTATATCGCCGCCTTATTGACAGAAACGTAATGGCGACCACACAAATGTTCAAAGCTTAAGTTAAATTACGACTAACATAACCATCCGATCTCTACCAAACTTTGCAACAACATACCCTTAAGGAGGGAGCATCCTTTGACCAATCTAATAGGTTATTAGCCTAATAGTTTGCGGATGGTGGCCATCTTTATGTCAAAATTGATTCCCCCCATGAATTCGAACACGGTGGAACCGAATGGAACGAAATTTGGTACAGAGGTAGCACTAGCAAAGGGCACCTCAGTGTCATGTTTTATATCGCCGCCATCTTGACAGAAACGTAATGGCGGCCACATGAATGTTCAAAGCTTAAATCAAATTACGATTAACCTAATCATCCGATCTCTACCAAATTTTGCACCAACATACCTTTATGGAGGGAGCATCCTTTGACAATCTAATAGGTCATTCGCCTAATAGTTTGCGGATGGCGGCCATCTTTGTGTCAGAATCGATTCCCCCTATTAATTCAAACACGGTGAAACCGAATGGAACGAAATTTGGTACAGAGATAGCACTAGCAAAGGGCATCTCAGTGTCATGATTAATATCGCCGCCATATTGACAGAAACGTAATGGCGGCCTCACAAATGTTTAAAGCTTAAATCAAATTACGACTAACATAACCATCCGATCTCTACCAAACTTTGCAACAACATACCTTTATGGAGGGAGCATCCTTTGACCAATCTAATAGGTCATTAGCCTAATAGTTTGTGGATGGCGGCCATCTTTATGTCAAAATTGATTCTCCCTATTAATTCGAACACGGTGGAACCGAATGAACGAAATTTGGTACAGAGGTAGCACTAGCAAAGGGCCCCTCAGTGTCATGTTTTATATTACCGCTATCTTGACGGAAACGTAATCGCGGCCACCCAAATGTTAAAAGCTAAAATGTAATTACGACCAACCTAATAATCTAGTCTCTACCAAATTTTGCAACACCATATCTTTATGTGGGAAACATATTCTGACCAAACTGCAAGAACATCAGCCCAATAGTTTGCAGATGGTGGCCAAGTATGTGTGCAAATCGATTCCCCCTATCAATTCAAACGCGGTGAAACCTAATTGAATGAAATTTGGTACAGAGGTAGCACTAGCAAAGGGCACCTCATATTCATGTTTAATATCCGTATAGCACGTTGTATTTCAACAAGCTACTACAACCAACATTCAATCATACTCCTTGAAAAGGACAAAGAGTTATAACAATACCCATGCATTTAGGAGAAAGTAGGCTATATGTTCTTTACTGAACATCTTGTTTTTTTCTCTTTCTCTATCTGCCTTCTTTCATGTATAGGCAGTGCAACTTGGCTAGATCAGAGGTGCATGATTCAAAATCCTTGTTTTGTTTTTGTTTGCCCCTGACATTTTTTCTCCCAGGCCAGCAATGATTATTGGTCGGAGTGGTCATCACCATAAATTGGATAACGTAAAGTTGCTAATATTCAAAGCCCAGTAGAAGCCCATCAGGTGAGCTACGCGGCTTAAAGCCGGAAAGAGATATTTTGAACATAGCTTAAACATCAAGACACAGCATAGAGCTTAAGCGAGTCTTTCTAAGCAGAAATGACTAAATGTTCTACGTTCCGGTTCAACAGTTGGATAGACTCTCTAGTAGAGGGCAAAAGCCATAAGATTGGCAAGAATAAAAAATCGCAAACTTATTTTCAAAAATTTGGTGAGGTGTGCTTTAACCAACTGAAAAGCCCAATTGCACACCGGGGCGAACCACTGTCATTTTGTTGAGTTATGCCGGAACATTTAGCACAATTTGTGTATAAATATATAATGGCTCAACGGACAATACATATTTCTCTTTTGAAAAATATATATTCAATGCCAAGGTAAGGATATAATTGCTTTGGAGTGGAGTTTCGACTCCCATAGTGCCCTGGCTTTGCTCGTGACGTGGATACACATGTATCAAATACGTCTGGCAATGGCCTTCCCAATGTGTAATAGACAAGGTCGGTAGAGTCCCCTGAGATGTAACCAGATTACTATAGTGCTAACGTCACCTACTAGGTGCATAGTACGATCAGGACCTACTTGCCATTTTTTTTTTTAAACATTTTTTTTTTCATCGCCGTCCGGCAACCCACTTTAGCAAAGCATACAGTAGTGGACAGGCAACATACAAACACATATTCTATACCTTTTCAAAATGCTCTCTTAATACGGAGCGGGGCATAGCTCATTTTTTTTCTCCTCTTTCTCTGCCCCACTCATTAGGCCCGATGAAAAAAAAAAGGGTGGCCAAGTTGAACTGTATGTATTTAACCCATAGGCAGACGTGACACGTTACATTGCCTGTAATATAATTTTTTTTATCATTTCCACAACAACACGTAAGCTAAAACGCTAACACACCGTAGGATGAAAACCCCAGACTTTGGGAAGCCCTGCATATTTTTGGAAAATCACACAATCAATTTACATAGCCACATGACAGTAAAATACTACCAAACTGTCCCGGAGACACAACCTGAATAGTGCCAGAAACAATTACTCTGGGTAAAAGACGGTCTCAAAACCCGCAACCTTCTGAATACCAAGAATATAAGGTTGGGTAGATATCCAGTTCTAGAATAGAAAAATGGGAAAGCTAAGACAGATTGGGACAGTCCCACTAACAGCGGGTCATAAACGAAAAACAACAAAATCACCTCTGGCATCTGGTCACCAAACACGCGACTAGCGGCCCAG
Organism: Meconema thalassinum; assembly: GCA_946902985.2. NCBI lineage: Eukaryota > Metazoa > Arthropoda > Insecta > Orthoptera > Tettigoniidae > Meconema > Meconema thalassinum. The sequence continues at coordinate 332,728,300 of OX336393.1, forward strand.
ACACACTAGCGTATAACGACATTTGGTACCGTGGATAACGAACATACTTGAACCACGTTACAGTAACACACAATTGGGGACACAGATGTAGTTAGTAAGAGGTTCTTTTCCTATACGGCCAATGCATGTGGGACTTTCGAAGTGAAAGGCCACGGCCTGTGGTTTGGATTCCACGTAAAACGGGAGTCCCGTGGCGCATGATCTACAGATCAACGGTCATGTTAAACCACAAGTTTTTTTCTACAATGAGAGAGGCACTGCTCGCCATCACTACAGACAGCAATCAAGTTCACACACACACACGTGCAGAAAACTAGGACGTGGGCTGAACATAAAACAAAGGAAAGCACACAACATCGTAATTCAACACCGTCGTATCAGCAGTAACATACTCCTCAATGAGCAAGACTGCTCGACACAGACAAGCCGAGCCAAATCCTAATGGACAGAAACCAACACATCATTCACGGCCGATCTAAGGACCCCATAACTCCCAAAATTACACTACGAGGAGAGTTCAAAAATACGCAAACTCCTCACAGCATTGAGTACTTTCGTTTGCGCATAGCAGATACACAGTACATGTGCCATAATATATCCGGCACAGAGAGGGTCACACCAAGTCTTTACAGACAACCGGATTCGAACCCATGACCACACACCACACTCGTACCAAAAACTAACTATCCAATGGTATTTTTGGTACACGGAACACAAGCAAAAACCACACTGGGGAAGCCCCAAGCCCTGAAACACAACGCAGACATAAAACACAGAGAATGACATAAGGTCACGGGTCTGAGTTCCAGTAAAAATTAGACACAAGGGAAAGCAGTTATCCAGGCTTCCAACCACACCGAAATTGGCCCATACAAGTGCATGAACAGGGAATACTACATTTCCTCCCACCAAAAGCCAGACATAAAATTTCGAATTACACCAGACATAGAGAATACATTTCCCAAACACAGGTAGGAAAATTTCGCAAGACACAAGTCTTAGGAAACAATGGCCACACAACGTCATTACCTAACTAGGATGAATTGCTACATTAGTCCGCTAGGAATCTAAAACAATGACCACACTTGCATACGTGCAGAAAAGCACATGCCAGCGGATGACAAACAATAACATCCCAGCCTGACGTTACACATACCAACTGCTGACTTGCAGACTATTCACACTGCAATACTGCGGTGACAAGACACTATTGCGTATCGCCAGTGACCGTGAAATTACAAACACATAACAATTATAACACCATACATTTTTTTTCCACACTGCAAAAACATTTTTCAATGGACAAGACGTGACACAGCGGAACTTATCTTGGGCCTATAAGGGCACGTTCGCAAAGACGTTGGCAAGCCACGGGCTCCTTCTGCCCACACAGGCGATACATATTACGACTTGGCCTGCAACAGACCAACCGTCCGCGTGGTGTAGCGGAACAGTCACACACACGCACACGCACTCAACAATTAGGAGCAAACACAGACAAGATCTCCCCCTAATAACTTCTCTTATCGATCGTAAGGCATAGGAGTCATTACAGATGACTAGCACATGACCAGTCGCACTACGACCACTGGCCACATCTACACTACAAATGGCAGACCAGATTAGGTCATGCAGCTCTACTATCCCAAGGCGCGGATAGAAAGCCAACATGGATCAAGGGAGGATGACCAACCATAGGTGGATAATCCCAGAGGGATTACCGACATACTACAGCAGGCTACCATGGTTAATACCCAATTCCCTTCCAATAACCCTCTCACGCCCAACATAAACCAACGCAGACACATGTACACGACCAAAAACAGCTACACTACATTACAAAGTACACACAAGGGGTTGATGGACTTCATGCGTCTAAAGAGCAGGCATGCTACGCCTTGCGCCACGATGCTACCACCTGAGTATTAGGGGTGGGTCAGCAAACATTAAATAAGCATAATGCGCCTCTCCAAATGAGAGAGGAGGCCATAGATATATATTAACCATTCTTTAGTGCTTAAACACTCCCGCATGAAAGGAACATATTGGTATTATGCCCCACCCTACACCTATCCGTACATGAAGGCAGACACTTCATATCCAGACACATGCATGAGTATCCCATCCATTTACCAGGGATTTTAATATCAAACCTGCATGAAATTTTCGTATCTTTGCAATCACGGGAATTGCCTCCCCAGTCCACTCACTATAGAAGCATCCCAGTGGCATCACCGGTTCCAGGCCACCACTAACGTGGAACCCAAAGGTGCGCAACCCCTTCCTACCATACTTTAAGCCCACTCAACAAATAACTACCCCCAGATCCTAATAACAGGGTACCTGACATTACAGACCCTACTAACACCTCCATTAAGGTAAAGAAAGCATTATTGCTGGAAAGCTGACGTAGCGATGGTAGACCAGAAGTAGCCTATGTACTTAGAAGATCTACAACCCCGCAACACTGGAAATATTTTACATTTTACACAGAGATTAAACTATTTACACAGGTTACGCTACATTTTTTTTTACAAAGGAATCTGATACGATCTGATTGATGACAACGGTGTAAGCCGAAGGTCAGAGGGACCACACTGGAGCAGAGCTGGGGTAGGTAATGACAACCCTTACCCCAGTTGGCTTGACAAACCACTTAACTTGACGACTAGACCGAACAGACGAACTACGTAAGGTCAAAGCATTCGGGACCTGACACGGGCAAACATCGAGATCTAGGGGTGCATATTAGCCCATCCCCCTTGTCGGAGAAGGTTACACCCACTATGTGTCACGGTCATCGAAGCCGAGATCTGCAGGGTGACTTTCTGAGGATGGCGGGAGAAATAGCTCACTCAGCGCCGGCCTCGGGAACTATCCCTAGAGACGACCCCATTATGACTAGACTTCTAGTTAAGTTTAAATTTAAGTAGGCACGGCTTCCATAGCGGGAAGCAAAACTCCTGTGCGTTGGAGAAGAATACTAATGCGAAAAGCATACCACGATTGCCGATACAGGCGAAGATTACTGCGAAAAGCAAACCACGATTGCCGATACAGGCGAAGAAGATTGCGAAAAGCAAACCACGATTGCCGACAAAGGCGAAGAAAATATTATGCCATTGGACCACAATGTCCAATGCCCACATAAATGGCGACGCATCGGGCAGCCAAAGGGCATTAAGAGAGGGGCATTGCGAGCGCCTCATAAGGGTTACGTGGGCGGCCCACCTACGACTACACACGCAATGGAAACGATCAAAGAAATGGAAGGTACAGCAGGCGAAACGGTTTGCTTAGTGGCACCGTAAGCCGCCTGTGACTAGGTTAGTACTAGTATTAAGGCCTAGAATAGATGTCGACAATAGTATTAAAACGGAGGGGACTACGAGACATTGTCGGGTTCCGGTCCCGGCAATGTGCTACAAGGGAACCACCGCGAGAGAAATCAAACGGACAGCCTCCATCTAAATTTTAGTACTTAAGTCATAGTGCCATGTTAAGGTCACTTAGATGTAAGCAAATTTACTAACAGCTGTTGCTAATAATAGCACAGCACATTTCGGCTTAAGAATAAGGTCCACTCGGCATGTAAATACAGAATAGTTTTACAGTTAAGTAATTTTATCAATAAGTAAAATAAGTAGTGTAAGATAACGCCGTTCGGCGCCTGATAGCCCAGAAACCTGGCATCAGGGTAAGTCCGACAACTCATGATAAGGCATGATAATTCGTTGTAAGGTAACATAAACCTACATTTAAGGCAATTTTTTTTATATATATAGATCACAATAGAATATCTCGGCACTCGGTGACTAAAAATCCGTTACCGAGGTAAGCCCGACCATACTTAGGATAAACTAGGTTAAAATAGGCTAACCTAGGTTAAGTTAGACTTCGGTGGCGCTACACTTAGTTTCCAAACTACGCGCTACCGAAGAAGGTTATATATATACCTGTAATGAATCATAATGTATTGTACTGTACTAGTCATAATTAACCCACTTTTACCCACACAGGAAGACCACGGAGCCACGGAGAGATAAACATCTTTATATGGATGCATTTTTTGTTTTTGTTTTGAATTACAGGTAACCAAGAACGTGAATATGTCTGTGGTAGATATATTACCAAAATACACATATATGTCATACACAAATACACTCCTCATCAATTTTGGTTGCACCCTTAAAGGTGACAACGCCAGCGGTCAGCGGTGGACAGCATACGTGGGATGATGACCATCGCTGAACGCAAACACATTTCAGAATACGCAAATGAAGCGTTACTTCAGGCTCAAAGGGCGACACAAGGTTTGTAAGTGCCGGACCTTCGACCCTAAGGTGGGATTCCGACCCACGACGGAAAACCACGAGGTTATGTGATAGGTACAGGGAGAGGATAGTGGACTAGCCACTAAACCGCACCAGGAACGGCCGATTAGAGAACGGTCGGCGAGGCATAATAGTACGGTGCGCGCCAAGTATAAGAGGTATGCAGTAACTGGCCAGGTAACAGAGCTCTATAAGATATATATATATATATATATATGATAGTGATAGTTGTAAAGTGTAAATTATTTTGTATTTTCTCGCCATGTCATACAATTGCAAGGGTCCACAAGAGTGGCAAGGATACTTATACGTACAGGGTACCCACATGGCAACCATTATTTTTGCTATGTTCATCTTCATTACATGTTTACTATGTTCAATTATAACTTGTCAGGAATTTTACAACTGTAAGGATTACTATTATTATTATTATCGGGTCATATCTGTTACCATTATCAAGACCACCAATGTACATAATGTCTATGATTTGTTTTCTTTCATTTTTCCTTCTTCTAACTTCCCCATTTGTCAGGGTGTTCCGTTTTTTTTCCCAAACAAATAAATACTTTGAATATATCCCTTAAATTATACCCTGGAACACCCATTTTTTTCTATTCTCTCCTATCTTTCTATTTGCAGGGAGCACTTTTTCCCCAAGGTAAAGCCAGACGACACAATTCCTCGTCTAGCTGGGTTTTTCCTCCCTGCACAACTATGTAACGAATCACCATCAAAAACCATGTTTTTTTTTGAAACTAGCAATATGCCAGCAATAGCAAGGGCAATTTTTTTTTACATGTCAAATTTCTTTTAATGTCAATTTTTTCTCAAATGTCAATTTTTTTTAATGTCAATTTTTTTCTCGATGTCAAATTTTTCGCAATGTCAATTTTGTTTTGTTTTGTTAATTTCCATTTTCACAATGCCAATATCAGTGTATACATATATCTGTACATCCCATAACCCTCCCCTCTGAACACGGGCTGACCTCACACCCACACTTCGATACGACGCCACCAGGAGATACGAGGGGGTTTCAAGAACCACTACGTCAACATCCCAACCTCCAGTTCCGTTCCCGTTCGCGAGGACGCGAACAAATGAAGGAAGACGCTTGTACAGCCTCCCAGGGGTATGCACCCCTTGGAGACCATCCCCCCATCATCTGCCTAAATCTCCTAACGGGCAACCCTTGGAAAGCCGGGCCAACATCCATAAAACGTAGCAGGGACAGCTTGCCACTCTAGAAAGCAGCTCAGTCCTTGCACAATGGTTACACATAGCGACATACTATTAACTGGGACAGCAATGCCAACACATTGCTGACAACATAGCGCCGGAGAGTATAAGAAGGCGTCTTAATCAGGTCAAGGGATCTCTCCATTATTAGTGCTTCAACGTTACGGCCGGAGGCTACGCCGGTGTCATCAGAGGTAAGTCAGTCGTGTTCAGAGTTCCTACTTTTTTAACCTCTAACCCACAACTTGTACTTTACGTTGTGAACATAATTACATTCCCTACAAGGGACTCATACTCAGAATTACAGACCAATAAACACTTGGTCAACACATCACACTAGCCTTACTGTTTATACGCCTCTTTACATCCCAACGCCCTTCCTTATTCCCGTCACGGTTAAACGTGACAGACGGTAGTCTAATAGCGCTAGCTCAGATACCATTGTATTTCTCGAGCCGGCCCGGCTGCCAGCAAGCAGCACGTGCCACTCGGCTGATACGAGCAGAGTCAGTTACATAATAAGCAGTCAGCTGAGCGACCAGCACAGTGACCCTTGCATTGGGTCCCATCCCTTCAAACACTACTACATTATTTATAGGAACGCCCCCTAGTTCCTAGCACACCACAACACTCTACACTGGTCAGCTTACCCTGCCAAGGGAAGCTACCCTTTTTTAGGCACAACCTTATAAATTAGTACAATAACTCTTCCTTTTAGATCCACCCCCAAATAAGGGATCTAAAACAGAAGGCAGTTTACCAGTACTCCTTGAGGGGAGAAACGCTGTGTTACACCGCAGAATTAATATCCGATAGCCACGGGCGTCGCAGTATTATTAACTTGCGTGCCTCCATAAGGAGTTGCAAAGAAGAAATATTAAAGTATCGCCGTGTTGAAAAATTAGGAAAATCCTAGTTAAAGGATTTAGGTCCGACAGTGCAAAGTTTACCGTAAAAGTTCTTAAAATACAGTTAAAGCAGGCTGGGAACTTAGGATTCAGGCGATAGGTCTTTCAGTAAACGACCAAAAGTATCATAATGTACGGAAGTACCGGAACAGCGAGATAAACAATTTATCAATTTTAAAGAACCCGAACAGGGAAAAACAGAGTAAGGTTCGCAACGTATTCCAGAAAATTAGAAGTGCGAGAACCGAATAAACAAAGAAGAACGGAAGCTATAGACATTGTCTCAAGAAAGCAGACGAACTATTCGAAAGCACTAAGACTCGAGAAGTATTAGTTGCTAAAAAATCCATGGGTCACCGATAGGTTATCGAGGGGACCTCGATCAGAACAGACTTTCGCTAGGATCGATAAACCAGATCTAAAAGGGGAGCTGTTCAAGCTAGAGAAATAGCCGATCATCAGGAACAGGATTCGAAGAATGGTTATTCCAGGGAATAAGTAGATGATTCGAGACTTTCGTATTCTGCAGGATAGGAAGCCGACTTTGAATAAATTTCACCCTTGGAGACGGGAGATTAAGAGGTCACGTGTGATAGGCTAAAAGGGACGGCCTAGTGATCAAAAGTTGTGAAGTGTAAATATATCAAGATTGTGTGTTAAAAGTAATATATTTTTTTAGTGTTTTAATGTGTGTTCTAAACGGATACACCAGTGTATTAAAAATGTTGTCAGTGTTAAATGTATTGAATATGTGTCAAGAAATGTTTGTACATGAGATGAATTTGTACAATATGGAGTAAGTCAAGAAGGTGGGCAAAAATGACACATCGAACGAGAATGAAGGTCAGAAAACGACCTTAGACATGTGAGTAAAGATTTTCATTATGTTTTGGTGTCGGGGAAATTTTTGTGTACAATTCCACCGGAGTTTTGAGTAAAAGGGATGTTTTGAAATAAATAATAACTAAATAAGAACGCGATCTGAACAAAATAAAGTTTTGAGAAATAATTATGTGAAAGAATAAATCCTGTAGAGGAAATGCATGAAATAAAATGTCAGTGTATTTGACGAATGTTATAAAGCAAGCGTAATAATAATAATAATAATTATAATGGAAGATATTTAAATAAAGGTAAATTTGAATTATATAAAAGAAATAGCTTTTGAGCTTTTGTAAGGAATGAAGACATGATGTGAATAATACTAATAATAACAAGGTAAATAAATCTAAATAAAGATTAAATTGAATGATATAAAAATATAGAGCGTTGGAGCCTTAACAAATGTACAAGACATGATGTGAATGCATGTTCTTAACAAGTAGTTCCGTGAAGAACTATACAGCCTATTTTCATATATCCTACTTATGTTAATTGCCACTATCAACATACACAATTTCAGTTTGATTGCTGTTATAGATTCGTAGATATTGAGAACCGACTAAATATTTCGGATGGTCGCCATGTTGGATTTTATATATGTAGGTCCTAGAGTTATGTACTGTTGCATGCAGATTATTGTGAACGAGTAGTATTCAAACTTCAATCGCATAATTATTAGGACACAAGAAAAAACAAGGAGATTAAAAAAAAATTCACAGCTGCCATCTTGAGGTTATGGAAACAATTGAAATAAATTAGATGCCAGTGGATTAACATTCGGATAAAGATTTACTGTACCAAGTTTCACTGCACGCGGATGGTTAAATTGCGAGAAACGTCCATGTGAATATTTATAATTCGCGTCACCGCCATGTTGGATTTGTGATCACCAGGTTATTTAAAGTCCTATAGGTGAACTTAAGTTCATAGCCCCTATGAACATTAAAAAATTTAGTTTGATTGCTAAAATAGATTCGTAGATATTCAGTATCGTCTAAATATTTCGGATGGTCGCCATGTTGGATTGTTAAATGTATAGGCCATAGAGTCATGTACCATTACAGGAAAAGTATTGCGTAGGTTCAATATTCAAACTTTCACTTCGATCGCATGACTACATCACAAGAAATAAAAACTTAATTTTAAAATTCGCACTGCCGCCATCTTGAGGTTATGTTAACAATTGAACTAAATTAGATACCAGTGGATTACAATGTGTATAAATATTTCCTGTACCAGGTTTCAGTGCGCTTGGAACATTAAATCGCGAGAAAGGTCTATTTAAAATGTTCAAATTCGCTTGGCCGCCATGTTCGTTTTGTAGTTAACCGGTTTTTGAAAATCGTATAGATGGACTTCCAGTAGTGCCCTTTATCTCCGTACAAAATTTTAGGGAGATACAGCTAATAGTTTCAGAGATATAGAATGCCGGTGAAATATTTCGCACATCCGCCATCTTGTGATTATGTAAACAATTGAACGAAGTTAGATGTCGGTACATTACAATGTATATAAATATATATTGTACCAAGTTTCATTGCGTTTGGTTGGTCAAATCGCGAGAAACGTCTATTTAAAAGTCGCAAATTCGCTTGGCCGCCATGTTGGTTTTGTAGTTACCAGATTTTCAAAAGTCACATAAGTGAACTTATAGTAGTTCCCTCTATCACCATAGAAAATATCAGGGTAATATCGGTAATAGTTTCGGAGATATTGAATGCTGGTGAAATATTTCGCACATCCGCCATGTTGGATTGGTGAGTCGTAACAAAATTTGAAGGGCACGGTCGAGGTCACCGGGAATAGTGCTATGAACTTTCCGAGTTTCATTGAAATCGCTCCTGCCGTTTAGATTTTATTAGGGGGGGGACACACACACGAATCACACACACACACACACACGCACACACACACGGACAAAAGGTGATCTCATAAGCCTATTTTTTCAAAATTGAAAATAGGCTAAAAGTGGAGCAATTTATTGTCAACGGAAAAGATAAAAATAAAAAGTGAGATATGTATCAATTGTTACTATGAAATTTATCAGTTCTTTAGAAGACATTGGGCCGTAAAGTAATGTGTAGCGCAATGGAACGCAATTAAATAAAAAGTCACGCTAGGAATGCGTAGAATTTAAATGTACTTGGTAAATTACTTATGAGGGGTAGTTGATTGTATTTGTAAGTCCTCTAATTGTGACGTAGATCACGAGGCCATGTGTGTGTTATTATATAAAAGGGAGCAAATGTATGGTAATATTGAGCGTATGTCATGTAGGCCACGGCCGACTTTAAATCGCGTCTTGTATAAGTCCTCCAATGTGGAAATGGTTCCCGAGGCATGTTAAGAGATTCGAACTTAGAATCCTCTTGTTATTGAAGCCCCTTATTATTCGTCGTAGAATGTGTATTACTCTTCCCAATCTACGAGGACCCTTCAGAATTAATAAATGCCAAGATTATTAGAGTGGTTTATGAGCCAAAGAATATTGTTGGAAGTGAAATGAGAAGTTAAATGCCTGGTCTCTCCATAGAACTGAAAATAAAAGGAAGGTTTGTTTTAAAAGCATTGAAGAGAGCTCCAACCGTAGGCTAGACAGGGAGCCGCCCTCCCTGTCATAAATCTCGCTCGAGTATAATGGCCTGACCCTCATAGTATGAGGGTGGGTAAAGACCGTCTTGTAAGAAGTGCTAAATACACCGTGAGTGTTTAAAGTTGTTAATGACCCGGGCGTTGAACCGAGGTCCTTGTAGATTGATATTATCGCTTGCCAGTTCAGATCGTAGTTTTCTTATGTGATAATGGTCTTATAAGACAAATGAATTAAATAAAAATCCCTATTGTAATGTTGTATGGAAATAAGGAATCCACGAGTTTTGTGAAGATAACTAGATTTCGGGAGTAATCATAGTTTTTGACTTTGTCAAGTAATCTTTATAACTCTGGAGTACACAAGTAGTTTCCCGATCACCGTAGTGAAATTGCAAAACTTGAGAGAGGTGGTAAATACTGAGAACATGTGAAATGCCCAAAGATTGAAGTAGATAATTAACATGTAAATTTAAATGTAACTATATATTGTTTTGATGTTAAGAAAAGATAAAAATAGTTCTTGTGGTGTACAAAAGTATGACACCATTATTATGGAAAAATATCGAGTCAAAGAAGCTCATAGTTATATGGAACTTTAAGATAGGTACTTTATGGAAGTGAAAATAATCATGAATTGTTGGTTTTAAAGATAACCATGTGTTTTAATCTAATATTTGTTTTATTCTTACGTTATTCCTTGTTCACTTTGAACAAGTAGAAAGATATTGGTCAGTAGTTTATTTGTTTTATTGTTTGTAGCGCCATAATTTTGATTAATTAAATGTGTTAAAATAGGAGTTGATTTTGTTGTTATTTTTGCAAGTGTATCCTCTATTTAATCCAAAATATGTAAGTCACAGAGTGGGAGAACTTACCGCAGCCCCGAAAATCCCGAATTGAGCAATGCTGGCATACTGTGATTTGCATATTTCTTGCTGAAAGGGCACAGGGGGGTGAATAGAAATACTGTGCTTGGATTAATAATTAAAGGAACACTAAAGACGGTCGATTCATGTAAAAGTAAAGTAATGATAGGAGTAGCTACAACGTATAATGTTAACTGACCGCATGGGTCCCTGGAAGCCCAGTACGCAGGGCTGAGTTTTCCTAGGAAAAACCCGAGTTTTCTCGAAAAATCAAAATTTTCATAAAAAAATGGTTTTTCGAAATTTTGAATTTTAAATACTTCCATAAAGGTCTTTGAGTTTGAATAAGAATATCAAAAGGGTACGGTGGAGTAAAAACCCGTACCAAAGTATTTTTGGAAGAAATTCGGACACAAAATTCAGATTACCATCTCTCAAGCATGTTCTAGCGATGTGGCATGAGTAGCCCACTATATTCTAATAAAATGGCATTGAGTGAGGAAATGCAGAGGCTTTTGGAGGCTATAAAAGCCGATAGCAATGAGAGGTTGGAGGCCATAAACAATAAATTGGGAACGATAGACAATATATTGGGTCTCCAAAAGGATGAAAATAAAAAAGAGTTTGAATCCATAAATGAGAGTTTGGGGTCACTAAAAACTAATAGTGATAACCTGGGAACTAAACTAGAAGCTATTGAGGATAAATGTGTAAGAATGAACGATGAAGTGAAGGCTGAAATTGAGGGAATAAAAAATGGGTCAAAGGAACTCCGAGAAAGTATAGAAGGGACAATAAATACCAAATTTCAAGGTTTTGACACTAAGTTTGAGAGTAAGTTAACTGAGTTAAAAGAGGAAAATAAAGGATTTCATTCAGGATTGCAAGTCCAAATAAATACTATGAACAAAAGTATGGGAGAATCACAAAATGAATGTCAAAATCATTTTAAAATTATTGAGGATAAAATTGGTTCCATGGAAAATAATTTTGGTTCTATAGAAACTAAGTTAAGTAATATGGAAAAAAAGGTGATGATTGTGAAAAGAAACTTGTAACCCAGATCCAAGGTGTGCAGGATAAATTAGAAGCTCAGATAAAATCTAACATGGAGATTTGTAAAAGTTCCCGGGATGAGATAAAAAAAAGTGTTAGTGATTTAGGAGACAGATTTACAGGGTTGGAGAACCAAGTAGGAAAACTTAGGAAAAAGTAGCGGGAGTTCAGGCCAAAGTGGATGATATGGAAATTCAGAATCACAAAGATATACAGGGCATGAAAGTGCAGATTGATCTTTTTACCGGGCAGGTAGATGAGAACTTACAGAAATATGAGGATGGAATAAATCAAAGATTAGGTCTATACGAAGAGCATCTCCAGAAAGAAAGAAAACAACGAGATGAAGAAAATAAGGGAAATACCCATAAGATAGCTGAAATACGTCAGGGTATTAATGATGTTCAGGAAACCATTGGAACATTAAAGGTCCAAGTAGGAAAAACTCATACTGAAGTTAACCAGGTCCAAGATGAAGTGATGAAATTATATAAGAGTCAAGAGAAAACTGAGGAAAAGCTTGAAGGAATTAAAGTAGATATGGTCAAAGGACAAAGAGAGATGGAGAAGAAAATAAAAGAAATACGAGAAGATTTAGATACTAAAGGTGACGTTAAGCCAGAAATTATAAAAGAACAGGTCATGGTCATCAAGAAAGAGGTAGAAGAACACCTAAATGAAATCAGGGATAGCTTCAGGGATGAGAAATGCCAACTCAAACGAGAACTGGAAACTAGTAAGAAAAATCAGGAAAGAATTCAAAATGAATTAGGATCACGGTTGGAAAGGACTGAACACAAAAATAGTCAAATGGAAATCCAACTCATGGCAAATGAAGAAAGTGCCCGAAGGGAAAGGAAATTAGAATTTGAGAATCAGGAAGAATTTCCAAAGACAGGATGGGTAGATTCCGTGAACAAGGCACAGATACCGATAGGGACTTAGGAGTGGAGAGCCCTTATAAGAACCCAGGATATTCGATGGCGATGTCAACCCCGTACATAAATCAGACAAATGGTCAGATAATAAACATTATCAAATCGAATGAGGACAGACCGGTAAAATTTACTGGGAATAACATGTCAATTACTCCAAAATACTGGCTAAAGGAAGTCGCAGAGTACTTAAACGAAATGAAGGTTCCTCAGGATCGGAGACTGAGAGCTATTGAGAAGCTGTTGGCAGGTGATTGTCTCACCTGGTTCAGAAGCTTTAGGTACACCTTTGATACGGTGGAAGGCTTTAGAGAAGCCTTTTTAAAACGATATTGGGCAGCAGACGTCCAGGAGAATTTAAGGCTAGATCTATACTCTAGGAAGTACAGCACAAATGCACCAACTAAGTACTCGGAATTTTTTACCGCTCAGCTGTGTAAATTCCGCGAACTTGACATTGCTCCTGCTGAGAACGACCTGTGTGCCGCCATTGCAAGACAACTTCCATATGAGATTCAGAGGCTGTTAATCTCATACAAAGCCAGAAGTGCTGTGGAAGTGGAGAGTGTATTACGTCAATTAGACATGACGACGTCACACGTAACTCCTAGGCATCAAAGACAGACTGAACAGGTACACATGGCCAGCAGTCAGGAAACCAGAGAAAAACCATCGACCAGGAATCAGTCCACTAGCACTGATACTCCAGGACTAGGTCGAGAGTATGGGCACCAAGAGCCTAGAGGAATACAGCCATACTACAGAGGAGGATATCGAGGAAGAAATCCTAGGAATACGGGTTATAGGCAACAAGAGAGCCGACCCTATAACAATAACCATCAGAGGCAAGAAAACAGAAAGAGATGGGAGAATTATCCCAGAAGGAACGTAAGGCCAGAGGATAGGGATGATGAATATCGGGCCGAAATAGAGGAAAGATATCAGGAAAGTCTTCGTTACATGAACGAACGACCAGACGAACCTGAAAGGCAAAAAGTCCGTTGGAGTGAGGCAATCAAGAACCGGAAATCACCCGACCGACTAGATGGAGCTCAAAGCTTGGAACTACAAGCTCAGTTAAAGAATGAGGGGAAAGGAAGCCCTCAGGATTAAAAAAAACTCCAAATTTAAATCGTCAAAAGTGGAAACATACCAGGAGCTGGGAGGAGGTAGAAATTGTGAATTGGATAGCAAGACCAGATGAGCTAATTAATGAGGAGGTGGAAGGAATCCCACCTATCAAAAGGGAATTACCCATAATTATGCTAAGGATAGAAGGATTACTGGTTAGGGCATTGATTGATACCGGATCAACAATAAGTTTAATTACGCAAACCCTTCTGAATGAATTGGAAACAAGAGGCCGCGTATTAAAAATCCCCACATCAAGTGTAAAGATTAAGGGAATTATCCCTGAAAAATCGTTAACATGCAAATTTCAGGTATACATTGATCTGATCATGGGTAACACTGAAATTTCGCAATGCTTTTTGCTGGTAAATCAATTACCGTATAATGTCATATTAGGTATTGATTTTATCCGTGAGAACAAGGTCATCATAGACCTAGCGCAAAGCTGAATTAGAATTCAAAGAGAGGATGTGGATGAACAAAATATTAACCCACAGGAACAGGAGGCGAAAATAGGAGAACAGGTATGGCACGTGGAAGAAGTAACGGAAGAAGGTTGTAAGGACATAGAAAGGATATTTGAAGTCCTCAACACAGAACTCGAAGATAATTTGGAAACTGAGTTCGAGACCAACCTGTCAGGAAAAGTAGAGGGGGCTAAAATGAACCTCGAAAATAAGGAACAATTAAAGGAATTATTATTGAATTTTAGGGACGTATTTGATTCCAAAGGGCACAGTAGTCAGTTTATCTTATAAATCCATTTTTTTGTTTATATTGCAATATTACATTATTTTATTTTTTTTATTTTTTTACTGGCTACCCCTTAGCAATTCTTCACAGAATATGTGAATATAATTCTTATGATTCATCTTTTTTATAGTATCGACCACTACTGATATATCTGACTATATTTTTCTTAGTTATTATCTATCATTAACTTAGATCACCTGTGCACATAAGAAAGCACACCAATAATTTTCATTTGTGTTTGAACAACAAAGTCAAATGAACAGCGTGTTAAAAAAATTCAAAGTCAAATTCAAATTCAAACTCAAACTGAAAATAAAGAACGCTCTCTGAAACTGGAGAACTTATCTCCTATAATTAGAAGCGTGTGATCCAAAATCGAAAATAGGGTAGCATGGCTCAAATCTATACCATGGATGAATAACGTTACTCGAAAATCATTCTGGCCTACCATAATCAATGAGATCTCAAATTCGAACTGATTATGCATCTGTCAGCAAGCAGAAATATTCGAAGAATTTTCCTAAATATTTGAGAATATTGAAGGTCATTACGATGTGAAGCAAAAGTAATCATCATCATAATCATCAAACGATAATGATCGTCCACTTAAAGCTTGTGAGGCAAAAAATATATATATTGTAATTGGATTTGAACTGAAATATGATGAAGTCCCATACTAGCATCATGACAACTAATTCCATCCTTAAAATTCACCTAAGTGCTGTGAGCATCTGATAATGATAATCAGATTATAAATTCTGGTTCCAAAAAAAACCATGCTTTCTAATCTCAAAATGTTGACTTATTCATTACCTACTTAATTAAATAATTAACTAATTAATCACATGACTGGTATAATGGCTAACTAAAATGAGTAGATAGTCTACCCATTCTACTCAAATAAGGAGAAGTGTGGCTCACCGACTGATCGAAAAATGGTTAGATAATTGTGGAACAAGCCTGGCATAAATCTGGATCTTGTAGCAGGGTACCACGTTTTCCATCGTCCTCCCCATCTTCTTTCTCCTTTTTCCATTTTCCAGTAAGATGATTTTCTTGCCCCCCGAATTCGGGCTCGGAACTCCCCGTACCGTTCCATGCCAGTCCGAATGCGGCTTCCCACAAAATCTGCATCTCCCATAGGTGGTTAAATCATCCTATCGAGCCTCCTCGTGGCGGTCTAGTTACCCATGTTAAATGAGAAAAAGTTCGGATTGAAAAAATACGGCAACAAATATGCGCACGTTAGGAAAAGTTCTGGCTCCATGACGGATTTCACAAGTCCTTATGTGGTACAGGGCTCCTATTTCAACAGAAATGGTGATGTTCCACCCCGTGTTGTGCCAGTCCACCGCGACTATAATGTTCTGTACTCCTCAAGGATTAGTACAATTACGACCAACTTAGCGCAGATTGTAAGTGCCGAAACGCTGTGATCTTAGATGCTTGCCTCAACCTTCGAATACACAAGTTCATAACAAGCCTCTGCCGAGTGACTTGAGCAGTAAGTTCCCATTCTGCCAGGTAGAAAAGCACGAACTAATATAGCCAGTCATACATGGCCATAGGGCCCTTTTGCATAACTCCAAAATATAAAAATAAGAATGCCAGTGCATTTTATATTCACAGGTTTCAAGATTCGTATTCTAGCGCTCCCGTTGTCAACAAAGCCGTACCATGCTCTTCGTTACTTGCGATGCGTCCCGCACACGACAGATAAATCCACCCTTACGCATGGCTGCGATACTTTTCCCTAGAACACAAAAATCTCTCTGTCCACATATGAGTCTCGACAACTCACCGCTGCACTGAGGCAGTCACGTGGTTATTCCGCGCACGCGCTCTGGCGTTAATCAGTCACCTGTTGCGTGATGTAACCGCTGGTCAATGAACCAGCAACGTGGACACATATATCGCTTGAGTGACGTAACCGCAGGTCGGTTGCATAAAATGTTGCCATATCCATACACGCGTCAACCTAACATGGCCTCTTGGAGTTGGGCACATACTCCTCCTTCCCCATGAAATAAGCGAATAAGTGAGCTTATTTCAGTCTATTACTATTTATACGCTCTCATCAAGTGCCAACCAAGTGCTCAACCAAGCCTCATTGGTAATATCTCCTTAAATTGGCAGCATTGTATCTTCCAACCCTGTTCCTCGTTGAAATATCTGCAATGTCATAACTGTTGTTCCCGTGCACTTGCTGTACTCGGTATGGACCGTAGAAAAATCTAGCAAATTTCCCATATATCTTCTGAGGTAGATTTGAGGTTATCGGTCGGCGTATCATTACTAGATCTCCCACTTGCAAGGGTTCATTGTATCTTCCTTTCTCATACCTCTTATTCCTCTTCTCTGCTTGAATTTGAAGTCTCTCAGTTGCCATCTAAATTCTTCTCTCCCCCCTCCCGTGGCTTATGATCGCGAGATTAACGGTCACGTTAAACTACAAGCTTCCTTCCTTCCTTCTTCTCTCCCGACTCGGTTCCAACTCGGGTGGTGTCTTGACAACGTTGTCCCATGGTCGGATTGGTTTGATGTTGAAATGTAGCACTTTGGGAATTTGGCGAGTGCTTTCATGCACTGTAGCATTAATACAAAATTCCAAAATAGGCAAGACGTCAATCCAACGATCTTGCTTCTGGTGACAATATAGGCGACAAAATTTTCCAATTCCCGCCATCACACGTTCAACTGGATTTCCTTCTGGGTGACGGATAGAACTAAGAATGTGTTTCACGTTCATCCTAATCATAGCTTGCTGGAATACATCGGACGTGAACTGCGTACCGTGATCTGAGGTAATATAGGTGGGTTTTCCCATAGTATGAAACACACCTTTCTCCAGCCTGTTAATGACATATCGTGATTTCGCTTTTTGTATGGGATGGAACATAACATATTTTGTGAAAACGTCCATTGTAACCAGTATGTATTGGTTTCCCCTTTGTTGCCATGTGTTCCTCCCCTGAGCATCACCATATCGGTATTGCCTATTGTATGGCCGTCTATCCTGGTTCCATCTTCTATTCGTATAACCTTGTCCTCTGTTCTCCTGTTGAACCCTCCAATTTCCTGAGTTTTGAAACTCTCTCCTCTGCTGTGGCTCGGTTTGAACTTTCTGGTCTGCCACCACTAGATTAACCTGCTGGTTTTCCATTCTACTATTTCGCGGATGCATCAATGCACTAGTGTGGTCTAGTTTCCGTAGAATCTCATCGCACACCTTTAAATTGTTTGCCCCTGACATTATAAGCATTCGTTGGACCTCTATAGGGAACTGGCGTCTAATAGCCTGAATAAGTTCTTCCTCAGCTAATGGGGGTTCTAAAATTGAAGTCTGGCGATCTGTGTATTAAAATACGCCGCATATTGAGTTGGATTTGAAGTCGAGTATTTTCGAGAGTACAGTTCGGCCCTTATACTAAGCTGATCCTCTGAACTCCAGAACCTTTTTAGAAATGCCGCAGCAAATCCTTCAAATTTCAAGAAAGTGCACCTGAATGCTCTAAACCAGGTCAAAGCTTGGTCTTAAAGTGACCTCTCAATTACCCGAATCTCACGTTCTCTCGGGATTCGATGTTCGTCCAAATAATCTCTGAGATCATGTAGGAATTAGATTGGTGTAATGACTCTTACGCCACTAAATCTTTTCGGTTTATCATCTTGTGTTCTGATAATCGTAACAGGACTCGCATAGCTTGATCTACCAGGTGTCAATTCTGCATCTCTATACCACCTCTCCGGACTATGTTCTGGCTCATTACTTTCTGTCAATCTGGGTATGTTATCTGTCTGTAATGTTTGCTCTATACGCGTTATCCGATCTATGAACTATTCGTCTGCAAAAACTGCACTGTTCACAAGTTCCCAAGCTTCAAATTGTTTACGGATAAATTGTTCATGGCATAATTGTCTAACATTAATTATCCACGTGTCCATCAATTAATGATTTACTTATTTACAAACTCTTTCCTTTCCTTTTTACAAATCCTTTCTTTATCCATTTAATTATTTACCATTTAATTGTTTCATAAATTCATCAATTCAACCATTTAAATATTCATCAGACCTTTCTATAATTATTACGACGTTGACAAACTTATGTATAGATTCAATAAAAAAATACTCCCAACAATGCGTATCAGGGCTTCTATCATTCCTTATCCATTTAAGAAATTACGAAGTCTTGTTTGATAACGAAAATTCTTCTAGTAATAAGTCAATTCTGCCATCACGATCAATGCATAGTGAAATTTATACAACAGCACGACTCTGTACACTGACTAGTTTTCACAAAATAATACGTCCACGTTTCAACTATTAATGCCTGTAGTCAGTTATCTTATAAATCCATTTTTTTGTTTATATTGCAATATTACATTTTTTACTGGCTACCCCTTAGTAATTCTTCACAGAATATGTGAATATAATTCTTATGATTCAACTTTTTTATAGTATCGACCACTACTGATATATCTGACTATTTTTCTTAGTTATTATCTATCATTAACTTAAATCACCTGTGCACATAAGAAAGCACACCAATAATTTTCATTTGTGTTTGAACAACAAAGTCAAATGAACAGCGTGTTAAAAAAATTCAAAGTCAAATTCAAATTCAAACTCAAACTGAAAATAAAGAACGCTCTCTGAAACTGGAGAACTTATCTCCTATAATTAGAAGCGTGTGATCCAAAATCGAAAATAGGGTAGCATGGCTCAAATCTATACCATGGATGAATATCGTTACTCGAAAACCATTCTGGCCTACCATAATCAATGAGATCTCAAATTCGAACTGATTATGCATCTGCCAGCAAGCAGAAATATTCGAAGAATTTTCCTAAATATTTGAGAATATTGAAGGTCATTACGATGTGAAGCAAAAGAAATCATCATCATAATCATCAAACGATAATGATCGTCCACTTAAAGCTTGTGAGGCAAAAAATATATATTGTAATTGGATTTGAACTGAAATATGATGAAGTCCCATACTAGCATCATGACAACTAATTCCATCCTTAAAATTCACTTAAGTGCTGTGAGCATCTGATAATGATAATCAGATTATAAATTCTGGTTCCAAAAAAAACATGCTTTCTAATCTCAAAATGTTGACTTATTCATTACCTACTTAATTAAATAATTAACTAAATAATCACGTAACTGGTATAATGGCTAACTAAAATGAGTAGATAGTCTACCCATTCTACTCAAATAAGGAGAAGTGTGGCTCACCGACTGGTCGAAAAATGGTTAGATAATTGTGGAACAAGCCTGGCATAAATCTGGATCTTGAAGCAGGGTACCACGTTTTCCATCGTCCTCCCCATCTTCTTTCTCCTTTTTCCATTTTCCAGTAAGATGATTTTCTTGCCCCCCGAATTCGGGCTCGGAACTCCCTGTACCGTTCCATGTCAGTCCGAATGCGGCTTCCCACAAAATCTGCATCTCCCATAGGTGGTTAAATCATCCTATCGAGCCTCCTCGTGGCGGTCTAGTTACCCATGTTAAATGAGAAAAAGTTCGGATTGAAAAAATACGGCAACAAATATGCGCACGTTAGGAAAAGTTCTGGCTCCATGACGGATTTCACAAGTCCTAATGTGGTACACGGCTCCTATTTCAACAGAAATGGTGATGTTCCACCCCGTGTAGTGCCAGTCCACCGCGACTATAATGTTCTGTACTCCTCAAGGATTAGTACAATTACGACCAACTTAGCGCAGATTGTAAGTGCCGAAACGCTGTGATCTTAGATGCTTGCCTCAACCTTCGAATACACAAGTTCATAACAAGCCTCTGCCGAGTGACTTGAGCAGTAAGTTCCCATTCTGCCAGGTAGAAAAGCACGAACTAATATAGCCAGTCATACATGGCCATAGGGCCCTTTTGCATAACTCCAAAATATAAAAATAAGAATGCCAGTGCATTTTATATTCACAGGTTTCAAGATTCGTATTCTAGCGCTTAGCTGAGCACTTGATTTTGAGAGCTCGTTGGTGGTAGAGGGGTGTAGAGCGGTGCGGGGAGCATGACGAATACTTCTCTATCAGAGAACATTGAGGCGTTAGACAGTAGTTGCTCACAATCAGACACTGACACGCTCAGCGTGGCAAATGTTTTACGCTGCAGAAATATACCGGGGCAGTGGGATGGGGAAGTGCAGAGCTAACTGCCGGTAAGTGTAATGTGTGTTTTCTTAAACCTGAAAAAGAATTACATGATATTAATAAATAAATTCACTTGGATGACCATATTCGATCGTCAATCGATCATCATCAGATCCTTTACATTTATTCCGTTAAAACTACAAGTAAGTTTTCAGACTTAGGGTAACACCCATTACACTTGGGTATAATCATGTTGATCGACTGAAAACCATTTGATAAAATCGCTTTATTAATATTGAGATCGTTAGTCGAGTCAATAACCACGATGACTTTTCTAACATCCCATAAGGCGAATAAAATTACCATGAGAATCAGGTGCACTTCCTAATAGGCTAAGCGGCACGAGACACAGTAGTCCACGGGGATCGTGGTACATGGTGACGATGGTCATAGACTGCCTATGGAAAGGTTCACCTTAAAATTAGACTGAGAAATTAAACATCCAGACTTAAGTAAAACACCGTGAAAATTTAATAAAATTCACAAGCCCCTAGCCTAGATCGGAGGGTTATGATCGGCTAGTCCGCAAACTAATAAACAAAAGAAAATAAAGAGCAGGTCCCTACCTGAGAAGTAACTGAAAACCCTCGCGAAAGATCTAACTCACAATAATAAATCAACAACAGCAACACTAGGAAAATGGTACGACGAAAGTCCCTCGTTCAAGTTACAAGATTAAGCTAATATCAGAATTTACATTTAACAGGGTAGCAAAACAAATCTAAGTTAGGATGATACCATTTCCACATTTACATTTAACGGTAATCATCTAGCTAAGTCCTAACAGTTAATAACAAAATTTACGGCGATGACGTCCGTAACAGAAAACAATTACAACAAATCTAAGTGTACAGCCATGAAAAACATTTAATTATTCTTAATAACTATGTGCTATCAGCACACAATAAGGTAACATGTAGGATTTACACTCTAGTACATCATAAATAAGTAATGAAATAGACACAAATCTTTATTAAATTCCTGCCTACACCTTGGTTTACTCTTTGTAAGCCATAGTCATCTAATGTGTGTAATTACGGTGACGAATGCGTAGTTGAGACCACGTCGGACATCGCATGGCCTGAGCTCCACAAGCTACGAACTCTAGGTTCGCGCATGCTTCAGGTCGCTACAAAAGTGTCAACTGTCCTAGTCATTTCCACACAAGGAAATTACCTTCAACTGCACGGCTATGTCAACAGTTCCAAAATGCAACAGAACAAAGTTAGATAGAAAGAATTCATTAGTTAGCTTTTGTTTTACCAAAGTTATGCGTTTTATTATTAAGATGTCGGTTTAGGTTTATCGTTTGTTTATGGCGAATAATACTGACAATAGCTCGGGCATGGAGTGTCTACACTGAGATCATTCTCCACCAAAAAGCCTCGACTCAACAGTCGGAATAAGATCAACGAGCAATAACAACTCGGACACACAATAACACGGGTTACCAGCGGCGCAAAGCTCGCATTCAATAACTCTGGGATAGGCCTGTCCACAACAGTTACCTTCCAATAACATCTAGTCAACATGAACCCTCCCGGACAAGGTAATCACAAGTACCTTCATACAATAATTTCCTGCATTTAACAGATTTCATACAAGGATCCGCTTAATGAAACGTTGAGAACTGAGTTCGATGCTAGGCAACGAAACATTCCTTCTAATAGTTGTTAGGTTCAAACTTGACCAAGAATAGCTTCTGTGCTTATTCAAAAATGAAAATATAATGCATTTACAAAACTGGCAATTACAGTCGATTGCCTAACTGATACGAATGTTCTAACGAAAGTCAGGGGTGTATCAAAACTGGCTGCAAAGAATGCAGTTAAAGAAATAACCATGACATCTGATTGTCATATCTTAAGTCAGCAAAGACTTGAAAAAACACCCCAAACAGGGTTGTACAAAATAGCCTCGAATGACTACGGTCACATCTAGCAAAAGATAGGCTTTGACGTTCTACGACGTTCATCAAGCTGCACCAGGGGTAACCAATATGTTAGACCCAAGGGTGTCTCACTATACTGAAATAAATTACATTAAATTAAACTAGATACAATCCCTACCTAGAAAAATGGCTGACACAGATTGTGGTTGATTCACAAACTGCATTAAATCTAATATACCACCAGAACTAGAAAAAGAGAAGGGATGTCCAAAAACTCACGACATGGAGAAGCTATCACTCAGCCCTCTATTCAATAACCAGGGTTGTACAAATTCCTCTCTGGATCTCTGGAACGGTATTATCCTCATCAGGATTCCCATCTGGACTCCTCCAAAGACCAGGGTTCGATTCGTCCCTGTCGACAACTCCGTGAATATGCTGGATATGCCTGGAAATGGCATCTTGGATTCCTTCCTTCTCGTCCTCGGTTCTGCAAGCTTCACCATCATGCTAGTTCTCGTAGAAACATCACCCTCATACCAGGATGGTATTAGCCCATGATGACTGATTCAAGCATGGTGTAGGATAGTCTGGTCACGTTGACGGTGAAATAAATTATGAAATTCATTCTTTCACTTTCCAAAAATATAATGTTCGTCGTAAGTATTGTAGGCTTTGATAGTAATTGATAACACAGCCTTAATTTCGTGGATGTGAATAGATACATGAGCTAGCACTGCTCTATGATTCTGCACGTGCTAAATGACGCTACTTTTCTATCATGCAGCATCGGTAAAATGTACGTCGTTTTGGAAATAAAAACTTCTCTCTGGCAATCCAAATATTATAATCACACTTATTTGAAGTAGTTGCAACACATTTACCTGTATATTTTCCACAAGGCATTTGGCCCACCACAAACACGTGGGTACTAAAATGTGGTGTTCCGTTAAAATTATATAATTCACTAACACTAATTATCTTCAATATGTTTCTGTGGCTCACTGTGCATAAATACCAGTATTTTACAATATGTCAGTGCACGATGGCACCTGATAACCAATTCAACGCTAACAAGCGGATATTCTTCTATGTCTTACAGGACAAATGCTATTACACGCCTATACTGGGCGAATTCTCCAGACGTAGTGCAAGGCACTGGGTGTCTCAAGGAAGTAGGTCGTCAAACCGAAGTCGTTGAGCGACTACTTACGTTCCTATTTGCGTATCTGCAAGGGTATTACCTTACCTTAAGCTAAAATAACATTCTCAAAAATGTTTTAATAATGCAGCATGACAAAATGGAATATTCTGAGTCTTGAGAAAGAATAAAATTAATTAATAAGACCTCAGATAAATAATTAGCAGTTTTCACAAAAGTCAAAAGTGCGATTCAACGCTACTTCAAAGAGTATCGCGTGAGCTCTCAGCTCCACGTGGCTTCCTGGGTGTGTTCAAAGGTACAACACCCCATCATAAATGTTCTGTCATAAAAAATATCACATGAACCATAGCTCAGCGGGTTCATCTGCCTCTCCGTCGTTTCAAATAAAATGTTGGGACGACATTTTTATTTGACTTGAAATTCATTCAAGAGTGATATTTTTTCAGATTGGCTGCATTAAAGGTTCCAATGCGCTCTCTTGTCCTGATGTCTTCTACTACATAACTTCCATTGTTCAAAGGCTGTCGGATACGACTAGGGCCATAATATAAGGGTAGAAATATCCCATATATGCGGTCTATAGGACTTGAAATTTGGGTCTCCTTATGAGGATAAGGTCTCCCTCAACTAGAGGTTCTCTAAATCTCTGGCGTCTAGTTCTTCTCAAGCGCTTGGCAGCTTGTCTGTCCATAGTTTCCCTTGCAGCTAAAAGTCTGCTGGCATGTGAGGGTTGTAAACAAGGTGGATTTACAATCACACGATCCCATATTCTCAGGGGCATCTGGTTCAAATGCAAGACCATAGGTATTTGACCAGTGCTCTCATGGACTGTTGAATTAATACACTTTGCCATAGTAACTAGGACTTCAGTCCATCGCCAGTGTTCTTCTCGACAATATAATCGACAGAATTTTGCGATAATAGACATCACGCATTCTGCTGGGTTGCTCTCTGGATGACGAATAGATGATAAGACATGACCTATTTCAAGCTCATCCATAGCATTGGCAAATTCTGCTGAGGTGTACTGTGATCCGTGATCAGTCAGCAGGAATTGTTGCTTCCCTGCCTCCGGTATCACTTGACGTCTAATCCTCTGAATAATCTGATGTGCAGTGGCTTTTTGAATCGGATGAAGCATCGTGTATTTCGTGAACACATCAATAGTTACAACGATCTATCGATTCCCACGACGAGCCTTAGGTATTGGGCCATACAGGTCCTGTGCGTATAACTCTCTAGGTTGAGTTGGGAGTATTGGTCTAGGTTGTTCCTTCAACAAGTGTGACGTGTACTTGTTTCGCTGGCATGCGTCGCAAGCACGTAAACACTGTCTAACGGTGGCTCCTAACCCTTTCCATGTAAAAGATTCCTTGATCGTTGCAATGGTTTTGTCTGTTCCACCATGACCAATGGATAGATGAACCATAAGAATAACAGATTCTTGGTATCTCCTAGGAATAACTGCACGCAGTTGAGTGTGGTCCTCGTCCACAAACTTGTATAATACACGATGATAAATCAAGTAATTATCTGCAACAGCAGCAATTCTCGCATAATGAGCATCCTGTGGATCCATTCTTCGTTCCAGGAAACGGATAATGTGCCTGAGTTCCTCCTCACGTCGCTGTCCTTCGGGTAGATGACGAAGTCGGCGAAGGTGTTCCTCGCATTCTCCCTCGATGTCTATGGCATTAACAGTAGCTTCAGGATTCCGGCTGAGGATGTCGGCCAACACATTCTCTCTGCCTGGTCGATAAACTATTTCCAAATCGAACTTTTGGAGAAACAGCGTCCAACGTGTGATCCTGTCGCTTGCCAGTCTTGTTCTTAAGATGAAAGTCAGTGCATGGTGATCGGTGCTCACAATAATCCTCTGGCCTAACAGAAGTTTCTGCCAGTATTCAAGTGCGTAAACTATTGCAAGTGCTTCTATCTCGTGAAGTAGTGAGATTCATGTGCTCTTAAACGTCGGCTCAAGAAAGCGATGTAATGACGTTTCTTCTCATCATCCTCCTGCAGTAAAATGGCTCCTATACCAATGGCAGATGCATCAGTTTCTAGAATAAAGTTCCGGGAATAATCTGGATATTCTAACTGAATTGAGTCCACTAGCATCTGTTTAGCTCTCCTGAAAGCTATCTCGCATTCATCATTCCAGTTCCACCTGCAGTTCTTTTTCAGTAATCCTTGCAGAGGTGCGACAGTCTCGGAATACTTCTCACAATGAGCAGCAAAGAATTGTAGAATTCCTAAGAATTGTCTCACGTGTTTCACACGGGTTGGCGTTGGAAATGCAGCAACAGTTCTAATCGTTGCCGGATTTGGTCTGTATCCTTCTCCATTGATTATGTGTCCTACGAATTTCACTTCTTTCTGAAAGAATTGACACTTGTCAAATTTGACCTTAAAATTCGCCTGTCGTAGATTCTCAAAAACAAGGCGCAATGTCTTTAAATGCTCTTTTCTGTTTCTGAAGCTATGATTATGTCATCCACATAACATATTACTCTCTGCTTCACTTCAGGAGTCAGCTTGGCATCAAGTGCTCTGATTAATGCGGCTCCGGCAGTTTTCAATCCAAATGGTAGTTTTCGAAAGACATAAGTAGTCTGATCAAACAGGAATCCAGTATATTTCTGAGTATGCTCAGATAATCTGATATGGTAATAAGACTGAACCAAGTCCAATGATGAAAATATCCTTTTTCCTTTGAACTTCCTGAGAATGTCTCTAATCTTGGGCGGTCTGTCGTGCTCAGGAGCTAGGCGTTCATTCAAGGCTCTGGCATCGAGACAAAGTCTCAAGCTTCCATCTACCTTAACCACAGGCGTTATGGGATTCAAGAAAGGGGTCGGTGATTTCTTGATTGTGCCTGCTGCTTCCATCACATGGATCTTCTTAGCAGCTTCTTCGCGATGTTTCTCAGCAATCGGGTAAATTTTCTTCTGGAATGGGGAATCATCCAGTAGCACAAGGTCGTATTCGTAGTCTAATATCTCACCAGGTGTGGTGTCGAATATGTCCCTGTATTCGTTCAATATTATATCAAGATTCTCCCGTGTGGATGCTGATAATGATTCTGCCTCTTCGTCGGCATCGAGTGTCTCGTCAATTTCCTTGCCATTCAAGTTTTCGACTACGTCGACTTCGGATAGGAATTCCGGTTCTTCTTCAACTAGGTTCATCTGAATGGGTTCGTTCGGCTTGAACTCTACCGTGTTACGGCCCATGTCAATGATACCATCATATTTTCTAATGAAGTCTGCGCCTAGTATGGCGTCATGATGCAAGCCCTTCATTACAAGAAACTCGTGCATATACACGTAATTTGAAATCTTCAGAGTACAAAGAATCTGGATTTTGCACGTCACAACCCGGTCAGGTATGACACCTCTGACTCTTACAGCTGAAACAGGCAGCTCTGTCACCTCAGAGTTGGCCTTTAATCTGGCATGGCGATCGGCGGAAATAACACTAATCATTGCCCCAGTATCAATGAGAATGACTACGTTGACCTCGTTCAAAGTGGCTACTATCTTGGGCAGACGTGTCAACTCATAATTGTGGTTCGTCGTTCGTCGTTCGTCCAACAAGTCTTCTTGGATTGGCTCCCAGAGTAATATGGTAGCAGTTACTCGGTGCTCAACCTGACAAGAATCTGTTAATTTTTTGGCGTTGTTTTTACTTTTTATTATCCTGGCGAGAAGTACTGGGCAGGTTGTGCTCCGTCTCCTGCGCCGAATCTCTATTTTCCCTCGAAGTTGGGTTCCGTTCTCCCTCTTCTTGGATTTGCAGCTCTCTTAGTTGTTGGAGGTACTCACGGCTCTCCCGTGCTCTTCCTTTCCAATCTGTGTCTGGCTGGTATCTAGGGTCTCGATCTCGGTTATATCCTCTAGCGTATCGATAGTCCCTTCGGATACTTCCGTGCTGTTGGTTTCTTCCGTTATTCCCGCGGTGGTAATTTTCGTGACGTTGGTTATCATTCGTCCCTCGGTCGAATCTCCGATTCCAATGACTACGACGGTCATCTTGTCGATCTCGAGCATATGGAGCGTTGTTCCATTCCCTCCTACGATAGTTGTAGTTATCATCACGATGCCCAGATCTCTCTTGTGTTTGCGTTTGTTGCGGATTCTGGCTTACTTTATCGACAGTGGTGAAGTTTATGTGTCTTTCCTCGCGCCTGTCAGCCTTCTGCTGACGGTGTGTCGGGAACTGTTCCGTGTTCGCATCCAAGCGTCGTAGAATCTGGTCACATTGTTGAAACGTGGATGCCCCTGCAGCGATCAACACACGTTGTACGTCCGCAGGGTATTGCCAAACAATGGTGATAACTAAATCTTGTTCAGACAACGGAGGCTGAAGACAACGAAGCTTCGCTAGCTGTATAGCGAAGTAGTTCGCATAACGAGTAGGCGTATTCGAGCTGTATCTACGAGTATATATTTCAGCTCGGATGCTCTGCTGAATGTCACTCGACCAATACGTCCTCAGTAATGCTTCCTTAAAGTCCTGGTAGCCTGTAAACGAGTATCTAAATGCTCTAAACCAGGTACTGGCTTGCCCCTCAAGCAAACGTTCTATGACTCTGAGTTCCCTCTCTGGAGTTACCATCGTATCTCTCAGATAGCTTTCGACAATGGCTAGAAATTCCACTGGAGTAACACCACTTCCAGTTCCGGAGAAGCGAGCTGGTTGCTCCTCTCTCGAACGTATTATCGTCACATTTCCCTGCGTATGCGCGGGTCTAAATGTTAATAATAATAATAATAATGTTATTGGTTTTACGTCCCTTTTAACTACCCTGGCTTTTAGAGACGCCGGGGTGCCGGAATTTTGCTCCGAAGGGGGTCTTTAACGTGCCAGTAAATGTACTGACACGGCTCCCTCGCATTTGCGCACCCTCAAATGCCAGCTGACTGCGCCAGGTTTCGAACCTGCAACCTTGGGCTCAGCAAGCGAGAACGTTACCCCTGAGCCACGCAGCCAGACTGGGGTCTAAATGTGTTCTGCATATAGTCATGCATAGGTGTATTCATCTCATTATTAGGTTGACTTGGTGCTGGTCGAAAAGGGTGGGCGTTAAAGTTCAAAACCTGGCTCGGCGCTGAACCAGTGAATTGTAAAGGTTGTGGTTCTGTAGGTGCGCTGGGCTGAAAATGAGTTGGCATCATTCCTTCAGATTGAGAAACGGGTGTTTCCTGAGATTCTCCCATTTGTGAGTGTAAGTGTCTCTCCCTAGGAGTCGTTTCGAGTCTTTCAAGACGTCTCTCTATGCCTTCAAGTCCTTGAATAGTTCTGGCCGCGACTTTGTTGCCTAAGTCATTCAATTGTAATTCGATTCTATCAACCTTTCCCTTGAGGTTCGCGTCTACCTCGCGTATGGCCGTTCTTAGGTTATGGCTAAGGTCTAACCTTTCGTTTACTGTGACCTCCTCAAATCGCTTTTGTACAGAATCGATCTCTCCCTCGACTCTTGACATGTTGTCTTTGACCTCGGCTACCTTAGCCTCTACTATGGTCTTATGTTCGTTGAGGTCCCCTCTTAATAACATGAGGTCAATGTTATGTTCCTCATGATGAACATTCACTGTTTCGCGTAGGCTTGCTACGGTTTCCGTTAGTTCAGAAATGTTTCTCCTGTTAACGTTTAGTTCGTCTCTGACCTCTAACATGCCGTCAACGATCGTCCTAACATTGTTGTTCGCAGCATTTGCAGCTCCTCTCATGAGAACTAATCCGATATTCATGGTTGTCATGTCCTTTTTTACAGTGTCCATGAATCCCTCGACGTGCGTCAATCGAGTCCCGAATTCTTCCCGAGTGTGTTCCAGGTCAGCTTTCATGTCTATCTGGACTCTATTTATGGCGGTTTGAATTTGAGCCGTGTGCTCCTCCAGTCGGTTTTGCACATCCTCCCTAGCTCTATTCATTTGGTCTGTTAGGCAATCTACACGCTGGTTAGCCTCTTGATGGTGTCGTATGACATCAACCCTAACTGCCGCTAAACCTGTCGCGAGATCATTTCTGGCTTCGACCCTAAATGCGTCCAAATCAGCCCTGACTTGTGTTAAATCAGGCCTGACATTATTAACAGATTGAGTATTTACCTCTAAATCTAGTCTTATTTGGTCCACATGACCAGTAACATTGTTTATAGATTGGGTATTTACCTCTAAATCTAGTCTAACATTGTTTATAGATTGGGTGTTTACCTCTAAATCTAGTCTAACATGGTCTACATGAGCACTAACATTGTGAACTTCCTGTCTTACATCGTTGACAGCCTGAGTGTTCTGACCTAAGTCAGCAGTAATCTGTTGGAGATTAGCATTCACACCTGCCATCATCTCTCCAAACACGCGACGAATCGTTTCCTCATCCATTAGACAAGAAATATATATGAGAAAGTGGGGGATCAATCTCTACTAGAACTTACAGCTATGATTAGTTACTTGGTGGTATAAAGCTTGTTTCATTTACATAAATATCACGAGTACAGCTGGAGTATGCAAACTAAGTGCTTCTACATTTACAAAGACAACGGCGAGCAAAGCAAAGTATTACATTTACTCAGGATGAGGCATCATCAAAGAAAACCCTATCCATCATTTATCTAACACTAAAGCCTCACCCCATGGACTTCTATCAAACATGAATGCCATGCTGTCAATTGATCTGCAGTACGACTTTCTAAGTTCGTCCCAGTCCTGTCAATTTAACATTAATCAACATTAAGATCCTCCAAAGTAACATGGTACTGACGGTCACCACGTTAACGTCGACACATGAGTTGGGCGCCATTTTATGCGACCAAGTCCGCCCACAACGTTGTTCGCCATTTTATGAGACAGTTAGTCGAGTCAACAACCACGATGACTTTTCTAACATCCCATAAGTCGAATAAAATTACCGTGAGGATCAGGTGAACTTCCTAATAGGCTAAGCTGCACGAGACACAGTAGTCCACGGGGTTCGTGGTACATGGTGACGATGGTCATAGACTGCCTATGGAAAGGTTCACCTTAAAACTAGACTGAGAAATTAAACATCCAGACTTAAGTAAAACACCGTGAAAATTTAATAAATTTCACACGCCCCTAGCCTAGTTCGGAGGGTTATGATCGGCTAGTCCGCAAACTAATAAACAAAAGAAAATAAAGAGCAGTTCCCTACCTGAGAAGTTACTGAAAACCCTCGCGAAAGATCTAACTCACAATAATAAAGCAACAACAGCAACACTAGGAAAATGGTACGACGCAAGTCCCTAGTTCAAGTTACAAGATTAAGCTAATATCAGAATTTACATTTAACAGGGTAGCAAAACAAATCTAAGTTAGGATGATACCATTTCCACATTTACATTTAACGGTAATCATCTAGCTAAGTCCTAACAGTTAATAACAAAATTTACGGCGATGACGTCCGTAACAGAAAACAATTACAACAAATCTAAGTGTACAGCCATGAAAACATTTAATTATTCTTAATAACTACGTGCTATCAGCACCCAATAAAGTAACATGTAGGATTTACACTCTAGTACATCATAAATAAGTAATGAAATAGACACAAAACATTATTAAATTCCTGCCTACACCTTGGTTTACTCTTTGTAAGCCACAGTTATCTAATGAGTGTAATTACGGTGACGAATGCGTAGTTGAGACCACGTCTGACATCGCATGGCCTGAGCTCCACAAGCTACGAACTCTAGGTTCGCGCATGCTTCAGGTCGCTACAAAAGTGTCAACTGTCCTAGTCATTTCCACACAAGGAAATTACCTTCAACTGCACGGCTATGTCAACAGTTCCAAAATGCAACAGAACAAAGTTAGATAGAAAGAATTCATTAGTTAGCTTTTGTTTTACCAAAGTTATGCGTTTTATTATTAAGATGTCGGTTTAGGTTTATCGTTGGTTTATGGCGAATAATACTGACAATAGCTCGGGCATGGAGTGTCTACACTGAGATCATTCTCCACCAAAAAGCCTCGACTCAACAGTCGGAATAAGATCAACGAGCAATAACAACTCGGAAACACAATAACACGGGTTACCAGCGGCGCAAAGCTCGCATTCAATAACTCTGGGATAGGCCTGTCCACAACAGTTACATTCCAATAACATCTAGTCAACGGGAACCCTCCCGGACAAGGTAATCACAAGTACCTTCATACAATAAATTCCTGCATTTAACAGGGTCGCCTGCAACTCACTATAGAAAACCTGACCTAATTGTACACGTCAAAACGGTACACGCAAGAAGTGCGCTCAACTAACAAAAAGCAATCTATAAAACATGTGATCTGAGACAGGGTTGAAAACTGGGTTACATAAGCTAAGTTGCAATGAAAGAAAGAGCGAATACAACAAGCATTCTGTCTCTTGTCAAAGTAGTCCTGTCTCGCAAACAAATGAAGCGTGCTCTCAAGGGCACTGGATTACAAAACCACTTTATGTCACCAGCAGGCTACCACATTCCTGCGTTCGGTCGACACAAAACACACATTATTCAAGGCCGGCGATTTAATCAAAATAAAACTATACATCTGGCCTGTTCATAAAAAACAT
This sequence comes from Meconema thalassinum, assembly GCA_946902985.2. Lineage (NCBI taxonomy): Eukaryota > Metazoa > Arthropoda > Insecta > Orthoptera > Tettigoniidae > Meconema > Meconema thalassinum. Next base: position 332,760,811 of record OX336393.1, read on the forward strand.
TACCATAGGTTATGAACCTCTAAAGAGTCCGTGTATAAAAAACACGCAATAAATCTGAATAGAATAATATAATTCCGTCTTTCTACCAAATACGTCTAAATGATAGTAATCTTACAATTACTGGAGCTCTTTGCTCTCAAAATACAATTCACTAGTTGCTAGTACAACATCAAATAAAATGTGCTTTTCAATGACACAAGCAAAATGATAATTGTGGCGCAGATTCCATACAATGATCCGCTTAATGATACGTTGAGAACTGAGTTCGATGCTAGGCAACGAAACATTCCTTCTAATAGTTGTTAGGTTCAAACTTGACCAAGAATAGCTTCTGTGCTTATTCAAAAATGAAAATATAATGCATTTACAAAACTGGCAATTACAGTCGATTGCCTAACTGATACGAATGTTCTAACGAAAGTCAGGGGTGTATCAAAACTGGCTGCAAAGAATGCAGTTAAAGAAATAACCATGGCATCTGATTGTCATAAATAAGGTCAGCCAAGACTTGAAAAATCACCCCAAACAGGGTTGTACAAAATAGCCTCGAATGACTACGGTCACATCTAGCAAAAGATAGGCTTTGACGTTCTACGACGTTCATCAAGCTGCACAAGGGGTAACCAAAATGTTAGACCCAAGGGTGTCTCAGTATACTGAAATAAATGACATTAAATTAAACTAGATACAATCCCTACCTAGAAAAATGGCTGACACAGTGTGTGGTTGATTCACAAACTACATTAAATCTAATATACCACCAGAACTAGAAAAAGAGAAGGGATGTCCAAAAACTCACGACATGGAGAAGCTATCACTCAGCCCTCTATTCAATAACGAGGGTTGTACAAATTCCTCTCTGGATCTCTGGAACGGTATTATCCTCATCAGGATTCCCATCTGGACTCCTCCAAAGACCAGAGTTCGATTCGTCCCTGTCGACAACTCCGTGAATATGCTGGATATGCCTGGAAATGGCATCTTGGATTCCTTCCTTCTCGTAATCGGTTCTGCAAGCTTCACCATCATGCTAGTTCTCGTAGAAACATCACCCTCACACCAGGATGGTATTAGCCCATGATGACTGATTCAAGCATGGTGTAGGATAGTCTGGTCACGTTGACGGTGAAATAAATTATGAAATTCATTCTTTCACTTTCCAAAAATATAATGTTCGTCGTAAGTATTGTAGGCTTTGATAGTAATTGATAACACAGCCTTAATTTCGTGGATGTGAATAGATACATGAGCTAGCACTGCTCTATGATTCTGCACGTGCTAAATGACGCTACTTTTCTATCATGCAGCATCGGTAAAATGTACGTCGTTTTGGAAATAAAAACTTCACTCTGGCAATCCAAATATGTTACACAATTATAACCACACTTATTTGAAGTAGTTGAAACACATTTACCTGTATATTTTCCACAAGGCATTTGGCCCACCACAAACACGTGGGTACTAAAATGTGGTGTTCCGTTAAAATTATATAATTCACTAACACTAATTATCTTCAATATGTTTCTGTGGCTCACTGTGCATAAATACCAGTATTTTACTATATGCCAGTGCACGATGGCACCTGATAACCAATTCAACGCTAACAAGCGGATATTCTTCTATGTCTTACAGGACAAATGCTATTACACGCCTATACTGGGTGAATTCTCCAGACGTAGTGCAAGGCACTGGGTGTCTCAAGGAAGTAGGTCGTCAAACCGAAGTCGTTGAGCGACTACTTCGTTCTTATTTGCGTATCTGCAAGGGTATTACCTTACCTTAAGCTAAAATAACATTCTCAAAAATGTTTTAATAATGCAGCATGACGAAATGGAATATTCTGAGTCTTGAGAAAGAATAAAATTAATTAATAAGACCTCAGATAAATAATTAGCAGTTTTCACAAAAGTCAAAAGTGCGATTCAACGCTACTTCAAAGAGTATCGCGTGAGCTCTCAGCTCCACGTGGCTTCCTGGGTGTGTTCAAAGGTACAACATCCCATCATAAATGTTCTGTCATAAAAAATATCAGATGAACCATAGCTCAGCGGGTTCAATATATTGAACTCTTTAGTATTGCAGTGTTTATATGCAAGAAATCTTGATCAAAGGGTTGCGCTCAGTTCATAGTGTGATGGTTACGTTCGCCAAACAACATGCTCTACTGAGGTAAGGGTCATATGATTAAAGCTATAATTAAGAAAGAAAGTGACAAGATGTAACAAGATGTTCAGTAAAGAACATATAGCCTACTTTCTCCTAAATGCATGGGTATTGTTATAACTCTTTGTCCTTTCCAAGGAGTATGATTGAATGTTGGTTGTAGTAGCTTGTTGAAATACAACGTGCTATAGGGATATTAAACATGAATATGAGGTGCCCTTTGCTAGTGCTACCTCTGTACCAAATTTCGTTCAATTCGGTTTCACCGTGTTTGAATTAATAGGGGGATTTGATTTTCACACAAAGATGGCCGCCATCCGCAAACTATTAAGCTAATGACCTATTAGATTGGTCAAAGGATGCTTCCTCTATAAAGGTATGTTGTTGCAAAATTTGGTAGAGATCGGATGATTAGGTTAATCGTAATTTGATTTAAGCTTTGAACATTTGTGTGGCCGCCATTACGTTTCCGTCAAGATGGCGGCGATATAAAACATGACACTGAGGTGCCTTTTGTTAGTACTACCTCTGTACCAAATTTCGTTCCATTCGGTTCCACCGTGTTCGAATTAATAGGGGGAATCAATTTTGACACAAAGATGGCCGCCATCCGCAAACTATTACGCTGATGACTTATTAGTTTGGTCAAAGGATGCTCCCCCCATAAAGGTATGTTGTTGCAAAATTTGGTAGAGATCGGATGATTAGGTGAGTCGTAATTTGATTTAAGCTTTGAACATTTGTGTGGCCGCCATTACGTTTCCGTCAAGATGGCGGCGATATAAAACATGACACTGAGGTGTCCTTTGCTAGTGCTACCTTTGTACCAAATTTCGTTCAATTCGCATTCACCGTGTTCGAATTGATAGGGGGGGACAGACATTCAGAGTACACACACTCACACACACACAGACACACAGACACACACACACACAGACTCACACACACACATACACACACACAGACAGACACACTTTTTTCGCCCTGTGTTGATCTCATAAGTCTACTTTCATTTTTTGCAAAAATCGAAAGTAGGCTAAAAATAACATAATTTAATGACTATTAGTGCAAACAAAATGAATATAGACAACAACAATAATAAAATTCCTCCCTGAATCTTCCCATGACAGAAATATTTATCAAAAATTGAGGAGTCAGACGGATCTCCCCCTTATAAAAGAATTGTGGATCCAAGCTCCACTAACTTGCATTGGATTTTACGTACGCGTAATGACTAACTACGTGGAATGAGTACTAGGATGACTGTTCGTTTACATCGGGTAACAGCCACGACGCTTACGAACAATCATCTCGTAAATCAACGTTTACGGATATGGGACACAACACTAATAAAACCCTTAAAAATTAATGCTGACACACAATCTAAAAACTAATATTTACAGGAATCTCCCTCGAGACCATCCTTCAATGCAATGACGCATCTGACAAATGAGCTACCAACCCGGCCAATTGCTCCTTACACAAACAAGGAAAAGACAGCCTCGCACGTGACTACACGGGTCACTCATACAGAACATAAACATGGAATGTAACCAACAACAACAAAAGCCTCACTGGCTGAGATTACTTTATATGAATAAAAATGCACGTTAAGCTAACGCTTCGGAGATTATAGTGATTCGTAGGCAACTCCCATTTATTTAAACAATTTTTACCATTGATCAGTTCTTATTCTGGATTTCAAGTAATAATACGGAGCCAACAAGCGCTCCCCTAATAACCTTGATGCAATCCTTTCAGCCCGCCTTGTGAAACAACTTCCCCCTTCCTCACTCTGTCATCGTCCAGCCCCAGTGTGTAAAAATAACTTGACCAACAGACCGTTATCTCGTAGAATCAACAGCAACAAATCTCAACCACATAAACATATGGTAAGACCTTAATCGATATAGCCACATATGTCCTCGCAAGGTAACCATATGGACTTGGCACCAAGCTGACAGAAATCAGTCTACGCTGAAATTCCCGCTTGTAATGACCAATAAAATACACACACACACACACACACACTGCTGGGAATGACATAACATTTTTCACACAGGTCGGCTGAATCAGATCCTCATAAACTATTTTAAAAAATATTAAAACCTACGAGAGAGCTGACTGCTCCTCGCCACAATTTACATTGCTCCAACGGCAATAAACTCACTGAATCTGATCAATAATAAACATTACAAGATTAATTTACCCTCCAATCTATTGCATGATTATACTAATTCAGTCCTAATTCTGAAACACAACATATCTCCGAGAGACGCTTCTTAATCGCACTACGTAAACATATGCGAACACGGTCGTCCACATTGCTACGTTAAATAAAACCAACAAACAAGAACTTACGACTGATAAAATATGTGCGAGCTGTTTCCATGCAAAAGGTGTGTCAGACCAAAACTAAATACACTAAGTTAATCAACACAAGCAAGATATTTACAAACAAAATATGTCCCATATACCATAAGTTAATTTGTCAGATAATAAGAATATTATTCATGTACTCATCCTCTGCCAGTCACCGTCAACGAACATCTGCAGCCATCTCCCTATTTAATGCCGCTTAGCTCGTCTCAAACATCTCGATGGAGTGTTGACAGTTCCAAACTTCTTCCAGGATAAGCGATGTCATCTCTCGTGCTGATTAATTCACACTCGATATCTGTTTACTAAATTCGCCGTTTTAGGTACTTAATTCCCCAGAAGAGTCTGTTGGCGAATTGTCGATGATACTGTCCCTACCCAAAATAGTACTGTGACTATCTATCACACTGAATTTAACACATCTGTATTAATAAAAATCTGTGTCCTCATGACACGCAAAGTACAAGTGCCTACGTCCTCAGACGCACAAAATGTAATAATAATAATAACCTACGTCCTCAGACGCACAAATGTAAAAAGTAACCTGTGTCTTCCGACACACACAATATAATAGTAACCTACGTCCTCAGACGCACAAAGGTAATAGCAACCTGTGTCTTCCGACACACACAATATAATAGTAACCTACGTCCTCAGACGCACAAAAGTAATAGCAACCTGTGTCTTCCGACACACATAATATAATAGTAATGTCTTGGCTCTTCATGCCACTTATAAATGAACTGGCCCTAGGTATCGATAGAGGGGGAAATTATATAAAAATTTCTCAAAATAATACTGGTACAGGAATGAAACAAATATCACTGAACTCGTAAAATTGCGCAGGTCAAGAATATGCCCATTAATCCTAGAATCGATCGTAGAGATGTTGTCTAGCCGATCTCCCGCGTTAATGCTAGCTTTCGCGTGCCCAAGCTAGACTTGGCGCGTTCGTAAGCATTCATCTCTCATTGGCTCCACTTTTTCTATAACTTCGCGGTTTTTATCAGACCTCGGCCTCGTAGGAGTGTCCAGTAGTATCATCAGCCACTCACGTTTCTGCATTATATTTTTTCTAGGCGCGAATATTACAATGAACATACCATAAGCGTGTCTCACCACGCGTCCCTTCTATTTTGAGGTAGCCACCACCTGTCCTTCTGAAACATTGCTAGGGCCTTTCTTTTCACAATGCTAAAGTATTTAGCCTTTTGTCAAACTGCTGCAGGTATGTTCCCACTGTCTCCAACAAATGCTTGAAATTTCCTCATCTTCGTCTGGCTATTTCATGACGCTGGTGAAAATATTAATTAATTGAAGAAATAAAACAACGAATCATTTATCCATCAGAGGATAAAGGGTTCACAACTCCTCCACTCACAAAATTTCGAACTTAGGTTAAAGTCGATAATTTTTAAAAGACTTCCGTAGGCCAATTTGTTTTATTTCAGACTCACCCCTTTTCTATTACTTGGTCTAGCCGCTCCTGTCTTGGATGGCATTTACTCGTTTTATTTCCTGCTTGGACCTCACCCTTTCAGCCGCTTGCGTGACGGGCTGATGCCTTAGGCAACACTCTGCCTGTCTCGTTAATGTTTGTCAACACCATCTCCACTTCCTTCTTCTCGTGCCGTACTCAACTGCGCCCCGTCCACTTGGTTGATATAGGACGTCCATATATTCAAACTGCATCATTATTTCGGCGCTCCCATGGTTCGCTTCTTCGATACTTTTTTAAGTTGGCTGCATTGTAGACCAACATTGTTCCTGTGCTTAACTCTTTCACTCTGTATGCATTATTTCCTAGGTTTCTTACAATAGAATAGGGTCCTATGAACTTTTCACAGAATTTGCTGAAGATCTTCTTCTCTGGATCCGATGTAGCGGGTCGTTTCACCAAAACGAGCTGGTTGATTTCAAGATCACGGTGAAATCTCTTATTTCTCAATCGCCGTAATCTGCGATCTGCTTGTTTTCTCATGTAGGCTCTCGTTCTCTCTATTCGCAGGTCAGGTGCTATCATGGGATCTTGTGGGCAGTTAATGATGCTTTTCCACGTTCTCACTGGATACTCGTTTTTGTGTAAGACCATAGGGATCTGTCCTGTTGACTCGTGCCTGGTAGAATTCATACATGTCTCTACATACTTAATTTTATCCACCCACTTATGATGTTCTTTGGGAATGAAGATTCTCAAGTATGATGTTACACATTTTATTGCTGTCTCACTTGGATTAGCTTGGGCATGTCGGATACTGCTTAAAACGTGTTTTATACCCATGTTCTCCATACCTTTCTTGAATTCGGTGCTTGTAAAATAGCTGCCATGGTCTGACAATATAAATTCTGGTTTTCCAAGGATTGGAATAACTCTATTTCGAATACGACTGAGTACTTGTTTCGATGTGGTTTTCTGAATGGGGCATAATACGACAAACTTAGAAAACACATCAATGCACACTAGCAAGTGACGGCAACCTCGTCTACCTTTCGGGATTGGGCCGAAACAGTCCAGGGCCAGTTGCTCGCAGGGTTTCTGAGGTAGCAATGGTCTAGGATACTGCCTCATTAAATAGTTATTGGGCTTTGTCCTCTGACAAGGATCACAAGTCGTAATGACGTCACATAGAGTTGATCTCATACGTGGCCATGTAAATGTCTCTCCTATCGTCGCTTCGCACTTGTCTACTCCGACGTGTCCGTAACTTTCGTGAGTATGCCATGTCAATCCTCGCTGTAAAGATGCAGGTACTAGTATGCGTAACTTCGTGTGGTCATTATCTACCCATTTGTGCAGCAAATTGTTGACCTAAACAATTCTTCCTTCCTTTGCTTTCGCTTCTCGAAATGCAGGTGTTCCTGTAGGTAGTTGCTTTCTGAAGTATTGAATTAATAGCATCATCCATGGTTCCGCTTCCAGTTCTCGCTGTATCTCACGTAACTCCTCCAAGAATTCCCGGTCCTTCGGTGTTAACTCCAAGTGTTGTACCATCGCTGTTTCTTCATTATCAGGCTCTGGGTTCCTGCTGAATGCATCCGGAATCACGTTCATCTTCCCTGGGCAATGTTCAATATCAATGCTAAACTGCTGAATATATATAGACCAACGTGTCACACGTTCGCTTGCCATCGACGTCTTAAACAAGAATGTTAGTGCCTTGTGATCAGTCCTGACAACAATGGGGTACCCATAAAATATTCGTTTCCATTGTTGGAGCGCATGAAGGATGGCCAACAGCTCTAGCTCCGTTACAGTATAATTGCGCTCGTGCTTTCGCAATTTTTGGCTGACAAATGCCAAATATGTTTTATGTTGCAGGTTAGCTGGATCTTCTTGGTAGAGTATGGCACCTATACCAATTAGTGAAGCATCCGCTTGGATTATAAATTTGTGCTTGAAATCTGGATATCCTAACTTAATGCAGTTTTCCAGTAGCTGTTTTGTTGCTTGGAACGCCTTCTCACATTCCGCATTCCACAACCATTTATTATTCTTTTTTAGCATTTCCTGCATTGGAGCTACAGTCTCCGTGTAACCTGGACAGTTTTCTTTAAAGAATCCCGTTACGCCTAAGAAAGCCCGAATGTGCTTGACTCTCGTTGGTGTAGGGAAATTCTTTATCGCTTCGATCTTAGCTGGGTTTGGCTTCACTCCCTCCTTGTCAATGATGTGACCCAAATATAAGATCTCGCTCTTGAAGAAATGCGATTTCTTCAGGTTTACTTTGAAATTTGAAGCACTTAGGTTGCCTAATACTTTATCTAAATTTTCCATGTGAATTTCAATGTTGTCGGATGCCAGCCGAATGTCATCAATGTAGCGCACCGTCATCTCCTTAACTTCCTCGGTTAGATTCCGATCCAGGGCTCGGATTAAAGCACAGCCCGCTGTTTTGACTCCGAAGGGCATTCGGACGAAGCAAAACGTTTGGTTATCGAATAAGAAGCCAGTTAGAAGCTGTGACTTCTCATCCAATACAATATGGTGGAAACTGGACGTCAAGTCAACTGATGAATAAATGCTCTTGTTCTTAAAGCCTTTTAGTACGTCTCTGATAATTGGTGCTCTGTCATACTCAGGAAAAATGAGTCTCATGTTGAGATTTCTGGCATCTAAACAAAGTCTAATAGATCCATTTGGTTTTGTGACTGCCAAAATCGCATTTAGATAAGGTGTAGGTGTCTTCCTTATCACTTCAGCTTGTAACATCTCATCTATAATGACCTTGACTTGACCACGATATTTTTCCGGAATTGGGTACAATCTACTTTTGAAAGGTGACCAATCCTCGACTTGCATTGAATATTTGAAATTTAATATTTTCCCAGGTACTGTATCAAATACTGCTTTGTGCTTCCTTAAAATCTCTTCCAATTGTTTTCTATGTTCACCCCCAAGTTGAATGTCATTGAGCCGCTCCTGTAGTAACTCTTCAAATTGTGCATCACTAACATCTCCTTCTGTTAACAAAGACCATATCTCCTGGGATTCACTCCCCTCATCTAGTTCCACAACAGCTCCTTCTATGATGTTATCTTCTGCCTTTCGTATCTCCACTTCCGTCTCTTCCGATATTGCTTCCAATGCCCAAGAATTTACATCTCTTCCGGTAGTGATTTCATCCATATGCAATCCCACGTTCTTCAGTTGATCATACTCTCTAAAACTGACTGTATTCTTGTGCAAATCTATCACTGCTTGATAGTCACAAATGAAATTTGCACCAAGAATTATATTGAAATTCATCTTTGCCATGATAATGAATGTTTGCCCAAAAGTGTGTTCCAATACGTTCCGTTCTAAGTATGCCTGACGTTTACAAGTGACGGTGCGTTCAGGAATAACACCCCTCACTTTGAGTTGTGGTACGGGAATCACAGGAATATTCTGACTCCGTCCCAACTCTCGAACCAAGGCCTCCGATACCAGACTGATCTGCGACCCCGTATCCAATAAACACCTTATATTAATTCCACCAATCCTCGCGTAAGTAATGGGTAACTGCCTAATTTCATCGTTCCGTGGTTTCACCGTCTCCTCCAGGCAATCTTCTGGCAAAGCAATCCATTGATGTATGTTCGCTACTATGCATCCATCTTCAACTTCTGACTGTTGCGTTTGTAGACTGTCTCCTTTATCCAAATTTAGTTTTTTTTAGCTCCGCTGCGACTCCCATCATCATTTTGTCGCCCACGCCCTTGACATTCCTCTTGTCTCAGTAGATTTCCAGCTTCCTCAGTATGTGTGTCTGGATTCTTCATGTTCCCAATGGCTTTCTCCCATCGTCCTTGCTCTCCACCTTGACTAGCGTGTAATTCCACTAGGTAATTTTGTGATTGAGCGTGCCTTTCATCCCAGTCATTTCGATAATTACGTGGCTCTCCTTGATTTTGATCTCTCCTTCCTTTCCATCTTTGATTCCCATTGTAATCACCGTATCTTCCATAAGACCTCTCATTTCTTCGATTTTCACGCCATTGCTGATACCCTCTCTGTTGATATCTATTGTTGCCTTGATATGACCTATTGTTGTAATTATTCTCGTTACGCTGGTACGGTCTGTTTTCTACCTCTTCCTGGTTCCGTCTAGGTGTGGATGTGCTTGTATTTGAACCCTGCGTTTTCGTGTTTGCCTGTTTTGGTTTTATGACCTCTGTCGTATTGACTAACTCCAGTTGTCTTCCTCCTCTATAATGATTATGAGATGTAGTCTCATCTATCTGGCGTAATATCTGTTCTGCATGTAAGGCCGTACTAACGTTCGCTGCGACTAGTACTTGTTGCACGTTGACTGGTATAGTCATCACCAGATCCGCTTCATTTAAAGGGTAATTAAGGTCGCGAAATTTCAGCATTTGCATGTTAAAGAAATCTGAGTATTTCGTTTGCTGGGTAGTTTGGTATTTCCTAGAGTAAAGCTCCATTCTTTAGCTCTGTTGTAATGCCGGCGACCAGTACTTGCGCAGAAACGCGATTTTGAAATCTGGCATAGTTCCAAATGTATATTTGAAGCTTAAAAACCATGTAAGGACATTTCCTGATAAAAATCTCTCCATCATCCTTAGCCTACGTGCTTCAGGTACCCCAGTGTCATTGTAATGATCTTCAATTTCTTTAATAAAGGCTTTAGGTGTCACCCCTGAATTCTCCGTGTACTTCTACGGTTTATAATCGTTCGAGCGAATTACTTGGATAAGTTGTGTGGGCTGATGACCGTCCTGTGGCGTGGAACTCCTTTCAATATTCTTGCGAAACCCCTCCGTGTTTGTTGTTAATGGGCTCTCTGTCTGAGTCTGACTTCCTGCTGTGCTAGTCCCCTCCGGGCTATTTGAGTCGTCCTGCTTGTCTTTCATTGTTCCCGTTTTAAATATCGAGGATTGTTCTATCGACCTCAGTTCAGCTTTAATGATCCTGTCTGTTTGTTCTTTAAGTTTACTCTTAATTTCTTGCTCTAATGCTTGAATACGAGTATGATTTTCGCCTACTGTCTTAAGGATGGTTGATCTTTCCTCTTTAGAATCGATATTCATTTTTCGCCAATCTTTTCTTATTTGCTCCTTAATTGTGCTTACTTTCTCCTCAATCTGGATTTTAGTGTCATCCTGATTGCTTTCTATCTGGCGCAGCCTATCCTCCAATCTCGCGCTATTTATTTCGAGACGGCCCATATCTTTAATTATGCCGGATATATTTTCATCTACCGCTGATAATTGTTGTTGAATGACCTTGCCGCTTTTTTCCATTTCCTTAAATCGTCCTTCCAACTTATCCTGAGCTATCTTGACCTCGCTCGTACTCATAGTGCATGCTAGTTCAATTTGCTCTAATTTACCTAACACCGTTTCATCCAGAATGCTAAGTTTTTGATGAAATATAATTTCCATTTTCTTAATCTGATCTAATTGTTTTTCATTGTTTTTACTAACATCTAGGGCCAGCAATACCATCTGTTGATTAGTGTGATCCTTCATCTCTGCGGTTAACGAAGCTAATTGGTTCGTGTTTTTAACATTCTGCGCCTCTAACTGCGAATTTATAGTGTCATTGGTTTCATTTTTAGTAATCTAGCTTGTTCCGCCTGATATTCATTTTTTCAATCCTACTGTTATTTAATTGTGTCCGCAATGATTCACTTTGTTCAGATAGTTTAGTTTTTACTGATTCACTCTGCTCAGACAATTTGTTTATAGACTCACTTTATTCTAACATAGTATTGTTTAGTGATTCACTTTGTTCGGATAGTTTAGTTTTTAGTGATTCACTCTGCTCAGACAATTTGTTTATAGACTCATTTTGTTCTAACATACTATTGTTTAATTGTTCAGATAATTTCGCTTTTAATGCTTCATTTTGTTCTAACATACTATTGTTTAATTGTTCAGATAATTTCGCGTTTAATGATTCGCTCTGCTCTGATAGTTCAGTGTTTAATGATTCACTCTGTTCCGCCAATTTAGTGTCCAATAGTTTCTGTGTCCTCCTAGCCGCACTCTCAATGATTTCTTGAATCTGTTCTACTGTTGCCATGTTATACACTTTATATGAGACATTAGGGAAATGGCATAAAGCAATGTCCCCTGACACATACATATAATCCCAATGCACATTTAATTTCTTTACCCTACTCAGTTCATTTATATTTTACATTAATCCCATTAGTCGGTTGCATCTCTGAGTGGTTCTAATTTTACTCAATTTAATTTAAACCCAAACACACATTAAGTCATTAAATTTTTATCCTGATCTAATATTAACACTGACTAATTAACAAAGTATTAATTGTCATTTAAAGCTACCAGCCTCCTAACATTTTCATGAGTTTGACTTTCTAAACAAATCTAGTTTTAACTTTAATCATTGGGCGCCCGGTATCACGTATATTATTTTTACTTTAATTCAATAGACAAAAACGTGAACCGTATTTTACATTGCAAACTCCTGATTTTAATTTATATTTCACACAGTTGGCGGTATCCTCTTCGCCTCAATTACTTTTATTAAAATATCACTTTCCGGTGATTAAAATACTGTCATATCTGCCTCCACTTGTGGCCTGTCAGTTTTACTCAAATACGCCAACTAAATGTGTTCCAGCAGCGAACCAGCAACGAAAATACACCTTCATTGTTGCGTCAGATTGTAATCCCAACTACGCTTACATTGACATGTGCAATTTCTTTGCCGTTACACCATAGTGAACCGCCCCACACTTGGCCGCGCCAGTTTACCTCCTATGAACCCTTTTGTATTGCAGTGTTTATATGCAAGAAATCTTGATCAAGGGGTCGCGCTCAGTTCACAGTGTGATGTTTACGTTCGCCAAACAACATGCTCTACTGAGGTAAGGGTCATATGATTAAAACTATAATTAAGAAAGGAAGTGACAAGACGTAAAAATAACATGATTTAATGACTATTAGTGCAAATAAAATGAATATAGACAACAACAATAATAAAATTCCTCCCTGAATCTTCCCATGACAGAAATATTTATCAAAAATTGAGGAGTCAGACGGATATCCCCCTTATAAAAAAATTGTGGATCCAAGCTCCACTAACTTGCATTGGATTTTATGTACGCGTAATGACTAACTACGAGGAATGAGTACTAGGATGACTGTTCGTTTACATCGGGTAACAGCCACGACGCTTACGAACAATCATCTCGTAAATCAACGTTTACGGATATGGGACACAACACTAATAAAACCCTTAAAAATTAATGCTGACACACAATCTAAAAACTAATATTTACAGGAATCTCCCTCGAGACCATCCTTCAATGCAATGACGCATCTGACAAATGAGCTACCAACCCGGCCAATTGCTCCTTACACAAACAAGGAAAAGACAGCCTCGCACGTGACTACACGGGTCACTCATACAGAACATAAACATGGAATGTAACCAACAACAACAAAAGCCTCACCGGCTGAGATTACTTTATATGAATAAAAATGCACGTTAAGCTAACGCTTCGGAGATTATAGTGATTCGTAGGCAACTCCCATTTATTTAAACAATTTTTACCATTGATCAGTTCTTATTCTGGATTTCAAGTAATAATACGGAGCCAACAAGCGCTCCCCTAATAACCTTGATGCAATCCTTTCAGCCCGCCTTGTGAAACAACTTCCCCCTTCCTCACTCTGTCATCGTCCAGCCCCAGTGTGTAAAAATAACTTGACCAACAGACCGTTATCTCGTAGAATCAACAGCAACAAATCTCAACCACATAAACATATGGTAAGACCTTAATCGATATAGCCACATATGTCCTCGCAAGGTAACCATATGGACTTGGCACCAAGCTGACAGAAATCAGTCTACGCTGAAATTCCCGCTTGTAATGACCAATAAAATACACACACACACACACACACACTGCTGGGAATGACATAACATTTTTCACACAGGTCGGCTGAATCAGATCCTCATAAACTATTTTAAAAAATATTAAAACCTACGAGAGAGCTGACTGCTCCTCGCCACAATTTACATTGCTCCAACGGCAATAAACTCACTGAATCTGATCAATAATAAACATTACAAGATTAATTTACCCTCCAATCTATTGCATGATTATACTAATTCAGTCCTAATTCTGAAACACAACATATCTCCGAGAGACGCTTCTTAATCGCACTACGTAAACATATGCGAACACGGTCGTCCACATTGCTACGTTAAATAAAACCAACAAACAAGAACTTACGACTGATAAAATATGTGCGAGCTGTTTCCATGCAAAAGGTGTGTCAGACCAAAACTAAATACACTAAGTTAATCAACACAAGCAAGATATTTACAAACAAAATATGTCCCATATACCATAAGTTAATTTGTCAGATAATAAGAATATTATTCATGTACTCATCCTCTGCCAGTCACCGTCAACGAACATCTGCAGCCATCTCCCTATTTAATGCCGCTTAGCTCGTCTCAAACATCTCGATGGAGTGTTGACAGTTCCAAACTTCTTCCAGGATAAGCGATGTCATCTCTCGTGCTGATTAATTCACACTCGATATCTGTTTACTAAATTCGCCGTTTTAGGTACTTAATTCCCCAGAAGAGTCTGTTGGCGAATTGTCGATGATACTGTCCCTACCCAAAATAGTACTGTGACTATCTATCACACTGAATTTAACACATCTGTATTAATAAAAATCTGTGTCCTCATGACACGCAAAGTACAAGTGCCTACGTCCTCAGACGCACAAAATGTAATAATAATAATAACCTACGTCCTCAGACGCACAAATGTAAAAAGTAACCTGTGTCTTCCGACACACACAATATAATAGTAACCTACGTCCTCAGACGCACAAAGGTAATAGCAACCTGTGTCTTCCGACACACACAATATAATAGTAACCTACGTCCTCAGACGCACAAAAGTAATAGCAACCTGTGTCTTCCGACACACATAATATAATAGTAATGTCTTGGCTCTTCATGCCACTTATAAATGAACTGGCCCTAGGTATCGATAGAGGGGGAAATTATATAAAAATTTCTCAAAATAATACTGGTACAGGAATGAAACAAATATCACTGAACTCGTAAAATTGCGCAGGTCAAGAATATGCCCATTAATCCTAGAATCGATCGTAGAGATGTTGTCTAGCCGATCTCCCGCGTTAATGCTAGCTTTCGCGTGCCCAAGCTAGACTTGGCGCGTTCGTAAGCATTCATCTCTCATTGGCTCCACTTTTTCTATAACTTCGCGGTTTTTATCAGACCTCGGCCTCGTAGGAGTGTCCAGTAGTATCATCAGCCACTCACGTTTCTGCATTATATTTTTTCTAGGCGCGAATATTACAATGAACATACCATAAGCGTGTCTCACCACGCGTCCCTTCTATTTTGAGGTAGCCACCACCTGTCCTTCTGAAACATTGCTAGGGCCTTTCTTTTCACAATGCTAAAGTATTTAGCCTTTTGTCAAACTGCTGCAGGTATGTTCCCACTGTCTCCAACAAATGCTTGAAATTTCCTCATCTTCGTCTGGCTATTTCATGACGCTGGTGAAAATATTAATTAATTGAAGAAATAAAACAACGAATCATTTATCCATCAGAGGATATAGGGTTCAATATATTTCAACCAACCGGTCACAAAGTACATAATATGAAAAAACAAGAAGTTCCGTGACGAACTAAAGAGCCTACTTTTCTTAAAATTTAAGATTCAAGCCAATGATTAATCTATATGGATCTAGAATAATGACGAAATTAAGTTGGTAATATCGAAATTTCTAGTTAGTTCGAAATACTGTATACCTGGCATAATGTAGCCTAATAGAGAACTACAGTTGGCAGCCCTGGTGACTGAATATATTGTTAGTTCCATCTCTTAAGGTACAGAATACAATATTTGGTTGAAGTCCAATGGATAGCATGGACGTTACTTGCAGTTAAACATTGGATCTAACAGCGCGCGTATAATCATGTTGGCAACAATGACATACATGTATTGGTCAGAAATAATCTGAAATAATATGGTCTTTTGTTGTGTCAATTTTGAATGAAATCCATTAGTTAGTATAGAAGTTACATGCATTAAAAAATTGGACCTATCAGCAGGCTTAGAATCATGTTGGCAGCACTGGCGTAGGCCTATATTAATTACTCCAAATTAATCTAGAATGCCAGGTACTATACGTGTGCAAAGTCTTGAGCTATTGGCTAGCATACTTTCTGATATATTGATATTAGGGTAACAAAAATAGAGACAGCATTTATTAACAGTTGGCAGCCCTGGTTACTCTTAAGAATCGGCATAGTCATATCTGTTATGGTACACATAGCACACACGAAATTTGGTTGAAATCCAAATGATAGTATAGAAGTTACATGTATTTAAAGTTGGACTTCTCAGCATGCTTAGAATCATGTTGGTAGAACTGACGTATATAAGTTACTCCAAATTAATATAGAATGTCAGCTACTATACGTGTGCATAGTTTAAAGCCGTCGGCTTGCATACTTTCTTATATATGGGTATTTGGATGTTTAAAAAATGAGAGCATTTATTTACAGTTGGCAGCTCTGGTGGCTCTTAAGAATACGCTCAGTCATACCTGTTTATGTACACATAGCACATACGAAATGTGGTTGAATTCCAATTGATAGTGTAGAAGTTATATGCATCTAAACATTTTACATATCAGCAGGCTTATAAACATTTTGGCAACACTGCCATGTATGGCCTCCTGGAAATTAAACTGCAATATTATTATCTATACGTGTGCAAATTTGGAAATAGCTCCCATTCATACCTTCCAAGATATCCAACATGCAGCTCAAATTTCAATTGCGATTTTTCAGCAGTTGGTAGAACTGACATCATTTACAAATATGGCCGTGAGATATTCAGGTATAGATCTTTACTCCTACCAAATTTTGCTTCGATTGCTCCTGCCGTTTAGGAGTTGATAGGGGGGGGGACACACACACACACAGCCAGACAGATAGACAGACAGACAGACAGGACAGACAGACAGACACACATTTGCCTGATCTCATAATTCTACTTTTTCCTCATTTTTGCAAAATGTGAAAAGTAGGCTAATAATCACCACTGAAATTATATTCTTTGCAATATTCATTTAGCCACTTTGTCGTCTTCTTGCACGTCTTACAGTGATAGGACCACCGTTCCACGCATCTTTGCATAACTTGCATACACACTGATCAACCGGATCATGAAATTGTGTCCTCATATACAGCTTATGGTGGAATCCATGCACAGCAAATCGTACAACTACGTTCCTCATCCTGCAGTTTCGCCCCGTCCAATATCTGTCGCATATTATATATATATTGCATAGAAATCACTTTCTATGTTCGATGCTTTATCTTCTCTAATCCTGAGAAGTTCTTGTTCTGCCTTAGTGGTCGGTAACTAGAGTTGCATTATTAACTCTTCCTACGAGGAATGGTTCTCTTGATAGTTCATAAACCAATCTAGTAAGTGATGTTTTTGATATTCCGAGTGCCCTTTTCAAGTATCTGGCTATGATCCCTTCTATTGGCTTTAAGTCTGTTATCGTTAGTGTTCCCATATCAGGTGAAGTCCGTATGTTATTATCGGCACTATCTTGGCATGGAAACGATCCATGGCTGTCTTTATTGAGAGTCTACTCAATTCTTGGATATTCTACATGGCTCTGATTGCTGTACTACCGTAGTTCGTTCTAATATGTGATGTCTCCACGCTTTACTTTATATACAGGGTTATTCTAAATTAGTTTCCTGAAAGTATCAATGAATAATTTCGAAACTATCCTACAATTCATTCGTATGTTTGTCAAACCTCATGTCGTATCAGCAAGTTTTCCGCCAAGTCGGTAGAGTTTGCTCCGTGCACTCTCCTTGCTTTTCTGGCAGGAAAACGGGAAATGTGATGCAGCGCAAACAAACTCGCGGTCCCCGCGCTAGCAGTGAAGTCAGTTTTTAGCCTACTTTCGATTTTTGCAAAAAATGAAAGTAGACTTATGAGATCAACACAGGGCGAAAAAAGTGTGTCTGTCTGTGTGTGTGTATGTGTGTGTGTGAGTCTGTGTGTGTGTGTGTGTGTGTGTCTGTGTGTGTGTGTGTGTGTGTGTGAGTGTGTGTACTCTGAATGTCTGTCCCCCCCTATCAATTCGAACACGGTGAATGCGAATTGAACGAAATTTGGTACAAAGGTAGCACTAGCAAAGGACACCTCAGTGTCATGTTTTATATCGCCGCCATCTTGACGGAAACGTAATGGCGGCCACACAAATGTTCAAAGCTTAAATCAAATTACGACTAACCTAATCATCCGATCTCTACCAAATTTTGCAACGACATACCTTTATGGGGGGAGCATCCTTTGACCAAACCAATAGGTCATCAGCGTAATAGTTTGCGGATGGCGGCCATCTTTGTGTGAAAATCGATTCCCCCTATTAATTCGAACACGGTGCAACCGAATGGAACGAAATTTGGTACAGAGGTAGTACTAACAAAAGGCACCTCAGTGTCATGTTTTATATCGCCGCCATCTTGACGGAAACGTAATGGCGGCCACACAAATGTTCAAAGCTTAAATCAAATTACGATTAACCTAATCATCCGATCTCTACCAAATTTTGCAACTACATACCTTTATGGAGGGAGCATCCTTTGACCAATCTAATAGGTCATTCACCTGATAGTTTGCGGATGGCGGCCATCTTTATGTCAAAATTGATTCCCCCTATTAATTCGAACACGGTGGAACCGAATGGAACGAAATTTGGTACAGAGGTAGCACTAGCAAAGGGCACCTCAGTGTCATGTTTTATATCGCCGCCATCTTGACTGAAACGTAATGGCGGCCACACGAATGTTCAAAGCTTAAATCAAATTACGATTAACCTAATCATCCGATCTCTACCAAATTTTGCAACTACATACCTTTATGGAGGGAGCATTCTTTGACCAATCTAATAGGTCATTCACCTAATAGTTTGCGGATGGAGGCCATCTTTATGTCAAAATTGATTCCCCCTATTAATTCGAACACGGTGGAACCGAATGGAACGAAATTTGGTACAGAGGTAGTACTAGCAAAGGGCACCTCAGTGTCTTATTTTTATATCGCCGCCATCTTGACTGAAACGTAATGGCGGCCACACGAATGTTCAAAGTTTAAATCAAATTACGATTAACCTAATCATCCGATCTCTACCAAATTTTGCAACTACATACCTTTATGGAGGGAGCATCCTTTGACCAATCTAATAGGTCATTCGCCTAATAGTTTGCGGATGGCGGCCATCTTTGTGTCAGAATCGATTCCCCCTATTAATTCAAACACGCTGTAACCAAATGGAACGAAATTTGGTATAGAGGTAGCACTAGCAAAGGGCACCTCAGTGTCATGTTTTATATTACCGCTATCTTGATGGAAACGTAATCGCGGCCACCCAAATGTTAAAAGCTAAAATGTAATTACGACCAACCTAATGATCTAGTCTCTACCTAATTTTGCAACACCATATCTTTATGTGGGAAACATATTCTGACCAAACTGCAAGAACATCAGCCCAATAGTTTGCAGATGGTGGCCAAGTATGTGTGCAAATCGATTCCCCCTATCAATTCAAACACGATGAAACCGAATTGAACGAAATTTGGTACAGAGGTAGCACTAGCAAAGGGCACCTCATATTCATGTTTAATATCCCTATAGCACGTTGTATTTCAACAAGCTCCTACAACCAATATTCAATCATACTCCTTGAAAAGGACAAAGAGTTATAACAATACCCATGCATTTAGGAGAAAGTAGGCTATATGTTCTTTCCTGAACATCTTGTTTATTTTATTTTCCAACAAGATGGAGCACCTCCTCATTACCACCACGAGATCACTATTTTCGTATCCCACTCCACTCCCGCTTGGATGGGACGTGGTGTGAAAATAGCTTGGCCACCACGATCACCTGATTTAAGGCCGCTGAATTTTTCTCTGTGGGGTTACAGTAAGATACCGTGTACATCTCTTCACTTCCAACAACTCTCCATGAGTTTCGTCAACGTTTCGGTAACTCAGGTGGATGCGGACATGCTCACGCGTATTTGGGATGAACTGTTGTACAGGCGGGATATCTGCCAAGTGACAGCATTGAGCCTCATTGAGCATGCTACGGTATATGCTTAAGCAAATGTTAATCCACGGGCATCTAATTTATTTTAATTGTTTTCTAAACCACAAGATGGCAGCCATGCGAAATATTAAAATCTCGCTATTTTTTGTGTCTTAATGATGCGTTTGAAGTTTGAATACTACAACTACACAATAATATCCATGTAATAGTACATAACTACATGACCGACATGTATAAGAATCCAACATGGTGAACATCCGAAATATTTCGACGGTTCTCAATATCTACGAATCTATTACAGCAATTAAACTGACATTTTGTAAGTTGATAGAGGCAATCAACATAAGTAGGATTTATGAAAATAGGCTGTATAGTCCTTACGGAACTACTTGTTTTTTATTAGACGATAGACACAAAAATAAGCCTATAAGAAAGAGGATGCGTTAGAAGTAATTACAAAGGGACACGGAACATCAGTAAAATGGATGTTAATGTTTCAAATGGAAGAATAGAAATTCAATGGTAATATTAATAATATCGTATGGCCTCGGACGCCGGGTGCAAGCTTTGTAATTTCACACCCAAACGGTAGCTTGCATGTCAAATTTCGTTGTTCCTTGAAGCACTATGAAAGTCAAGGAGGTTAGATATCTAAGCTCCTTGAACACTAGCGCTTTCTAATAGAGAAATGAGGAACTTTGAGTTGGCGGAAACTCCCGAGATTAATTTTGCCATTATGAACACGGCCTACTGAATTCAAATGGGATCTTTGACATGCCAAGATCGTATGACATGCGTGTCGTATTTTTGTCGCCTTTCAAAAATCACTTACCACGGCCAGGAGCGAACCTGCAATCTAGGGGTTAGTCGACCGACACGCTATCCACTCACCCACCGTGGCAAGCAATTCTATGGTAATGCCATGTTATAAAAACATGAAAAATCTTTGATTTCAATTACCCTCCAAAATGGCTTTCAAGGTATGAAATTTCCTTATCCTTCTTCGGAATTTCTCAGCTCACAAAGGTGAAATGTTGAGATGCAATTCCTCCTTGTGTTATATTTTAACACGTCTGTTTTTCAAAATTTAATTCAGTTTAATTTTGACGGAATGTTAATGATCATGAAAGTGCAAGTAAAAGAATGCAATTTTAAAAATATTTAAAACAATTCAAAAATACACTTATTTTTTAAAAAGCCTGTGTCAAAGTAAGGAAATAGACTTGAAGAATATCCCTGAAAAAATTCGATTAGGTCCTATTAAAAGTTTCTGAGGAAAAGGCTACATAAAAAGTTGGAAATTAGATTGGGCAATACTGGATTATTTTCTTGTGGTATGAATTTAAGTGCCGGGAGTGTCCAGAGGTTGTAGCTGCTTCAAGCGGACACCCATAGGGTGAGCTACAAGTTCAGTTGAATTTCAAGTAGTTCCAACTTTCACTACCAGGTGTCACTGATACCAATTGGTGATGGTTGGAACTTTGATAGAGCGTTCCAAAGAAATCTATCCTAAAAATTTAGCTTCACACAAGTTTAGTCTGTGGAAGGATCTATTACATGCCATAAATCGATGACATGGGACCGAGGGCTTTACTTCCCCTCGTAAGGAAGGCAGGCATACTGAAGGATTTTAACGCTCTTAGAAAATCTGACGTCTTCGGCCGGGTTTGAACCCGCTATCTTGGGAACAGCAGTTCAGCACGATACCAACTACGCCACCGGAGCCACAGACTTTTCCGTAAATGGTGGCGTATTCCAGGTAGGCTATATTGATGATTCAATTTGTGTGGCATGAGTAGTGTTTATCTTGAGATCTTGTGTGTCCCGAGCATTTAACGCGGCGCGGAGCGAAGCGGCGCTATGATCGATTGGAAGCTTGACCTACACAGAAGAGAATAATATTATATTGACGTGTGCGTTTTTGTCTGGCTCATTGGAATGCGGGCGAGAAAGCTCTTTCTCCCACCCGCGCCACATGAAGGTCAGTTCCGGCTTGTGTTGTCCACACAATTAGCAAGATCCGATAGCATCCCTGTTCCTCACGTCCCGTTAAAGTGGCCACCCTGCTGGATGTGATACGTGGTCCACACCGGAAATACTGCGGGCACCAGCTGACGATCTGGGGCATTGGAGAGAATCAAGGTTATGGAAGTAACTTATTGTAAGTTTCAGTAACCGTAACTTAATAAAATATTAATGGAGTTACAATTACCGTTACTGTCCAAAATAGTAACGGAGTTGCAGTAACCGTTGTTGTCCAAAATGGTAACGGAGTTGCAATAAAAGTCACTTTGTGTGAAATGTTACTAGGGTCGAACTAACGCATAGTTTATTTATTTATTTATTTATTTATTTATCGTATGGCTTTTAGTGCCGGGAGTATCCGAAGACATGTTCGGCTCGTCTGAGTCTGTAGCTGCTTCCAGCGGACACCCTAAAGGGTGATCTACAAGTTCCGTTCAATTTCGAGTAGTTTCAACTTTCGCCACCAGATATCAATGATATCTAGTGGTGAACGTTGGAACTTTGATAGAGCGTTCTGACGAAATCTAACCTAACAATTTTTGCTTTACACAAGTTTAGCCTGTGAAAGGATCTTTTACATGCCATATATCAATGACATGGGACCGCCGGCTTTACTTCCCCTCCGAAGGAAGGCATACTGAAGGATTTTTAACGCTCTTAAAAATCCGACGACTTCGGCCGGGTTTGAACCCGCTATCTTGGGCACAGCAGTTCAGCATGCTACCGACTACGCCACCGAAGCCGCTAACGCATCGTTAATTTAGTCTAAGAAATATGCATATGAACATGCATTTCTATTTGAGACTGTTTTGCCTTTCAGCAGCGTCCAGTTTAGTCTCCAAACCTCTGTTTGCGAACAAGTTGCCTCTATGATCCCCTATTAGCAGTTAGCATTGTGGCCTCCTCTGCCTCTACTCCTCTCACTTACAATTCGCTCACAACTCAAACTAACCATCGCCTCCTAGGACTACCTCTGCTTCTCTTACTCTCTACAGCAGAACTCATTAATCTCTTAGGCAATCTCTCCTCACCCATTCTATTCACATGACCCCACCATCTGAGTCGGCCCATACGAACAGCTTCATCTAACGCAGAGCCATCCACTCAGCGCTCCAGTCGCGCTCTAAGCCAGTGCTCTGAGCTCTTTGGTGGAAGGTAGTTTCGTTGGGGGTGGGAGGAGCATGGATGGCTGAGCTCGTCTAGTCGCTAGTCTAGTCCAATGCGCTTTGTTGACAGCGTGTAAGTAAGTCAGTTTTGCAGTGGTCATAACTGAACATCATATTAAAAAAGGGAGTGGCGAAGCAGAACCCCTTAAAGCAGAATGGGAAATATCATTTTTCTGTACAGCATATAAAGGGCATGCCAAATGTTTAGTGTGCCACCGAGATTTAATGTGTTTAAAGAAACACAATTTGGAACGGCACTGCAGTGCCAACCACAGCGATGATTACGGTGATTGACAGACGCCAGTCGCCAATTGAAGTTGGAAGAATTTAAAGAACATTTCAAGCAGCACGTTTCTGTAATTATTATTGTTTTAATTTTAAAATGCTTGTTTACAAACAAACAAATGACTTAATTAACTGAAGAACACTAAAATTGTTACTTGCCGTATTTCTGTCCAACAGGAGATAGAGGAGAGTGAGGTTGGTGGACCCACTTTACGATCAAGCTACAATTGTTCGATGTGAATTGGCAAAGCTGGGAAACCATTCGTGGAAGGGAATTTAATCAAGGAATGCATAATGGACGCGGCGGCATGTATTCGTCCTTCGGAGCTAGTTGTGAAATTAGTGAAATCTCACCCTGTAGGCCTATGTGAGGTATATTTGTATGGCAAAACAGCCCTATCAATATGATGTCAACAATCCCACAAAAGCCGTCGACCGCACGACTGTACGTACGTATCTTGTCAGCGCGGTCGGAACATCGTCCGTCTGTCTCAGGTCTCCTCTCTGGCACAGTGTAGTGGTGGTAGGGGAAGGAGCTCTAGTCTGACGGCCCAGTGCTTCCCGAGCGCGGCCGCGCTCTCAGAGCGCAATGACTGGATGGCCCTGCTAGCGTGTTCATTTCTAACTTAGCATTTATCTCTTCATTGCGAGTACCCTCCTGCTATCACTCTCATCTGTTTGACCCAGCAATCATTCATGCTACCCTCATATCAGTTACCTGTGGCGCAGAATTATAGATAATGAAGTTCTCCCAATCCAACAAGGCGTCAATCAACCTTCTACATCCAGGTTGAAATCACGGAAACCAGCCTAAAAAAGACCTATGGAACTTACTTCAGCTCCGTTCGACCCCCGAAATTCATGGAAAGTTGAATGGTCTACCTCTCCACCTCGTGGCCTAATTCAAGTACTTGATCCTACCATCAAACTATCTGGATTCCATCTCCCTCGAGTTGTCTGGTCCCGTCTCACGGTGGGTGAGTAGTTATGGTGTCAGATTACTAACCCCCCCAAGCTTGCAGGTTCGCTCCTGGCCGTGGTAAGTGATTTATTTTTGAAAGGCGGCAAAAATCACGACACGTATGTCATACGATGTTGGCATGTTAAAGAATATATTTGAATTCATAGTGTTCATAGTGGCAAAATTAATCCCGGGATTTTCAGCCTACACAAAGTTCCTCATTGATCAACTAGAAAGCGCTATAGTGTCAAATAGCTTAGATATCTAACCTCCTTGACTTTCATAGTGCTTCAAAGAACAACAAAATTCGACATGCAAGCTGCCCTCTGTGTATCAAATAAGAAAGCTTGCACCCGGAACCCGAGGCCTTCCAATATTATTATTATTATAACAGAATGCGATGTGGTACTGCATCAGTGGGGTTGGTTAGACTCGCCTCGTTGAGAATGTGGATATGAAGTGCAAACCATCAAGCACATAGTGCAGGAATGCCCTCTTTATATGTACTCTGTGACCTTAGAAGATCTCCAAGCAGCCACTCAACAAGCACTTGAATGGATTGAAGACCTGGCAGCCCATATATGAAGCGTCCTAATGCTGAAATGTGTTTATTCAGTAAACTTATATAGTGTATATATTAATATTACTGTCTTGTATGCATCATACGCTTACCTCTAGCTTATGTGTCAGATACCCTGAATATACCCAGCTCTCACGTCCATACAGCAAGGTCCAATAATATGGAAAGACATAATGAATTGGCTCTGCCAAGAAAAGTAATTCTGGTCTAAACGCTGGAACGGGGTACACTCAGTGTCGTAAGGTAGAATGAGGATAGATGGGTTTGATTCCCACCTCAGCCATCCTAGAAGAGTGTATTTGTGTTTTGGTTAACCTTTTCCGATTCCAGGTAAATGCCGGGTTGGTTGCTAACTTAAGCTAGAACAAATGCAAAATCGTAGCACTAAATTCATTCTTTCGAAAAATTCCAACCTACACTCTAATATCAAACTCAAAAAATGTAGCCTTCCATCTATAGAGAATGTATTGATTTGTTATACCTACGAAAACGTATCAATAATACAGACTCATCTGTTATTCTAGACAAAATTTTCCTTAGCTACCGATCAGCGGAGAAGGGCCACGGAGTTACACTGCATGCCCCACTACCCAGGACTCTCTCGTATAATCTGGGGTTTGTAAATAGATCTATTTGTGCATGGAACAAACTATCGTGCCACGTGAAGGCCAGCTACAATAGTGCCGTACAGTTCAAGAAGAAGCTGTGGCATTATTTGTTCAACAAGTAGGTTGTTTGTTCATAAATTATGCCCCTTTTCTTTGTTGTGTTAGTGTTGTTTTTCGTGAGTCTCTAATTCCAATTTTCATTTCTTAATCCTCCCCTGTCCTCACTTCTCTTGCTGTTCCTCCCTTATCCTACGTAAATGTACATTTATCATTCCCCAAAACTATATTGTAAATAATGTTTTAATTGCTCGATTCTCACTAATTGCCATCTTATGTACATATGTAAATATAACCCCAGTATACACAGTATAGTGGGGGCTCTGACACATCACAAATGCAAAGTGAGGCATTGCTCTTTTCAGACTCTTCTATCAGTGTACTGTAAATATAGGCCTATGTAAGGCACTGATAAAATAAATATGAAATTAAGTGAAAAGGCCACAGCCACCTCCTACCCAATCCTAGCCCGCAATCACAAATACGCCCACCAAGTCGTGTAGCAGCTAATATTCTTAGCTGTCGTCCTGGAGGTCCAGGTTCGCTCCCAGTCCTGCCAAGAAATGTAATTCTGGGCTGGGGGCTGGCACGGGGTACACTCAGCCTCTTGAGGCTTGACTGAGAAGAGGATTTTTACCCATCCATCTTAATGTGGAAGTGGATTTCCGTAGTTTTCTCACTTCTAGTCCAGACAAGAGTTGGGATAGTTCCTAACTTACCACCACGGCTTTCTCCAACCCATATTCTTCGCTTAATCTATACTAATATAATAAAGCTGGAGAGTTTGTGTGTTTGTGTGCTTGTGTGTTTAAACGCGCTAATCTCTGGAACTACCAGTCGGATTCGAAAAAATATTTTTCTATATGATAGCCAGATTCAAGAGGAATAGTTTAGGCTATGTTAAATTTCGGACAGACCTCTCTATTCCTTGTATTTAGGCCCTTTGGCACAAATCTACACTGTTTCACCGATCTGAACCAAAAGTTGTATACTTACCCTTTGTAACCCTGCGAGTAACACTGTCTGGATGAAATTTCGGACAGACCACTCCATTCCCTGCATTTAGGCCCTTTGGCACAAATCTACACCGTTTCACCGATCTGAACCAAAATTTGTATACATACCCTTTGGAACACTGCGGGTAACATTGTCCACTTTAAATTTCGGACAGACCGTTCCATTCCCCGCATTTAGGCCCTTTGACACAAATCTACACCGTCTCACCGATCTGAACCAAATTGTGTATACTTACCATTTGGAACCCTGCGAGTAACACTGTCTGCATGAAATTTCGGACAGACCAGTCCACTCCCTGCATTTAAGCCCTTTAGCACAAATCTACACCGTTTCACCGATCTGAACCAAAATGTGTAAACTTATCCTTTAGAACCCTGCGAGTAACACTGTCTGCATGAAATTTCGGACAGACCACTCCATTCCCTGCATTTAAGCCCTTTGGCACAAATCTACACCGTTTCACCGATCTGAACCAAATATCACATACTTACCCTTTGGAACCCGACGAGTAACACTGTCGGCTCGAAACTTCGGACAGACCACTCCATTCCCCAAATTTAGGTCCGATGGCACAAATCTACACCGTTTCACCTATCTCAACCACATTTTGTACACTTACCCTTTGGACCCTTCGGGTGACACTGTCCACTTTAAATTTCGGACAGACCACTCCATTCCCTGCATTTAGGGCCTTTATCACAAATCTACACCGTTCCTCCTAATTGCACCAAATTTTACATGCACTTTGAAATTCTGCTGGTAACACTGTCCGCTTGATATTTTGGACAACGCTCTCCATTCCCTACATTTAGAATAACAAACAAACTGTACTTGAAAACAACGTATTAATGCCCTAGAACCATTCATGTCCGTAGTAGTGTAACAGTAAGAGTATTTTAATAAGTCTATTGGTGACTGGCAATTTGAGCTGCATCACGTCGCCCCTACCAGTGTTATGGTGCAGAACTTTGAAAATAGTTAAATCTTGCACTGCTTGTAAATTGCAGTCACGGGGAGTAATTAGTGCAAAAAGATTTCTTAGGCCCCATAAATCAGTTATCATCATGAACATATTGTGCCTCTGTATAAGTGCAATGGTGTTGGTGCAATACATTGAGGTTATCAGCTGCAATAAGTGTTGGTGCTTTCAAACTTTACCTTAATTTATTCCGAAACTTATCGTTGAGCGCTATGTGGCGATAAATGATAATATTGCTACCTCAGGAGCTCGGGAAAGCCGAAGTTTTCCAAAGTGTTCTGATTATTTTCCTACGGCGCTATGGGACAAAAGACGACACTATTGGTCTCTACATTTCTAACAGCCAATGATATATAGGCCCTAGGCAGTGTATTTTATTTCACTAATCATTTTTAGAAATGTGTTTGTAAATTACATGTGTCAGTGCTGTAGTTAGTAAATAGCCGTTTCCCTATTCATTATTATCATTATTATCATTACGGGAAAATGACCTAAATACTACGTCCATTATACTATACTGCTTATCACCCACGCTACAACCACCACCACCACCACCACCATCACCACCACCACCACCACCACCACCACCACCACCGCAAAAAGTTATATTTAAACATATATCTTATGTGGTAGTTTAAGTATCATGTGCCCGTTCTGTAGAAGTATTAATTATCATCCATAAAACAAATAAATCCACCGGGCGAAGCCGGGCACTACTGCTAGTTGAAAATATACAGCCATGCCAACAGCACGGATTATCACATAAATTCTACACACACCCAAATACATGAGGCTGATATTACCACGATATCCAAAACATACAACATTTCAGTTTGATTGCTGTAATAGATTCGTAGATCCATCTACATATTTTGGATGGTCGTCATGTTGGATATTTCATATGTAGGCCATAGAGTTATGTACTGTTAGATGAAGATTATTGCGTAGGTTTATTATTCAAACTTCAATCGCTTGATAAGGATACAAGAAATAAAAATAAAATTTTAAATTTTACACAGTCGCCATCTTGAGGTTATGGAAACAAATAAAATAAATTAGATGTCAGTGGATTAAAATTTGTGTAAGCATTTACCGTACCAAATTTCACTGCACTCGGATGGTTACATTTCGAGAAACGTACATTTAAATATTAAACTTTCGCGTCGCCACCATGTTGAATTTGTGTCCACCTAGTTATTGAAAGTCCCATAGGTGAACTTATATCAATAGCCTATATCGACGTACAAAATTTCAGTTTGATTACTGTCATAGATTCAAACCATCTAAACATTTCGTTTAGTCGCCATGTTGGATTTTCTAATATGTAGGCCATAGAGTTATGTACTATTAGATAACGATTATTGCGTACGTTCAATATTGAAACGTTGACTTCGATCGCACGATTAGTACATAAGAAATAAAAAACTAATTTTAAAATTTTGCACTGCCGCTGTCTTGAGATTAGATAAACAATTGAACGAAATTAGATGATAGTGCATTAAAATGTGAAAAAACGATATTGCTGTACCATGTTTCACTGCGCTCGGATGGTTAAATCGCGAGAGTTGTCTATTTAAATGTTTCAAATTTGCATGGCCGCCATGTTCGTTTTGTACTTAACAGATTTTTGGAAGTCACATAGGGGAATGTCAAGTAATGCCCTTTATTACTGAAAAAAATCAGGGTGATATCCAGTAATAGGTTGGAAGATATAGAATGCTGGTGAAATATTTCGTACAGTCGCCATGTTGAATTCGTGAGATGTAATAAAATTTGAAGGGCACGGTCGGGGTCGGCCGAAATACAGTAGTACTTTGCTTTTACTGAGTTTTATTGAAATCGCTCCAGCCGTTTATTGTATTAGGGACACACACATAAGCACCCTCACATAGGCCTACACACACACGGACAACAGGTGATCTCACAAGCCTATATTTTCATAATTGAAAATAGGCTAAACATGGCTTCCAACACGATAATTACAAATGGACTACACAACGTAATACAGCCATCAATATAACACAGGTTATCAGACATTTTTAACAGTCATTCATGTACATGGAGCTACATGGCCGCATGTCGTAAATCCCGTAAATAATAAAATAGAGAACAACGGTAACCTTTATATAGTAACACTAGTACCGTATGCATGGCCAGCAGCAATGAGGAAGACACACAAATTATGGCTTTGATATCACAGGAATGGAATTGTGTGCCATATTTACAACCCGATAAACCACATTACACCTCCTTAAGATTCCACAGGATGCTATAATTAAACGTTATATCTACAGGTGACTTGTTATACCTGTGGAATGCTACTCACTCCCATCAGTTATTCATATTCTTTGAGAAAAATTCTAAGAATGGGTCTAATAAATAGCTAGTGTATCTAGATGTTATCTGAGTTTCACTACAAAGGCATTATTAATTCCTCCGCTGCGTTTACTGAAGGTGCAGGTAGCTGGGGAGT
Source organism: Meconema thalassinum (assembly GCA_946902985.2). Lineage (NCBI taxonomy): Eukaryota > Metazoa > Arthropoda > Insecta > Orthoptera > Tettigoniidae > Meconema > Meconema thalassinum. The sequence goes on from OX336393.1 coordinate 332,791,129, forward strand.
AATTTGTGCTTGTCTAGGACCATGTTACTTATGATGGTCAACTTTATTCCCTAATTGAAAAGCCTCAAGAACACCCACCGGAGTGTGAGGCTATATATTAAGCGCTGAGACTATAAGTATCCGGGACTATTAAATACATTCCATTCTTTTAGAAATACAGTCTTCATATGATAAATAATGTATTACTACGTTCCTGCATGCAACTTGGATGTAAGAGTAAGAATTCCTCTCCACCTATCATGAGAGGTATGGGCGAGTTCCATTCTTCCTGGTATGTTCGTTTGTAGCAGGAGGATCAGGAATTATGAAGGCGATGTACTCTATAATAATAATAATAAGTCAAAAAGGATTTGGAAAGAAACAATATCAGAGAAGAAGGTACACCACAGAGAGATATTTTAGGCAAAATTGCTAAAGATGAAAGGATTCCAAGGGAGGAAGGGAACGAAAACCGGATCAAAATGATCCGAGGAAAGGAAGAGGAAACATAGTGAGATTATAAAGGAATATTGGAGGAAGAAGAGGGAACAGCAAAGGACAAAGCATTGAAATAGGCTCGTGGTTCCTAGACGACCGAATCGATAATAATAATAATAATAATAATAATAATAATAATAATAATAATATCAATAATATGAAAATCCACAGCCTGCTTCCAGTCGACTGATCGAGTCAGGGAATGGAATATGTCCCATCTAGCAGCGAGGATATGAACTGTGCCGGCTGCCGAAGCCTATCATACTCCCCTGGGTCAATGATTAAATGAATGACAGATGAAATGATGGTGAAGAGCGTTGCTGGAATGAAGTTTTGTGACAGGGGAAACCGGAGTACCCGGAGAAAAACCTTCTGCTTCCACTTTGCCCTGCACAAATCTCACGGATCCAGTGGTGAGAGGCCGGCGTGCTGCCGCCTAAGCCACGGAGGCTCACAATAATATCAATAATAATCGATCTCTTTTTAAAGACGAAGAGAATAATGAAAAGAAAGTATTGAGGTCCAGTCTGATCAGAGGGAACCTGCATCCAACGGAAGACATGGGAGCTTTATCAGCATGCTGAAAAGAACGCTGACATTTTCAGGAAAAGGCGATTGAAGTTCTACGGCCACATTCTCACAATGAACAATGACAGGCTCACTAAAAGGATTCTCAACTTTGCTCTCTCAATGAAAGTTAAGAACAACTGGCTTAGTGAAATAGAAAAAGACCTTCAAGAAATTGGCATCGCAAAGGAAATTATACAAGATCGATTCCAGTTTAAAACAGCAATCAACAACCATCGTCTTGCTGAGGAAATGAATACCAGGCCCAATAAATCATGGACTGGAGAACGGAGGAAGATTTTCAATGCCAAAATGGAGAGTTTTTGGGAGAAGAACAAATGAACATCATCAGCCCCATACGTTCTATCGTGCTCCATATATGGCCATAACAGTTTGCCACGGTGGGTGAGTGGTTAACGTGTTGATCTACTAACCCCCAAGCTTGCTGGTTCGCTCCTGGCCGTGGTAAGTGATTTTTGAAAGACGGCAAAAATTACGACACCTATGTCATACGATGTTGGCATGTCAAAGAACCCATTTGAATTCAGTAGGCCAAGTTCATAATGGCAAAATTAATCTCGGGAGTTTCCGCCAACACAAAGTTTCTCATTTCTCTACTAGAAAGCGCTATAGTGTTCAAGGAGCTTAGATATCTAACCTCCTTGACTTTCATAGTGCTTCAAGGAACAACGAAATTCGACATGCAAGCTACCCTGTGGGTGGCAAATAACAAAGCTTGCACCCGGCACCGAGGCCATACCGTATTATTATATTATTATTATTATGGGCATAACGATGAAAAAATAAATCAGCCGGCGATTGTTCTTGAAAATAATGACTGCCAGTTGTATTGGGACCAAACTATTCTGACTGATCAATCGTTATCACACAACAGTCCGGATCTGGTGGTTGTTAGCAAGAAGATGAAGTAAGAAGATAAGGAGGGATGGGTTCGAATCCTACATCAGTCATCCCAGAAGTGGTTTACTGTGGTTACCCACTTCTACTTTTGCGGAATGCTGAGATGGGGCCTACAATTAAGGCAATGGCCACTTCCTGCCCAAATCCTACCCACAATTACCAATACAAACCCTGCCGGAGTCGTCGGTTTTCTAGGAGCGTTAAAAATCCCTCAGTATGCCTTCCTGCGGAGGGGGAGTAAAGCCGACGGTCCTATGTCATAGATGTATGACATGTTAAAGAACCTTACACTAATTACACCTGTGTGAAGCTAAATTACATATAGGTTAAACATTCGACAAACGCTCTTAGGTTCTGCCAGGAGCCGACTGCGTTTTTTTTTGTCGTGTGGCCCCCTCAGAGGCCGAGTGCAGGTCTTTCTATTCGACGCCCGTGGGCGACCTGCGCGTCGGGATGAGAGATGGAATGGATGAAGGTGAATGAATGAAACTGGGCAAGGATGTGGAAGGAATCGGCCGTGGCCTATCAGAAGGTACCGTCCCAGCATTTGCCTGGTGTTGAAAATGGGAAACTACGGAAAACCATTTCAAGGACGGCCGACGGTGGGGCTCGAACCCACGCGTCTACCGAGTCAGCAGAGAGCTTGGTCCCATGACCTAATGCTGCGCTTTAGCCAGCTGAGCCACTACTGTCGGTAGCCGACTGCGGTGGCATCTGGTAATCAAGTTCTGAACTAGTAGTCGTTGACGGTGGCGTTTGGCGGCAAAAGTAGGACCTACTTGAAAAAATGCAATATCTGCAGTCCACACTTGAATTGAAAACAGTTAACACACACTACTGTAATACAGTCATCACAATTAACACCGGTTATCAGACAGATTCTACACACACCCAAAGTACACGTGGCTACATGACCTCATTGTCGCAGCCCCTAAACTGAGGAACCAACCAACCACACACAATAGTACAGCCATCACAGTGATACAGGCTATCAAATATAATCCCCACACACCCAAGTACACGGGACTCCATGCCCTCGATATCGCACAGCCCCTAAACGAATCAACAACAACAGACCCCTCAAAATAAAGACCAGTTACTCCCAGAATCAGTGATTTCCGCCAAACGGAATCAATTACAACGCATCCTGTTCTTATTTCCCACAGCCTTGGGGACAACATATGTGACCGCCTAACTGCTCTCTCCCATGGAGTTTCTGATCCCTTGTTTCCGGTAATCTCAGCGGCTATAACTTTATCTTCGTGGAATCATGTTGTTCGCTATGCATAACATTGTCTGGATCTCATAGTTCCTCATCGTTCCTGGGAGCTGATACTAGGCGAGCTGCAGTAAGTCCGGAGATCGATGACTCGCATCCCAGCGCTTACAGTAGCAATCCTAAGTGTGGTCTTCTCACACTCACTCCTGGAAAATGACGGATGGTTCAGTCACCAGTGTCCTCAGTCTTTATTTATTTATTTATTTATTTTTATTATTTATCGTATGGCTTTTGGTGCCGGGAGTGTCCAAGGACATACTCGGCTCGTCTGAGTCTGTAGCTGCTTCCAGCAGACACCCTTAGGGTTAGCTACAAGTTCCGTTCAATTTCAAGTAGTTCTAACTTTCGCTACCAGATATCAATGATACCTAGTGGTGAACGTTGGAACTTTGATAGAGCGTTCCGACGAAATCTAACCTAACAATTTAGCTTCACACAAGCTTAGTCTGTGGAAGGATCTTTTACATGCCATAAATCTATGACATGGGACCGCCGGCTTTACTTCCCCTCTGAAGGAAGGCATACTGAAGGACTTTGAACGCTCTTAAAAATCCGACGACTTCGACCGGGTTTGAACCCGCTATCTCGGGCACAGCAGTTCAGCATGCTACCAACTACGCCACCGAAGCAGCTTTTGTTTATGGTATGAGGCTGGAATGGAATACACACAGCCTCATGAGGCAAAACTGATAAAAATGGGTTTGATTCCCACTTTAGCCATACTGAAAATGGTTGATTAATTTAGGGGCTTTGCTACATTATGGTCATGCAGTTCAGTGTACTTTGGTGTGTATGCAGTGTGTCCGCCTCGTGGCTTCCCCACGTCTATTCTAGGCGAATGCCGAGATGTTACCTAAATCAAGGCCTTGGACGCCATTTACCCAAAACCTAGCCCTAATCACAAATAAGCACACTGCTTCAGCCATCACAATAACACCAATTATAACTTGCCACGGTAGGAGAGTGGTTATCGTTTCGGACTATCAACCCCAAGTTTGCAGGTTCGCTCCTGGCCCTGGTAAGTGATTTTTGAAAGGCGACAAAAATCACGGTACGCATGTCGTACGTTGTTGGCATGTTAAAGAACCCATTTGATTTCAGTAGGCCGTGTTCATAATGGCAAAATTATTCTCGGGATTTTCGACCAACACAAAAACTTCATCCTTTCTCTACTAGAAAGCGCTATAGTGTCAAGGAGCTTAGATATCTAACCTCCTTGACTTTCAGAGCTCTCCAAGGAACAACAAAATTCGACATACAAGCTGCCCTCTGGGCGTCAATTAACAAAGCTTGCACCCGACACCCGAGGCCATACGATAGTATTATTAACACAGATTATCATCCAGATCACACACACACCCAAGTACACGAGGCTACATGACCATGATATCGCAAAATTCTTATATAAATCACCGTTTGAATACTGTCTGACAACCTGTATCAGTGTGATGGCTGTAGTGGTGTGTGTAGATGTGGAATAGGAGAGGAAAACCACGGAAAACTATTTCCAGTTTGGCTGAGGTAGTAATCGAATCCACCTCTTCTGAGTTTTGTCTCACGAGAGTGAGTGACATCCGTTCCAGAGCATCAGGGTGCAAAGCCGAAGGTCGATGCTTTGAGTCGTACTGGGGTCATATATTTAATTCCCTAACTCTGTATAACCGGCCGCGGTGGCCGAGAGTGTTAACGCGCTGCCTCGGTAATTCGCTGGCATCGGTAGAGCTTAGGATCGAATTCCTCCTCAGCCGTCCTGAAAATGGTTTCCGTGGTTTCCCATTTTCACCACCAGACAAATGCCGGGACGATTCCGTTCAACATTCCATGGCCGAATTCCTTCCCAAGTACCTTCCATGACTGTTTCTTAATTAGACCCAACTTAGCGATCACCTGGGCATTCGGCCTTTCACCAATCCCAGTTGTATCTGCTGACAAAGTGTGCTCAGCTCCAAGATACCGTGCTTGCGACGGTAGAGGAATGATCCCTTGTAGAGTGAACCCGAGCTGGGAGGATAAGCGATTATTATTATTTATTATTTAGGCGAAATTCCCCTACAGGAGAGTGATTTAACTTAATAACATGATGTCATTTGGAGGTGTGTCTCCTCCGCTCCTCCCAAAATCTCTTCATTCTCTCGGAATGCTCCCTCTTCCTCTCATCCGTCGTAATGATCTTGGTTCAATCTTAACATTCGCGATTTTCGTCTGGCACTCAGTTCGGTCTTTGAAATTTTGTATGTTGATTACTTGTAAGCCACTCTGTACCTCTTTAAGCCATTCTGTGCCGCATTTACTCTGTGTTATGATACCAAGTAGTTTCTTTGGCAATTTCGAGGTGGCCATCCTGTGGATGTGAGTGTAAAATTTGCCTCTGCGTTTTCTAATTTCGCCTGTTATCTTATTGGCCTTTTGATAGAGTTCCATACTAGGTCTCTTCATCCAAATGCCGTTTCTGTTGATTGCTCCGTAGATCTTCCAGAGAATTTTTCGCTCCTGCGATCATTATTATTATTATTATTATTATTATTATTATTATAGCTCACCACGGTGGGTGAGTGGATATCGTGTCGATCTATTAACCCCAAGATTGCAGGTTCGCCCGTGGTAAGTGTTTTTTTTTTGAAAGGCGGCAAAATACGACACGCATGTCATACAATTTTGGCATGTCAAAGAACCCATTTGAATTCAGTAGGCCGTGTTCATAATGGCAAAATTAATCTCGGGAGTTTCCGCCAACACAAAGTTCCTCATTTCTCTACTAGAAAGCGCTATAGTGTTCATGGAGCTTAGATATCTAATATCTAACCTCCTTGACTTTCATAGTCAAGGAACAACGAAATATTTGACATGCAAGCTACCCTCTGGGTGTCAAATAACAAAGCTTGCACCCGGCATCCGAGGCCATACGATATTATATATTATATATTATTATTCTGTCGATTTTGGCCGTGGACCTCAGTAAACAATTGTCCGACTTATCAATCTCTTTTTCTCCTCCAAGGATTCCTTCATACGGTCGCTAAGTCTCCTCCTTCTGTCTTCAGACCAGTTGACTTTGGATTTTGATCTATGTTTTTCCTGACACCCTTTAAATTTTTCAGCCTTCCCTTATTATTATTTTTATTAATAATGATAATATTATTATTATGAGAAACAGTAAAGATAGCTTTGAAGCCATTTTTCAGTGTTGCCTTATTTGCAATATTAATATTTTTAGCTTTCAGTAGGTCAAAATAATTCTTCAATAGTTCGTAACAAATCTTAAGTCTGTAAATCTTAATCATATGTAATTTTCTCAACTAGGCTGGTTGGTTGCTTGGTTGGTTGGTTGGTTGGTTTCTCAGTTTAGGGGCTGCGACAACGCGGTCATGTAGCCCCGTGTACTTTGGGTGTGTGTTGAATTTGTCTGATAACCGGTGTTAATTGTGATGGCTATATTAGTGTGTGTTATCTGTGATTCAGGTAGAAGGATTGCAGACGATTATTTTTTTCAAGTAGTTCGTACTGTTGCTACCAAATGCCACCGTCCACGACACCTAGTTGCGGACGTAGCTACTAAATGTCACCTGAGTCTGCACCTGGCGGGAAACGTTGGAACTGATATATGGGTATCAAACTAACCTTCAAATTTTAGCTTCCACAAGTGTAGATAGTGGAGGGTTCATTTTCATGATATAAATCTATGACATGGGACCACCCCCTCCGAAGGAAGGCATACAGAGGATTTTAACGCTCTTAACATTCCGACGACTTCGGCCGGGTTTGAACCCGCGATCTTGGGCATAGAAACTCAGCATGCTACCAACTACGCCAACGAAGCCGCCAAAGAATGTTTACAAGTTGGCACCTCTGTATCAGTGTAATAATGACAACTAAACGCTTTTTAAGGGCTGCTATTCCCCTGGGAGTATGCCTTCAGAGAGAATGTATGAACTACAGCTCAGCTTCGTTCAAGTTTAACTTCCAAGCCCTCTGGTCTCAACATTCATAAGCTGTCTTCTGTTGCATTTCCCGGCTTCTTCGGAAGAACAAATGAGGGCTTTATACAGAGAAGGATTTAAGCGACAACACCACATTTGTTTGACTGCTGCTACTGGCTAGGCTGTCTTAACGAGAAACGTCTATTCTCGCCGGTGACAAATTTGGTCAGATAACTTCCAGCTTCTGTCTTTGCTTTAATCTGGTCGGAAACGTATTTGTTTTTTCTTCTTAACAAAAAACAAAAACAAAACATAGTTTGTTGCTTCAGTGGTATGTTTCCCACTTGTTAATCGTATCTACTAAATTCAAGATGTCTGAACATGGACCTATTTTGCCTCACCACTTTCTAAAGATTTTGTCTTTTAACCTTATTACCTCATCTCCCTATCATTCCTATTTAATTAGAGGCGTTCTAGTTTTTGTTTAAATTTCTCTATCTCGTAGTCTTGTTGGGAACATCGGAATCTGTACAGCTTCATTAAAGTGGACACTTGTATCGTCCCAAGACAAGGATTCCTTTGCTAGATTGAGGAGAGTTCTTGGCCGTAATTATGTTATGGCCACATTCCAATTAAATGTTAGGATGTGTAGAATCAGTTAAGAAGCAGGTTGAATGATATAAATGTAGAGAGAACCTGTTACATGTTTGGAGACGTCACACATTACTTCCTTCTCTTTGATTGAAATATATTCAATTCCAGTTCACATAAATGTACCACCACTGGAGTCATTTTACTTTTATAATAACCGGTTCTCTCCGATAATTATAGTAACTTTTATATTTCTATGGTGGTGGCATTTCGAAATGGGACTATGTGTCTAGGATATTCCAGCATTCCGATCTTTATCCCTGTACATACATTCGTTTTTGTGTGTATTTTGCGAATTTGTTCGAAAATTTTGCATAAATGACTACGAGTACGTGTAAAATAGTTTTATATAACTCTGTCTGTTTGCACGCTTGCAATGTGAAGGAAGGAAGGTAGAAAGAAAATAATAAAGAAAGAAAGAAAGAAAGAAAGAAAGAAGACAAGAAGAAATGAAGAAAGGATGGAAAGAAGAATAGGAAGAAAGGAAGAAAGGGCAGAGGAAGGAACGGTAAAGGAAGGGAAGAAAGAAAGAAAGAAAGAAAGAATGAAAGAAAGAAAGAAGGGAACGGTAAAGGAAGGAAGGAATGAAAGAAAGGAAGAAAAGGAAGGTAGAAATTGAAGATAGAAAAAATAAACGTAAGGTAAAGGAAGGAAGGAAAGAAAGAAAGAAAGAAAGAAAGAAAGGGAGGTATAGAATGAAGAAAGAAAAACTAAAGGTAAGTAAAGGAAGTAAGGAAAGAAGGAAGGACGGGAGGAAGGAAGGAAGGAATGAAATAAATAAATAAATAAAGAAATAAATAAAGAAAGAAAGAAAGAAAGAAAGAAAGAAAGAAAAGAAAGAAAGAAAGAAAGAAAGAAAGAAAGAAAGAAATAACGGTAAAGGAAGGAAGGAAGGAAGGAAAGAAAGAAAAGAAGGAAGGATAGAAAAAAAAGAAAAGAAGGAACGGAAGGAAAGAAAGAAAAGAAGAAATAAAGAAAGAGAGAAAGAAAGGAAGGAAGAAAAGACGTAGGGAAAGAAAGAAAGAAAGAAAGAAGGAAGGAAAGGAAGGAAGAAATAAATAAATAAATAAAGAAAGAAAGAAAGAAAGAAGAAAGAAAGAAAGAAAGAAAGAAAAGACGGAGGGAAAGAAAGAAAGGAAGAAAGAAAGAAAGAAAGAAAGAAAGAAAGAAAGAATGAAAGAAATGAAGGAGGAAAAGACGGAGGGAAAGAAAGAAAGAAAGAAAGAGAGATGGAAAGAAAGAAAGAAAGAAAGAAATTAAGAAAGAAAGAAATTAAAAAGAAAGAAAGAAAGAAAGAAAGAAAGGAAGAAAGGAAGGAAGGAAGGAATGGAAGAAAAGATGGAAGGAAAGAAAGAAAGGATCAGGTTATCCCCACAAGGAACTACCTTAAGTTCATTATCAAGGACGTTCCTCTACAAGATGACTATTGCAGATACGGTTGTTCAACATCTGAGGCATATCATATCAAGTTGTCTACATTTCTCAGGCACAGAAAATAGGAAGAACCATGATTATGTTGCCAAGATAATCCACCAAGAACTAGCTATATGTTACGACTTCAACTGCTGTACCAAGAGAAAGTGTCGTACTATAAATACGCCCCAGAAAGTGTGCTGGAAATTGACAACTATACCTCGTATTGGAATCGTACTGTATTGACAGACCAGTCAACCGTTCACAGCAAACCTTATCTGGTTCTTGTTGACAAACAATTACGGCACGCCACCTTACAGATGTGGCAATCCCAAACAGGAGCAACAAAACATGTTGGAAAGCTGTCAAAATACAGAAAGCTTTCAGAACTGATCAAGAAGTTGATTCATTTGAGGGAGTTGGACATCATGATAATTTAGCTTCGTGTACTGGTATCAGATAACCTGTGTTATTGTGTTGACTAAGTGTTTGTGTTTGTAATTCAGGTAATGTTTAGGAGGGAGGTAGCCATGGTCTTAAGTTAGGAGTCATCCCAGCATTCGCCTGAAGTAGAAGTGGGAAAATGAGGAAAATCACTTCCAGGATGGCTGAGGTGGGAATTGAACCCACCTCTTGTCAGTTTTGCCTCAAGAGGCTGAGTGGACTCCGTTCTAACCCTCAGCCCAGAATTAAATTTGTTGGCAGAGCCAGGGATGATAGCCAATAATGCTAGCCGCTACACCACGAGATACTCCAGATCAAGAAGCAGTGGCATATGGGGCAAATCAGGATACTTCCTATGATAATATCCAATTCTGATGTGTCTCTGAACAACTCTCAAAGAACTCAGCAATATTTCTAGATTTGTGCCGTGTCTTGTGTGGGTTTTCGCCTAGGACACCAAGATGGCTCATCAGCTGTCTCTTGGTGTCTCCGTCCGGAACCTCACAGGAGTAGCGAACTGCGCGCTACCACCCTTTTTATGAAGCGCACCTGCGCCTCTTTTCTGCGAGAACTAAAAGCTCAAGCAGCCATAACGTTCCTATGGAGGCTTCCAAAAATATGGTATATTGGCTTTCTCGGCCAGTGAATTAAAACTCAGCAATTTTTCTAGGTTTGTGCCGTGTTTTAATTCACTGGCCGAGAAAGCCAATATTCCATCTTTTGGAAGCCTTCATAGGGAGCTTTTATAGCTGCTTGAGCTTTTAGTTCTCGCAGTAAAGAGGCGCAGATGTGCTTCATATAAAGGGAGGTAGCGCGCAGTTCGCTACTCTTGAGGGGTTCCGGGTGGGGACACCAAGAGCCCGCTGATGAACCAGCTTGTTGTCCTAGGCGAAACCCCACACAAGACACGGCACAGACCTAGAAATATTGCTGAGTTTTAATTCACTGACCATGAAAGCCAATATACCAACTCTCAAAGAAATAAAGTTGAACCCAGGCCTTCGTAAAATTCTGAAGAAGAAGACATTCATACTGTCGACATGTCAAATAGCAATGTTGTTAACGTTGCCTTGGATTATCAGGCATAAAGGAGTGAGGTCGAATCGTTATGATGCTATAGAAAACAGTCACCAAGAGACTGAAGAAATGAAAATGAAAATCCACAGCCTGCTTCCAGTCTCCGACCGGGTCAGGAATGGAATGAATGAAGCCCCCATCTAGCGGCGAGGATATGAACTGTGCCGGCTGCCGAGGCCTGACGCACTCCTCTGGGGCAATGATTAAATGAATGACAGATGAAATGAAATGATAGTGGAGAGTGTTGCTGGAATGAAATTTTGACAGGGAAAACCGGAGTACCCGGAGAAAAACCTGTCTGCCTCCGTTTTGTCCAACACAGATCTCACATGGAGTGACCGGGATTTGAACCACGGACCCAGCGGTGAGAGGCCGGCGTGCTGCCGCCTAAGCCACGGAGGCTTTGTAACAAGAGACTGAAGAATTTGGTGTTTATTTAATGTCTGGGATAGAAAAAGTTTCAATTGCAGTAAATGTGCTCTTAATGCGTACGCGCATGAGCAAAACACGAGGGCTATTTTTAAGTAAGTGCCGTTTTTAGTCTACTTTCGATTTTTGCAAAAAATGAAAGTAGACTTATGAGATCAACACAGGGTGAAAAAAGTGTGTCTGTCTGTGTGTGTGTGTATGTGTGTGGGTGAGTCTGTGTGTGTGTGTGTGAGTCTGTGTGTGTGTGTGTGAGTGTGTGTACTCTGAATGTCTGTCTCCCCCCCCCTATCAATTCGAACACGGTGAATGCGAATTGAACGAAATTTGGTACAAAGGTAGCACTAGCAAAGGACACCTCAGTGTCATGTTTTATATCGCCGCCATCTTGACGGAAACGTAATGGCGGCCACACAAATGTTCAAAGCTTAAATCAAATTACGACTAACCTAATCATCCGATCTCTACCAAATTTTGCAACAACATACCTTTATGGGGGAAGCATCCTTTGACCAAACCAATAGGCCATCAGCGTAATAGTTTGCGGATGGCGGCCATCTTTGTGTGAAAATGGATTCCCCCTATTATTTCGAACACGGTGCAACCGAATGGAACGATATTTGGTACAGAGGTAGTACTAACAAAAGGCACCTCAGTGTCATGTTTTATATCGCCGCCATCTTGACGGAAACGTAATGGCGGCCACACAAATGTTCAAAGCTTTAATCAAATTACGACTAACCTAATCATCCGATCTCTACCAAATTTTGCAACAGCATACCTTTGTGGGGTGAGCATTCTTTGACCAAATTAATAGGTCATCAGCGTAATAGTTTGCGGATGGCGGCCATCTTTGTGTGAAAATCGATTCCCCCTATTAATTCGAACACGGTGCAACCGAATGGAACGAAATTTGGTACAGAGGTAGTACTAACAAGAGGCACCTCAGTGTCATGTTTTATATCGCCGCCATCTTGACGGAAACGTAATGGCGGCCACACAAATGTTCAAAGCTTAAATCAAATTACGATTAACCTAATCATCCGATCTCTACCAAATTTTGCAACAACATACCTTTAGAGAGGAAGCATCCTTTGACCAAATGACTAGGTCATTAGCGTAATAGTTTGCGGATGGCGGCCATCTTTGTGTGAAAATCAATTCCCCGTATTAATTCAAACACGGTGAAACCAAATGGAACGAAATTTGGTACAGAGGTAGCACTAGCAAAGGGCATCTCAGTGTCATGTTTTATATCGCCGCCATATTGACAGAAACGAAATGGCGGCCACACAAATGTTCAAAGCTTAAGTTAAATTACGACTAACGTAACCATCCGATCTCTACCAAACTTTGCAACAATATTCCTTTATAGAGGGAGCATCCTTTGACCTATCTAATAGGTTATTAGCCTAATAGTTTGCGGATGGCGGCCATCTTTATGTCAAAATTGATTCTCCCTATTAATTCGAACACGGTAGAACCGAATGAACCAAATTTGGTACAGAGGTAGCACTATCAAAGGGCACCTCAGTGTCATGTTTTATATCGCCGCCATCGTGACAGAAACGTAATGCCGGCCACACAAATGTTCAAAGCTTAAGTTAAATTACGACTAACATAACCATCCGATATCTACCAAAATTTGCAACAACATTCCTTTATGGAGGGAGCATCCTTTGACCAATCTAATAGGTTATTAGCCAAATAGTTTGCGGGTGGCGGCCATCTTTATGTCAAAATTGATTCCCCCTATTAATTCGAACACGGTGGAACCGAAAGGAACGAAATTTGGTACAGAGGTAGCACTAGCAAAGGGCACCTCAGTGTCATGTTTTATATCGCCGCCATCTTGACTGAAACGTAATGGCGGCCACACGAATGTTCAAAGCTTAAATCAAATTACGATTAACCTAATCATCCGACCTCTACCAAATTTTGCAACTACATACCTTTATGGAGGGAGCATCCTTTGACCAATCTAATAGGTCATTCGCCTAATAGTTTGCGGATGGCGGCCAACTTTGTGTCAAAATCGATTCCCCCTATTAATTCAAACACGGTGAAACCGAATGGAACGAAATTTGGTACAGAGATAGCACTAGCAAAGGGCATCTCAGTGTCATGATTTATATCGCCGCCATATTGACAGAAGCGTAATGGCGGCCACACAAATGTTCAAAGCTTAAATCAAATTACGACTAACATAACCATCCGATCTCTACCAAACTTGGCAACAACATACCTTTATGGAGGGAGCATCCTTTGACCAATCAAATAGGCCATTAGCCTAATAGTTTACGGATGGCGGCCATCTTTATGTCAAAATTGATTCCCCCTATCAATTCGAACACGGTGGAACCGAATGAACGAAATTTGGTACAGAGGTAGCACTAGCAATGGGCACCTCAATGTCATGTTTTATATCGCCGCCATCTTGACGGAAACGTAATGGCGGCCACACAAATGTTCAAAGCTTAAATCAAATTACGATTAGCCTAATCATCCGATCTCTACCAAATTTAGCAACAACATACCTTTATGGAGGGAGCATCCTTTGACCAAACTAATAGGTCATCAGCCTAATATTTTGCGGATGGCGGCCATCTTTGTGTGAAAATCGATTCCCCTTATCTATTCGAACACGGTGAAACCGAATGGAACGAAATTTGGTACAGAGGTAGCACTAGCAAAGGCCAACCTCAGTGTCATGTTTTATATCACCGCTATCTTGACGGAAACGTAATCGCGGCCACCCAAATGTTAAAAGCTAAAATGTAATTACGACCAACCTAATAATCTAGTCTCTACCAAATTTTGCAACACCATATCTTTATGTGGGAAACATATTCAGACCAAACTGCAAGAACATCAGCCCAATAGTTTGCAGATGGTGGCCAAGTATGTGTGCAAATCGATTCCCCCTATCAATTCAAACACGGTGAAACCGAATTGAACGAAATTTGGTACAGAGGTAGCACTAGCAATGGGCACCTCATATTCATTTTTAATATCCCTATAGCACGTTGTATTTCAACAAGCTACTACAACCAAAATTCAATCATACTCCTTGAAAAGGACAAAGAGTTATAACAATACCCATGCATTTAGGAGAATGTAGGCTATATGTTCTTTACTGAACATCTTGTTTTAATTATCCAAATGTTTTATTTTGAAACCACATTTATTTTTAGGTTTTACATACCTTCCTCTATTAGCCTACTTTCGATTTTTGCAAAAAATGAAAGTAGACTTATGAGATCACTACAGGGCGAAAAAAGTGTGTCTGTCTGTGTGTGTGTGAGTCTGTGTGTGTGTGTGTGTGTGTGTGAGTGTGTGTACTCTGAATGTCTGTCTCCCCCTATCAATTCGAACACGGTGAGGGCAAATTGAACGAAATTTGGAACAGAGGTAGTACTAGCAAAGGGCACCCCAGTGTCATGTTTTATATTGCCGCCATCTTGACGGAAACGTAATGGCGGCCACACAAATATTCAAAGCTTAAATCAAATTACGATTAACCTAATCATCCGATCTCTACCAAATTTTGCATCAACATACCATTATGGAGGGAGCATCCTTTCACCAAACTAATAGGTCATTAGCCTAATATTTTTCAGATGGCGGCCATCTTTGTGTGAAAATCGATTCCCCCTATTAATTCGAACACGGTGAAACCGAATGGAACGAAATTTGGTACAGAGGTAGCACTAGAAAAGGCCACCTCAGTGTCATGTTTTATATCACCGCCATCTTGATGGAAACGTAATCGCGGCCACCCAAATGATAAAGGCTAAAATGTAATTACGACCAACCTAATAATCTAGTCTCTACCAAATTTTGCAACAACAAATCTTTATGTGGGAAGCATATTCTGACCAAACTGCTAGATCATCAGCCCAATAGTTTGCAGATAGTGGCCAAGTATGTGTGCAAATCGATTCCCCCTATCAATTCAAACACGGTGGAACCGAATTGAACGAAATTTGGTACAGAGGTAGCAATAGCAAAAGGCACCTCAGTGTCATGTTTTATATCGCCGCCATCTTGACGGAAACGGAATGACGTCCACCCGAATGTTAAAAGCTTAAATCAAATTTAGACCATTCTAATAATTTGATCTCTACCGGATTTTGCAACAACATGCCTTTTTGTGGAAAGCATCTTATGACTGACTACAAGGTCATCAGCCCAATAGTTTGCAAATAGCGGCCATGTATGTGTGCAAATCCATTCCCCAGATCAATTCAAACACGGTGAAACCGAATTGAATGATTTTTTTTACAGAGGTAGCACTAGCAAAGGGCACCTCATATTCATGTTTAATATCCCTATAGCACGTTGTATTTCAACAAGCTACTACAACCAACATTCAATTATACTCCTTGAAAAGGACAAAGAGTTATAACAATACCCATGCATTAAGGAGAAAGTAGGCTATATGTTCTTTACTGAACATCTTGTTTTTCTACATAGTTGCCTTGTTTATTTAGGCACTTGTCATACCTTAAAACGTTGAAATTCTTCTGCCTAAAAGTTTGCCTCCTGTTCTGACAACCAAGAATTCACGACTGATTTCACTTCTTCGGGGTTTGTTTGGGTTTGACCTTGACAGGAGAGGTTGAGTGTCGACATTCCATTGACTGTTGCTTGGTTTCAGGGGTGGAATGGGAACAAGGCACCAGGTATAGATGATATACAGATTGAGTTGCTACTCTGCATAGGAGATGAAGGTCTGATCAGGTTATTTCACTTGGTGTGTAGGATTTATGAGACAGGTGAGGTACCCCCTGATTTCAAGAAGAATGTTATCATCCCTATACCAAAGAAAGTGGGAGCTGACAGATGTGAAGATTACCGTACAATCAGCTTGATTACTCATGCTTCAAAGATCCTGTCTAGAATAATTTACAAGAGGATTGAAAGCCAGATAGAAACGGAGTTGGCTGAGGACCAGTTTGGTTTCAGGAGAAATGTAGGAATAAGGGAAGCTGGACTAAGTCTTAGGCTGATTTTGGAAGGTAGAATAAGGAAAGATAAGAGAACGTTCATGGCATTTGTAGACTTAGAAAAGGCTTTTGATAACGTTGATTGGACTAAATTGTTTGACATTTTGAAATCTATTGGAATAAAGTACAGGGATAGGAGGGTGATATACAATCTATACAGAAACCAGACAGCAGTCATTCGAGCTGAAGGATATGAGAGAGAAGCTGGTATTCAGAAAGGTGTAAGGCAAGGCTGCAACTTATCACCCATACTTTTCAATCTTTACATTGAACAAGCAATGAAGGAAATTGGAGAAAAATTTTAAGTGTGAGTGAAGATTCAATGTGAAATAATTTCAACTCTGAGATTTTCTGATGACATCGTCATCTTGGACGACAAGCCTGAGGATTTGAATGAGTTTTTGAATGGTATGGATTCCGTCTTACGGAAGGACTTCATGATGAAAATTAATAAATGTAAAACAAAAATACTGGAATGCAGCCGAAATAAATCAGAAACCTCTATGGAGATCCAATTGGCAGGTGAAAAGCTGAAAGAAGTAGGAGACTTCTGTTACTTAGGAAGCAGAATAACCAGTGATGGACGAAGCGAAGAGGATAGAAAAAGTAGGTTGGCTCAGGCAAGGAAAGCCTTTCTACAAAAATGGAATCTGTTGACATCGAATATAGATTTAGGTATTAGGAAGTCATTTTTGAAAGCCTTTGTCTGGAGCGTGGCGCTCAATGGAAGTGAAACTTGGACTATTGGTGCAGCAGAAAAGAGGAGAATTGAGGCATTTGAAATGTGGTGTTACAGGAGAATGATGAAGATCAGATGGGTAGATAGGGTTACAAACGAAGAGGTATTAAGGCGAGTGGGAGAGGAGAGATGTTTCTGGCGACTGCTAATGAAGAGAAGAGATAGGTTGGTAGGACACATACTAAGACACCCAGGAATAGCAAGCTTAGTTATGGAAGGAAGGGTCGAGGACAAGAACTGTAGGGGTAGACCAAGGTTAGAATATGTTAAACAGATTGCCTCGGATGTAGGGTGTGGTAGCTATGTAGAGATGAAACGATTAGCTCAGGACAGGGAGGCATGGAGCGCTGCATCAAACCAGTCAAAAGACTGAAGACTCAAACAACAAAAACATGGGATACCCATGTTCCATCTCATGTGATGATTCGACTCAACATGTCATCCGCTTCTTGCTCCGAGTGATTTCCACCTCTTTTCGCAGCTGAAACGTCATCTTGGTGGGAAGCGCTTCGCCGACGATGAAGAAATAAAAACAGCCGTGAAACTTGTAGAGAAATAGAGGAAGGTACGTAAAAACTGAAAATAAATGTGGTTTCAAAATAAAATGTTCGGTTAATTTAAAAAGAACGGACCTTACTTAAAAACAGCCCTCGTAATAATAAAATGCAGCAAATCACAGGGGGCTGTCCAACAATTGAATTTACTTATTACTTCAATAGGCTTGTAATAAGGAATGCTTTTGAGTCGATCAACACGAATTCTGCCCAATTATATTATGCGGGAAACAAGTATTTACATAGTCTACCCTACAAACTAACACGCTTTATGAGCAAATACCTACTTAATTGGATGACATGTTGTAAACGTCACGCGTTCATCCTCAGATCTTGTTCACTTAGGCTTAACTAGTGTACGATGTTTATGAAAAACACTTAAACACATATAAATATACACAATAATTATTAACTGAACAGGATGTGAGGATGAACGCATGACGTTCGAAACATGCCATCCAATTAAGTAGGTATTTGTACATAAAAGCTTTATTATAAATGTAAACATTATGTGTCAGAAAACTGTATCATAATGAGGCTCGTTATAACACTATTTTTCATTATGAAACAGTTTCTCCCACCAATCAGAGCTCAAGAAACAGTTGTGTGACCAATTAGGTAAGGACACCTTCGCGCATGCGCTCAAAATCCAACATGTCTATATAAATTACCGACATGGAAAGTGGTCCATATGTTCGCGTAAATAAACTGGCGAATATGAGACAAGAAATAGCACTGCACCTTAATATCTCCAAATCCAATTTCTACACAGCGCATTGCTTTCAAACGACTTCGGTGACAATATTAGTGAAGGCTAGAGCTGGACGGCAGGCTGTAAACAATAGGTGTTCTGCGTTGGCAGGCAAAGTGAAAGGTCTCTGCTTTCGGAGTGCCTTGACCCTCGCATGCACTCTGTTCAGTCAGCAAAGCCAGCGCTAACTGAATTAACTGAATCCCACAGATATTTATGAATATTTATGTTAAAACATATAATAAAGTTATAATTATCGTCGAACATAAACAGTCGTATGCAACTCGCCTACAATGGTAATTAAGACACTCGTGTCTTAATTATTGCCATTATAGGCTCGATGGATAATGTACTAATTTATGTTCGACTATGGCGAAATGTAAATATTATATGTCAGAAAACTGTATCATAATGAGGGTCATTATAGTACTATTCTTCATTATGAAACAGTTTCTCCAGCCAATCAGAGCTCATTCATTGACCAATTAGGTAAGGATAGCTTCACGCATGCACTCAAAATCCAACATGTTGGACATGAATTACATGATTTGAAAGTTCAAATTGAATATAGCATCAACCATTGTAGTTACAATCCCAAACACAAAGACAAAATCAGCACGAACCTTTACGGTGACAAGAAAATACTATGACATATGCAAGAAATGTATGAATCTACGTCCAGAAGTTAGCAACACAGCATCGTTGTATATAAATTACCGACATGGAAAGTGCACCGTCCCAAATAAACTGGCGAATATGAGACAAGAAATAGCACTGTACCGGTACCTTAATATCCCCAACTCCAATTTCTACACAGCGCATTCCTTTCAAACGACTTCGGTGACATTATTAGTGAATGCTAGTTCCGATCGGCACTAGACATGATGCAGGCTGTAAACAATAGCATTGCCAAGCAAAGTAAATGGTCCCTGCTTTCGAAAATCTTTGACCCACGCATGCGCTCTGTTCAGTCAGCAAACCACCCAGCGCGCTCTGTTCACTAACTGAAGTTACTGAATCCCACAGATATTAATGAATATTTATGTTAACACATAAAGTTATAATTATCGTCGAACATAAACAGTCGTATGCAACTCGCCTATAATGGTAATTATGACACTGATATGGAAATTATAAAACTCGCTTTGCTCACTTTATAAACATACTCGTGTCTTAATTATTGGTATTATAGGCTCGTTGCATAATGTACTATTTTAATATTTGAATTGCAACCAATGGCCATAGCAAGGTAATTCAATTGAACGCGCGTAGACTCCTCCAACAAGTTCAATTTCTAGTAGTTCCAATTTTGGCTACACTTTTTGTAGTGGTAGATTCTCTTACATGCCATAAATCTATGACATGAGCCCGCCGGCTTTCCTTCCCCTCCGAAAGAAGGCATACTGAAAGATTTTAACGCTCTTAAAAATCCGACGACTTCGGCCGGGTTTAAAACCGCGATCTTGGGTACAGCAGTTCAGCATGCTACCTACTACGCCACCGAAGCCATCTAAAGTTACATTATAAATTATTAATTTCACGTAATTCTTTTCAGGATTACAATTGGGTACAATCATGTTGACCGACTGAAACGCATTAAATCTCGGTTATAAAATTAAGTTTTTAGCCTCAATCGCTGACTCTCCCTCATATAAATAAGATGATTTTAATAATTTCCGTGTCAATCCTGCGACGTCTGTCATGTTGTGACGTATCTTGAGGTAATGAACTGATGGTGTATCTTGAGGACGCTGTCACAGCAGACCAAGAGACTGATGGGCCACGCAGATAGCCTCCTCCACTCCGTTACTCGGAGATGACAAATCTTGTCCAGTGTATGTCAGCGATAAGCCCTTGCTCCTGCATCCCGGACGGTGCCGTTACGGATATGACCTGTACTTCCGGCATCACGTGTGTCTGTTCCATTGTCTGCAGTGCCCCCTCCCGTCATTTGAGCGACCATTAGAACATGATACGGCCCAACAAAGGAATTCTATCTCCAGTTAGAGCTCTTCTGTGAAGAATGTTACATTCAAAGAATTGCTCTGTCAGTTTCTGTGACCTCTTCATTCGTATGCGATTGGTCCAGCGATACTAGAGTTAGTATGAGGCACTCCCTAGGAGTATAATGAGAATGGAATAATACCTTCAATAGGTTACCTATCCTGGGGGAAATTCGATGAAGTGCCAACTTACGTCTACATTTTCAGGAGTTAACCAACATCATACAATCATTGAAAAATGACAAAGCCCCTGGAGATGATGGAATCATTGCAGAGTTATGGAAACTGGCTGACGACAACCTCATTCACAGAATACATAATATAATATCCGATATTTGGATGACCGAACAAATCTCCACAGAATGGAAATGTGCACTTATGCACCCGCTTCTCAAAAAGGGTGATAAGTTGGACCTGAACAACTATAGAGGATTTTCCCTCCTCGCAGGAGCGTACAAAATTCTTTCAAAAGCTCCCTTGAATAGATTTGAACCTCAAATAGAGGCACCTATAGGAGAATATCAAGCAGGTTTCCGTGAGGGGCACTCTTGCACTGAACAAATTTGGAATCTGAAGACAACCTTGTAAATACGGTCTTATAGAAACACCGTGGTTACCTTCGTGGGTTTCAAAATGGCCTACGACTCCGTCGACAGACCAACTCTCTTCAGCATTCTGAAAGAGTTCAAAGTTGATAAGAAAACCAGGGCAATAGGCCTAATTCAACAAATTCTCATTGATACTACAACAAAGGTAAGTTTGGTGGAGGAATTTCTCAACTTTTTGAAATACACATTGATAGTCCTGGAAAATATAATCTGAACTTGGAAAAGAGAGGTTAAGGGAATACACATTGGTAAAAAAAGAGAGTATAGAGCTAATATCAAATGTTTGGCGTTTGCTGATGACCTTGCCATATTAACGAATACCAGACAAGAAGCAAAGCATGCAATAGAAAAATTACATGAAATTTCACAAAGGGCCTGGCCTCCTGATATCTTATGAAGAAACTCAGTACATAGAACGATCCCCATCCGAAAATCTACCCATGAAAACGCGATATGGTTCTATATCAAGAGTTTCCCATTTCAAATACTTAGGAGAAATCATCCAACCTTCAGACCTAAACATAATAGCAAATCAAGACCGAGGAAAATTACAGAGAGCGTACAGACTTACCTGGAATCATTACAACAAAAAATCGATCTCAGTTAATGCAAAACTAAGACACTACAAAACAGTAGTTCTTTCTAAAGAACTTTATGCCGCAGAAACAACACTAATTCATAGACACTCAAAAATTAAAGAAATAGAAAAAAAACGTAAAATCCTCCGAAATTTTTTGGACCAGTGAATGAAGAGGGAGTATGGATTAAGAGACCATCATCGGAAATGTATAAAACCATAGAAACTATCACCGACACTCTCAGAAAGAGACGGGCTAAATTTATTGGTCATATATACTGAATGGACCAGCACAGAATTACAAAACAAATTTTCAACATCACCCTCACGAATAAAAGCAAGTCCATATGGATACAGGAAACTGAAGACATCAAACAGCTAAACATCACGATGCATGACATGAATGATAAGGTTAAATTTAGAAAAACCATAATGAAACATAAATTTAGCAAAGAACTGCTACCAAAGATCCCAGGAAAAAAGTGGACGGACGAACGGAAGAAAGAACATAGTGCACAAATGAAGAGGATTATGGAAGAACGTCACCGCAAGACTGGGTTGTCATGAATTTTTCAAGTTCACACGCTCTCTTAAAAAGGAATATACGATAGTAATATTCATAATTGGGGTTGGATATTAATGCCCGTAAAATGTACAAATACCCTTAAAATTGCAAACAGTTTACTATGATATCTGGTTTCTGAATATAAATTCAAATTCAGGCAGAATAAAATAGTACCGTTTAGTAAAGATAAAATTTATCTAATAAGTTACCCAGAGTTAAGAACTAGGCAATGTAAATAACTTACTAAGAAATTAAATTTAAAACCATAAATACCTTCTTGAAAAGATGAAACCGGCCGTGGTAGCTATGCGTGCTGAGGCACAAGGCCATGGGTCCAGGTTGCTCTGGACTCATTAGAAAAATGGGTTCAAACCCTACCTTCGGCTGTCTATGAAATGGTTTTCCACGATTTCCTATTTTCAGATCAATTCCAATACCAGGACCAAACCTTCTAATAGACCACGACCATGTTCTTCCAACTCCTCGTCTGGTTCCATTCAACTCCTCTCACAAGATTGGCATCAGGAAGAGCATCCGACTTTAAGATCCATCCGCCACATATAAATTAATCGCATCGTATCCCCAATCCCGTAGAAACAGGCATAATAAGGGATATAGGCTACATGAATATCCTTGAAAACTTTAAGGAAAGTAAAGTACACCCAAGAAGTACTTCAAATGCATATAAAATGCAATAAACCCCGATAAGTATTGATAAATTCACTTAATAAATTGAATAAAATCCATAAGAAATGCCCTATTCCACAAAATTAGAGAAATATGCAAAAAATGCCCTAACAATGTTTAGTTCACTACTTCTTACTCTGAGACACATTTATATAAAACTCATTAATAAATTCGGCTTACCAAAAAGATGCAAAGTCATCGAAATCCCAGCCCTAGTTATAATGCTTCAGATTATAATAATATTTTGGCATTGAATAACATTGAGTATCAAAAGAGGAAGTCAGTAAAGCATCTTAAATTAGGTACAAAATTAACAAACAGGAAGCATGTACAGTATATCACAAGACATATTTAGTGTTTTGCTTTCTTTACTGGCCAATTAAACTGAAAATAGCTTCATGGTAGATAGAGTATAATATAATACACATTTTGCCAAGACTCTCTGTAAAATTTCCCAAGATTAATAATATCATACTAGAAAATAATTTTCGCATTCTTGAAATAAATCTGTCCATAAGCTTCAATACTTAAGTCCAATGAAGTCAAGTCAATTCAAGTCAATTTAAAATTGAATTTGACATCTAATTTATAATTTATAATTTAAGATTTATAACTTTTAATAGTCTGCAAGCCTCTGTTTGCGAACAAGTTGTCTCCATGATGCACCATTAGGAGTTAGCACTAAGGTCTCCTTTGCTTCTACACCTGTAACCTTACGTTCTTCTGGGATTTTTATTAGGGCGTGGATGTATGACACACTAAGGACATTTCGTTGACATATGGCACTTCCATACACATACTCTCACCTTGTTCTACACTCCACATCAAGCTCTAATGTCAATCCAATTCTCCACATTTAATATCTGCCTCATCATCCAAAAAAGTACTTCCTGTTTATTTCTTCTCATGTACCAACAAATTTACATGTTAATGTTAATCTGAACTATATCTCTTCTCTGCTCATATTTTTCTACCATCTCACTAGAACATTACAACAGATACTCTAATAACTATGAACAAAACCCTATCTAAGTCTAAGAATATCAAAACTAAAAAGCATCATAAAAGGAGTATATAAAAAATCTAACTTGGATGAGCATGGCCTCCTCTCACTTTTACTACTGAACTATTGCAAGGAATATACAAGCTATGCACTAAGGCCTACAACAGTTCAGCAGTAAGAGGTAACCATGCTCTTAACCTAAAATTACTTCTAAGAACATGTCATCTCATTAGGTTACACACCCCTCACTTTGAGTTCGTTCATCACTGAATCGGACCATCAAATTCTAGGTCTACCACTGCTTCATAATTTTTAAAATTTTTAATTTTTGATTTTTGATTTTTAATTTTTAATTTTTAATTTTTAATTTTTAATTTTTAATTTTTAATTTTTAATTTTTAATTTTTAATTTTTAATTTTTAATTTTTAATTTTTAATTTTTAATTTTTAATTTTTAATTTTTAATTTTTAATTTTTTAATTTTTAATTTTTAATTTTTAATTTTTAATTTTTAATTTTTAATTTTTAATTTTTAATTTTTAATTTTTAATTTTTAATTTTTATTATAATGTTTAAATTTTAAAATTTTTAAATTTAATTTTATTAATTTTTAATTTTTTATGTTTTAATTTTCAATTTTTTTATTTTTTTTATGTTTTAATTTTCTATTTTTTAAATTTTAATTTATAAAATATTTTAATTTTAATTTTAATTTTAATTTTAATTTTAATTTTAATTTCAATTTTAATATTTACAGTGTAAATTAACATGTATACATTAACATGTACAAACCACACTTTTCAGAAAATTCACATCCACAGAATTTAAGTAGTATAAGGTAGGAATAAGTATTTTTGATAGGTGAAGAAGGCCGATGATGATAACAAATGGAGCTGTTGAATAATTAGTTCGTAATTTTAATAATCTTTTATTGCAGCCAATGGCCATAAAGGTCGTACATTTTACAGACAGTTAAGATGGAAGGCAGATAACTTAAATGACTGACGCATGCGCAACCTTCGGCTGTATACGGCATGACTCTACCACCCAGCTAACGGAGGATACATTTCAGTCCCGTTTACTTGAGTGTGGAATATGTCTGATAATCTGTGTCGTTGTGATGTCCCCACTAGTGTGATCAAAGATATCATCACACTAATACATTTAAACATTGACTTCTAGTTGTTGTCTTGCTGTGTAATTGTCCATTATCATTGCATTATTGAGATTGTAAATAGCCTATAAGTTACAGAAAGTTATTGATTTTAAGGTAAGATTTTTACTTGCAAGAAATCAAATCAAATGATTTACCCTCTAAAGATTCCAACATTTTTATTTTGTTTTCGTTTTACAGTTTATTTGCAGAAAGTTCAAATAATTATGTAGCCTACACATATCATTTGAGAGAGTTCTTAAGTACGTATGCAAGAAATCCACTTTTTTGAAGTGCGAAAGTTGAAAACGAGAATACATGTCCACCGTAAAGTCGGCAATCCCCTAATCAGTGACGTTAGCAAGGTGATATGGGTATTAGGAGTGGAGAGGAGATTCATTCCTTTTCCCCACCGTCTACTAAAACTTGCTGCAATATAACATCAACTCTGGATTCATGAGGGGGTAAACTTCATGATGTCCTTCCAGAGAATGGATAGCTTCTTGGCTATTGTTCGGCAGAATTGCCAGATCATCCGCAAAGTCCAAACATTTGAGATTAATTTTATCTTTAACTAGTTTGTCGGTATTAATCCCCTTAATTTATTTCATTATTAGTATTATTATGTGAAAAAGTAAACATAATGTTATTTGATTTAAAATTTAATACTAAACCATTGTTTTGTTCCAATCTTTATTGGATAAAGCTCTGAATTTAATTTTGAAGCATAGGGGTTAACAGCAACAAGGAAGTAATGACAATAGCATTTTCATCTCAAGGATGACCACACCCAAAATAAGAAGACTGGGATAAGGAAGTCTCCCGCACTAACGGGAATAGGGCGGTCACCACTCTCAGGTGAGGTTATTCTCTCCATTCTTATTTCCCACGTCCATTCTTCTTCCGTCCTCAACTCTTCCACTCCAGCGTCCAACTATTGGACTAAGCTCAACTCAGAGCCCTATATGGATAGGCTACACAAAACGATATGCGAACCCGCATGAGCGAGTTGGTTGGTTGGTTGGTTCCTTAGTTTAGAGGCTGCGACAAAGCGGTCATGTAGCCCCGTGTACTTTGGGTGTGTGTATAATCTGTCTGATAACCGGTGTTAATTGCGATGACTGTATTAGTGTGTGTATCTGTTTTAATTAAAGTAAGGACTGCAGACATTCAGTTTTTCCAAATAGTTCCTACTTTTGCCGCCAAACTCCACAGTCAACGACCAACTAGTTCAGAACTTAGTTACCAGATGCCACCGCAGTCGGCTCTTGAAAACGAACGTAGGAACCTAAGAACGTTAGTCAAATGTTTAACCTATATATAATTTAGCTTCACACAGGTATAATTAGTGCAAGGATCTTTAACATGCCATAAATCTATGACATGGGACCGCCGGCTTTACTTCCCCTCCGAAGGAAGGCATACTGAGGGATTTTTAACGCTCTCAAAAAATCCGACGACTTCGGCCGGGTTTGAACCCGTGATCTCGGGCATAGAAGCTCAGCATGCTACCAACTACGCCACCGATGCCGCCCGCAAGAGCGAGTGTCTACGTATCTGTGGATACTGGAATTCTCTGTGGCATTCTGTTTGTTGTTGTTGTTGTTTCAGTTAGGAGCTTTGTGACATGGTAGTCCTGTAGCCCCATGTACTTGGGTGTGTGTGTGCGGAAACTGTCTGGTAACCTGTGTCATTGTGATGGTTGTACTGGTATGTGTATTCATAACTGGGGCTATGATTTGGGTAGGAGATGGTCGTGGCCTTAATTCATTTACCATCCCGGCATTCACCTGGAGCAGAAGTGGGAAACTACGGAAAACTACTTCTAGGATGGCTGAGACGTGAATCGAACCAGGCTGAGTGAACCCCGTTTCAGCCCTTAGAACTGAATTAATTTTTCTGCCCAAGACGGAAAACGAACTCGAATCTCAGGGGTGACTGCCAAGAATGAAGAATAGACTATTTCTGGCGGCATGCTGAGTTCTATGCCCAAGATCGTGGATTCAAACCCGGCCGAAGTCGTCGAATTCTTTAAGAGCGTTAAAAATTCCTCAGTATGCCTTCCTTCGGAGGGGAAGTAATGACGGCGGTTACATGTCATAGATTTATGACATGAAAAAGACCCTTCCACTAACTACACTTGTGGAAGCTAAAATTTGTAGGTTAGTTTGATAACGCTATATTAGTTCCAACGTTCGCCACCAGGTGCTGACTGCGATGGTATTTAGTAGCCACGTTCGCAGATAGGTGTCTTGCACGGTAGCATTTGGTAGCAAAAGCAGGAACTACTTGAAATAATTAATCGTCTGCAGTCCTTCTACCTGAACACACACTAATACAGCCTTCACAATTCACACCGGTTATTAACTTAGACAAATTCTACACACACCAAAAGTACACGGGGCTACATGACCGCGTTGTCGCAGCTCCTAAACTAAGGAACCGACCAACCAGACTATTTCTAACGGAATATTATAACTCAATGTTGCCGCTAGCTACCTCAGTAATGAAATGTATTTTCACGTTACACTAATAAACGTGGACTTCCCAAATTTGCAGAGGACGTAGTGACGCATGTACAGGTTCTCCACTTTCAAGCAATGGACGGTAAATGAAGTTGAAATGTTTTTCAGTCGGTCAACACGAGTGTTCTTAGACATAGATTAATAGCCTAAGGATCCAATGATGATCGCTTGACGATCATAACTAGTCTTCAAGTGTATTTAATCTCTTGTAAAAATTGTCAGGTGTATGAAATGGCCATTCCAATTTGGGTACAATCATGTTGACCGACTAAAGAGTATTCATATTTAATTTACTAAGCTAACACACGATAACGTAAAGGGCCGTAAATATAATTGTCCAGCATTTTCAGATCATTTGCGTAGTTTCCAGTTTATTGAAGGTACTTCAACATTTATGATTGGTAAAATAACCCGATACAATTGAAGCGTTTGCAGGAGCAAACGTCTATGTTACATTTCTTAGCTATTGAGAAAAAACAGCAATAAAGGTGACTCTTGTCCGTGGGACAGGACTACGTGGTAAGACGTAGCATAGACTTTTGTTCCTTAAATCAACACACTACAGTTCGAGCGGGAAGCGATGTAACATAGACTTTTGTTCCGTCATTTTTAACCCGTTGAGTGCATCGCCCGACTATAAACGTTACACAAGGACTGTTTCTTTTCTTTCTCTTCATATTCCCCGTCCTCTTTCAAGTGCCGAGTCGATCTCTTGTATGTTGTGCCATCTATTTGGTATTATTGGATATTTGCTTCCGGATAAAGAACAGACCATTTTGTAGACGTCTGTCCTCTACAGCTGGAGTTCATTTCAGATGCAAACAAGTATGGTATGGCGATATAACGAGGACATTCATCAAGTCGCGTTGAGATTTCGGATCAAAGAATATCAATTCTTATAGCAATAAGGAGCAACGAGTACAGAGTGTCCGCAAAGTCTCTCCGCAGCGGCGATCTACCCGGGTCTCGCCTTGCGGGACGTGTTAGGTTGGCAGCACATTCATGTCGCTGTATACGCAATGTCACAGCACAGCGGTTGGCATAAGCATGCACTTGTTCCGTGTTGACCTTCATCTGGAGTGATAGGGTGGGGAATACCGGTTCATTATTGCCAACAGTGAGTGGCTGTGCGTGACAATGTTCACGCTGTAAGTTGTGTTCTTGTCAATTTCTTGTGTAAGTTGAGTCTAGTGGGAATGCTTACTACTGAAGAGCGTGTGTTTTTAGTGGAATAGGTTTTCCGTGCTGGTGGAAACTTTACGGACATAGTGTGATAGTGGTGGGTACCTTATATATATAATTGCATTACTTAATTTAATGTAATTGTGTTCCTTGTAACAACATAACATGAATGTACTGCCAACCCAACACTTCTCGCAAGACAGGACACGCTCTGCGGATAGACTTTGCGGACACACTGTATTGCTTGCCTATATTAGGATTTTTTTTATTTTGGGCCCATTACGAGCTACGAAAATGATACCCCCCCCCCCTGGCACTACACCCCATTAAGGGCCAAGGCCTACCGAGAGACCGCTGCCCAGCCAATCAGCCTGCAGATATTAGGATGACACGTGGTCAGCGCATCGGGTCCCCTCGGCCGTTAATGTTGGTTTTCGTGATCGGGACGCTGCCTCACTACCAGATAGCTAATCAATTGTCCTCACGAGGCTAAGTGCACCCCGTTCCAGCCCTCACGTTAGTTTCTAAAATCGTCTGGTTGCGTGGCTCAGGGGTAAAGTTCACGCTTGCTGAGCCCAAGGTTGCAGGTTCGAAACCTGGCGCAGTCAGCTGGCATTGGAGGGTGCGAAAATGCGAGGGAGCCGTGTGAGTACCTTTACTGGCACGTTAAAGATCCCCTTCGGAGCGAAATTCCGGCACCCCGGCGTCTCTAAAAGCCAGTGTAGTTAAAAGGGACGTAAAACCAATAACATTATTAAACATTATTATTAGTTTCTAAAATCCCTGATGGAGCCGAGAATCGGACCCGGGGCCTCCAGATGAGAGGCAAGCGTGCTACCCCAACACAACAGGGAGATTATGCCGGCCCAAAAATATTAATTGTGCTTCGTC
Organism: Meconema thalassinum; assembly: GCA_946902985.2. Taxonomy (NCBI): domain Eukaryota; kingdom Metazoa; phylum Arthropoda; class Insecta; order Orthoptera; family Tettigoniidae; genus Meconema; species Meconema thalassinum. The sequence goes on from OX336393.1 coordinate 332,820,548, forward strand.
TCAAAATTAATATGAACATCAACGTAGAATTTTGAATTTACAATTAGATTAATAAAGGCCAAAACTTATAGACATTTAGAGCCTATCATTCCCTTTCCCCCATGAAAAGTTAAAACTTATAAATTCTACAATTTTTAGCATACTTTTCACATTTTGCAAAAATGAGGAAAAAGTAGACTTATGAGATCGGGCAAATGTGTGTCTGTCTGTCTGTCCTTCAGTCTGTCTGTCTGTCCTTCTGTCTGTCTGTCTGGCTGTGTGTGTCACCCCCCCCCCTATCAACTCCTAAACGGCTGAAGCAATCGAAACAAAATTTGGTAGGAGTAAAGATCTATACCTGAATATCTCACGTCCATATTTGAAAATGATGTCAGTGCTACCAACTGCTAAAAAATCGCAATTGAAATTTGAGCTCCGTGTTGGATATCTTGGAAGGTATGAATGGGAGCTATTTCAAAATTGGCACACGTATAGATAATAATATTGCAGTTTAATTTCCAGGAGGCCATACATGGCAATGTTGCCAAAATGATTATAAGCCTGCTGATAAGTCCAAACTTTAAATGCATATAACTTCTTCACTATCAATTGGATTTCAACCAAATTTCATATGTGCTATGTGTACATAAACATATATTACTGAACGTATTCTTAAGATCCACCAGGGCTGCCAACTGTTAATAAATGATCTCAATTTTTTACATCAAAATACCCATATATCAGAAAAAATGCAAGCCGACAGCTGTAAACTATGCACACGTATAGTACCTGACATTCTATATTAATTTGGAGTAACATATATACGTCAGTGCTACCAACATGATTCTAAGCCTACTGAGAGATCCAACTTTAAATACATGTAACTTCTATACTATCATTTGGATTTCAACCAAATATTGTGTGTGCTATGTGTACCATAACATATATGACTATGCCGATTCTTAAGAGTAACCAGGGCTGCCAACTGTTAATAAATACTGTCTCTATTTTTGTTACCCTAATATCAATTTATCAGAAAGTATGCAAGCCAATAGCTCTAAACTTTGCACACGTATAGTACCTGGCATTCTAGATTAATTTGAAGTAACTTATATAGGCCTACGCCAGTGCTGCCAACATGATTCTAAGCCTGCTGATAGGTCTAATTTTAAAATGCATGTAACTTCTATACTAACTAATGGATTTCATTCAAAATTGACACAACAATAGATCATATTAATTCCGATTATTTCTGACCAATACATGTATGTCATTGTTGCCAACATGATTTTACGCGCGCTGTTAGATCCAATGTTTAACTGCATATAACCTCCATGCTTTCCATTGGACTTCAACCACATTTTGTATTCTGTGCCTTAAGAGATGGCACTAAGAATATATTCAGTCACCAGGGCTGCCAACTGTAGTTCTCTATTAGGCTACGTTATGCCAGGTATACAGTAATTCGAACTAATTAGAAATTTCGATATTACCAACTTAATTTCGTCATTATTCTAGATAGATCCATAATATAGATTAATCATTGGCATGATTCTTAAATTTTAATAAAAGTAGGCTCTTTAGTTCGTCACGGAACTTCTTGTTGTAAACTGCGAATGAAGAAACTCAGCACTTAACAGGTTAAAGTGCATTTCGCTTCACAATTTCCGGTATAATAAAACCATCTTTTGAGATATGCTCGAACTACTTGCAAATACGTACTCAGAAAACATCGTAGATGTTTGTTTCGTGAATATCTCAATTTACACAAAATGGAACGTAGTCGTTTGTTCGCGCATACGCTTCAATTGACCGTTTAATCCGCAACGTACAGTAGGCTATAAATGCGCTGTATCCATATGTCCTACGATAGTATATTAGTACTGTATATATCATACTTTATTAAAACATTTTCAAGAAATTCACAGATGGAGCCCATGGTTTGTTCCTCAGTTTAAGGGCTGCGACTACGCGCTCATGTAGCCCCGTGTACTTTGGGTGTGTGTAGAATCTGTCTGGTAACCGGTGTTAATTGTGATGACTGCATTAGTGTGTGTTATCTGTTTTTAATTCAAGTAAGGACTGCAGACATTAAATTTTCAAGTAGTTCCTACTTTTGCCGCCAAACGCCACCGTCAACGACGACTAGTTCAGAACATGGTTACTAGATGCCACCACAGTCGGCTCCTGGTGGCGGACGTTGGAACCAAGAGCGTTAGTCAAATTTAACCTATAATTTAGCTTCACAATAGTGTAATTAGTGGAAGGTTCTTTAACATGGCATAAATCAATGACATGTGACCGCTGGCTTTACTTCCCCTCCGATTGAAGGCATACTGAGGGATTTTAACGTTCTTAAAAATTCAATGACATCGGCCGGATTTGAACCCGCGATCTTGGGCATGGAAGCTCAGCATGCTACCAACTACGCCACCGAAGCTGCCGGTGGAGCCCAAGAATTGGATTTACCGAGGAAGCAATGAAGTGTCCCTCAAAAGCTCAGTGGTCACCGCACCGCAGTTACAGTCTCTGGCGAGCCGAACATGTGCTCCGACACTCCCGGCACTAAAAGCCATACGATAAATAAATAACCGGGTTCGAGTCTTGCTTGTGTCAGAAATGACATTCTCTAACTTCAATGAACACGCCCTGCTCAATTTGCGCATTAGACGACCTAATAGCTTGACGTTTTCATTTGTCAATATCTTACATGACGACTGTATTATTAATTATCACTTTACAGTATTCTCATCCCCCGGCGTAGCCGAACACGTTAAATCGCTAACCACGACCAGGACGGGGAGCTGAAACAAAACCGGAGAAGGGAGGTTCAAATCCCGGCACTTACTGTACAGAGACTATCCTGAGGATGACTTTTTCACGGGATTTTCCTCACTTTCTCCATGCAAATGCCGGGATAGTAGTTTATCTTATGCAAAGTTCCAGGGTACCTAACTCATCCCTGACACTCATAATTATACAGTAGTTAAACACAAATGAAGAATTGTAAAAGCAATTCTTTATTTGTGTTTAACTACTGTATAAACACAAATGAAGAACAGTCTACTACAGTCAACACAGAAGCACAGGTTATCAGACAAATTCCACACAAACCCCACTACTGTATACGGGGCTGACGATGAAGATGTCCCAAGCCCCTAAATTGAATTAACAACAACAAAAACCATTTCATTAGTAATGTGCTTTTATCGCTGAATATCTGATTATAGGAACCGAAACCGGTATAGTGTATCCAAATATTGACAATCGAATCAGGAAAGCAATGCACTTTTACCACCAAGTGAGACAACTACTCTGGGATAAACAAGTGCCACTCAAAACCAAGGTGACATTGTACAAATCAAACTACACACCAATCCTCACATTCAGCCTGGAAACCACCACACTAACCAGGAAGGACAATTCGAAACTCCAAGCAGCAGAAATGAAGTTCCTACGTACTATGATCCAGAAGACAAGGAAAGACAAGATCAAGAGTGATAAAACCAGAGAAGAGGTGAGAATATAAGACTCTATACTACAAAAGATCCTGAAGGTTATAATGAAGTGGTTCGGCCACGTGAAGAGAATGAGTGCCAGGGAGTATGGAAGAGACCTAGGACGGAGGAGACCAGATGGCAGACCTAGAAAACAATGGACAGATCTGTTGAAGAACGATGTACAGCGTGCTCCAATTCAACACGGAACTGTAAAATGGGTTGTGTTGTAAATAAAATACAACACAAGAATACATTGTGTTGTAATAAACTATGTTGTAAAATAACATTTTATTTCATAGAAATGCTCTGCAAAAGCCATTAAGAGAAGCGTAAAATAACAAGTTCTGAAACAGAAATCATTCAAACTTATTGTGAAGCCTGTGTAAATATATTTTGAAAGAGCAAAATACTTTGTAATGCTGCATAAGAAGGCGACAATCAGTGAAATCGAATTCAGCCCTGTCGCTAGCGCGCTGCGAGCAGATTTCAAGCCAATTGCGGGGGGGTAGGCAACCCATTTTACAGTTCCGTGTTGAATTGGAACAGGCTGTACAGGAGAGAGGCCGGGATTGGGAGAGGATTGTGAACGAAGAATGGTACATGGATCGACAGAGATGAAGGGGGCCCGTATACCATACCCGGGAAACTGGAGTTGGTCAACGATGAAGATGATTGACTTAAGGTATCTATTCCTATTTAAACCAATACAATATTCCTGCAGTGTATAGAATTTTCTCATTTCGAATTTCAAGCAAGACAATCTTTTTTGCCATGGTCCTATAAATTCGCACTGGGATATTTATTAGTAATGCAGGACTTCACTTGACATTACTTATGATTTCCTGCACCTAGACTTAATTAGTGCCTGGAGCAATTCACTTGAACGTGAATTATATAGAGTTAATTGATGTTTCTCATCAAATGCAAACACCCGTCGCCAGTATTTACAAATATTCCCACGATCAATATCCTCAAGAAATTATTAATTAACTTCAGGCATGCATAATCGTCATCTGGCAGGATGTGTGTCAAGTGGCTTCAAAACGGTCTACGTGCGGTGTAATCCAATATGTCTTTCACAAATGGAGAGCTTGGACACCACGTGATATTTAAAAGTACTTCTAATAATAGCATAAATGACTCACGTATGATAGCGTCCTCGGTGGAGCAGTGGTCGAGTACTGACCCGAAGTTTATTGATTTGTTTCGCGGCCAAATTGGGTTTTTGGAACAGCGGAAGAAATCCACCTACTTCAATGTCAGGTTGTAAAAGATTTCTCGTATCTCATTTGGTAACTACTGGACAACATCAATTAAAACTCAGTCACAGGTCAGTCAATAGAATTCTATTTTTCGCTACCAGATGGTAGTGTTCAATAGAACTTCGAAATTGGAGAATAGATCGCCTCAACGGGCTCCGACCATGGCTTTCGTAGAGTGGTTGCCTTACACTACACTTTGTGACGTCACACTAAGTGGGCTATCTCCCGAGGCGTCGTGCACACTTCATGTCAAACTAGACCGCCGAACATCCTAATACCAAAACAATTTTTTTAGCGTATGGCTTTTAGTGCCGGGAGTGTCCGAGGACATGTTCGGCTCGCCAGCTTTTGTAGCTGCTTCGAGACGGACACCCAATGGGTGAGCTACAAGTACCGTTGGGGAGGAATGTTGGATGGGAGGGTCGAGGAGTTGGAAGGTAGCGGCTGTGGCCTATGGTTAGGGACCAACCCCGGCATTTGCCTGGAAGGAAGATGGGAAACCACAGAAGACCATCTTCAAGGTTGCCGGCGGGGGGATTCGAACCTCCTCGCCTCCCAGATGTGAGCGACTGCCAACAGTCATGCCGCAACGACCTCGGCTAACTCACCCGGTACCAAAACAATTATTTCACAGGATATGGCAGAGAAAGACAATGGGAAGAGCTCTAGGTGTTAAAAAAATGTAATAAAAGACTTCCACGTTTTTCGTCTTTCCTTTTCATGAAAAAGGAAAATGTCTTTATTATTCTTCTTCTTCCGCGCGAATGTGTCTCCTAGGACCACGCGGAATCAACACTTATTGACCTTGATGTTTGCCCAATAACTCTTCATGCGCATCGATTGAGCGAAACTTCGTTGCAGCGACCAGACGTGTCTGGTAGGTCTTCTCTCTTCTACCTCAACTCCACGTGTATGTGCAATTTTCCCAATTTCCTTTCGATCCTTGAGATTGGGAAAAACCTAATTCAGCCAAGTCCTTTTCCGTCTGTTTGTACCAATTGGACCTTGTTGCCTTTTTTCAAAAAACGTATAGATTTTTTGTGTTAAACTAGTTGGGTCCATTCTGTTCAAATGTCCCATGAATTGAATCCTTCTGATACGGATTGTGTCCGTAATTTTAGTAATTTTCAAATAGACGTCAGCATTAGGTTTTGGGAGGTGAATTCCATCTTTGATTCTTGGTCCCAAAATTGTTCGCATGATTTTGCGTTCCTTAATCTCCAATCGACTTCTCAGTGTTTAATGTTGTAGTTTAAGTTTCTCGGTTGCATAAAGGGCTGCAAGCAAGACTACTGTTTTATAATGTTGAATTTTACAATTCCAAGAGAGGCATTTTCTGTTATAAACTTGTTTTGTCAAATGGAAAGCAGTTTCCATTTTCTGTAGTCTTGCTCCTATAGATTTTCCTTCGTTGCCAGTTTCATTGCTCCATTCACCTAAATATTTGAAGTCTTTCACTCGGGAGACCTTACAATTACCTATGCGGAGTGTATTCGGAGCAGTTTTAATATCCATCATAAATTTTGTTCTATCAAAAGAATTCCGTAAGCCGATTTTTGCTGCTTGTTCTTGGAGTAATTCAAATTGTTTCTGGGCATCATAAATGTTTGGAGCAATTAACGCCATGTCATCCGCAAATGCCAAACAGTCGAGTGTTATCCCTTTGAGTTTTGGTCCTAGTCTATGGGATGGTGCACCAGCTCGTCTCCATTCTCGGACGACTTTTTCGAGCGCACAATTAAATAACAATGGAGATTATCCATCTCCTTGACGCACTCCTGTATCAATTGAAAATTTTGCACTCAGGCCTCCCATAAATTTATCCTTTGAACTTGTATTCGAAAGGGTATCTTTGATGATTGATGTTGTCTTGCGATCTAATCCAAATTCTGAGAGTACAGCAACAAGGGATTTACGGTCAATGCTGTCATAAGCCTTTGCAAAGTCAACAAAAGTAATGACATAATTTTTGTTTGACATTTTACGGAAGTAAGACATTGAGTTTTTCAAATATTGATAATTTGCTCTAAACACGATCGGCCTTTCCTGAACCCTCCTTGGTATTCACCAATATGCGGATCCAGTTGAAGATTATTATTATTATTCTTATTGTTTATTTTTTGGCATCATTAACACGGCAGATACGGGTTACATTTTATATTACAGCCTGATTCGGCCTTAGCAAGGAACCATCTGTACTGAAATACAATGTATGTAAATTATAGGAACCTCACATTACATTAATTTCGTGTCCGGACTCTTCACGAGTCTCCTTCATTTATAGAATGAGCTACATTTCCTTCTGAATCATCTTCGAGCGTTGCTGAGTGTTCGGCGAGAGTATTGTCACCAAGGAACTTCCTGACAATATGGCAGGTGTTTAACAGAACTGCCTTCTGTAGTTCAATATATATATGCCGGTGTAGATTCAATATTGATAGACTACTGGGGAGAGTTTTGAGTATAACACCAGTACACCATACAATTATTGGGATGGTAGTCACTGACTCAAGTTTCCACATCTGCTTTATCTCAATTGCCAGCTCTGTGTACTTAGATATTTTAGTAGCAGCTGTTGTTTGTATGTTTTGAGTGTTGGGACATGCGATATCTATCAGTAATGCCTCTCTGTGTTCTTTATTGATGACAATGATATCTGGCCGGTTGTTACTGACTGCAACATTTGTCACAACTCCTCAGTCCCAGTAGAGCTTGTGTGTGGCATTTTCGAGTACTGCGGATGGTGTGTATTTCCAATAGGAGACGGAGCTTTGAAGAAGTTGGTACTTCAAGGCCAGTTTCTGGTGGATAATATTGGCAACTTGATCGTGTCGATGTTTGTAGTCAGTGTTGGCAAAGTGGGAACAACCTGCTATTATGTGTTGAATGGTCTCACTACATTTGCCACAGCGGCGACACTTCTCACTCTCTGTTGCTGGATCTTTTATGATAAATTTCCGATAATTTCGAGTAGCAACAACTTGGTCTTGGATAGCTACAACACATCCCTCTGTTTCCGGAAAGAGAACCGAGTGGGTCAACCATGCGTGCGACGCTAACTTGTCGATGTGAGGCTGGTCCAACTCATGTGGAAACTTCCCATGAAGTGCCTTCTGTTTCCAATTCCCGATCTTGTATTCAGTAGTTTTCACTTCGTTTACTGGTGAATCTAAAGATGACAGATGGAGCGGTGTGTAATTATCATCAGCTGAAGATACAGTGCGATGGAGAGGGGATGTTTCTCCTTTGTTGTGGAAAAATTCACTCAGAGTTGTCACTTGTTTTGTATGAACGTTCATGATGTCTATCAGTCCTCTACCACCTTCAGACCGAGGCAGAGTCAGGCGCTCTGTTGCTGATTTCGGATGGTGCATACGGTGGCGTGATAAAAGCACCGATGTTTTTCGTTGCAGTTCGTGCAGCTCAGTTTGAGTCCACCTGATGATACCAAAGGAGTATGTAACTACGGGCATTGCAAATGTGTTAACTGCCTTAATTATATGTTTAGCGCTAAGTTTTGAAGAGAGAACACTGCGAAGTCGTGAAGTATACTGCTCAGTTATGTTCTTCTTGATATCACCATGTCTGAGACGGGTATTCTGGGCGAACCCAAGATATTTGTACAATGCGCCTTCCTCCAACGGCTGAATACTTCTCTGTCCCTCTCCAACAGGTATTATTTGTGCAGAGTGCGAGCCTCTTTATTATTATTATTATTATTATTATTATTATTATTATTAGACTATTATTAAGGCTCGGATTTTCAGGTAAATAAATATTTTTTATGTAAATACGTATTTTAAGCATTTTTCTATAAATACATAAATTCCTGATTTTCACTTATTAGCACATAATTTTTTTAAATATATCTTTCAGTTTATTGCATTTTTTGTTCTGTGTTATTTCAACGGGGAAGAACTTGTGAGCTATCTAATCTTCATGGAGAGCGTATGTCAGCTTGCAACTGTGTTATTCTTAACTTGTTGCCCCGTGCCACTCACTGTGGAAGTCGGAGATTTCCTTGTCCATAGCTATATTGCGCCACGTGCTAGACATCCCCCACCCCCAGCAACCTGGAACCTGTGTTACTCACATGCAGTTCATTTCTGGCACTGTGAAGTGTAAGGCAGTTCTACGTTGCCTAAAGTAAAAACAACTAAAAGTTATCGTCTGTTGCAGAATTTAAAGATAATTTTACTTCTGATGGGTGCGTTCTGTTCTGCCAACCTTGTGGGAAAGCCATCAAGGCTGAACAGTGATCTCAAGTTATATATTCTTGTCATGTAGCCCTGTGTGCTTGGGTGTGCGTAGAGTTTGTCTGCTAACCTGTGTCACTGTGATGTCTGTACTAGCGTGTGTATTAGTAATTGCGGTAGGATTTGGGTTGGAAGCCGCCGTAGCCTTCATTTAGGTACAGTCCTGGCTTGTATCTGGAGTAAATATGGGAACCACGGAAAACCACTTCTAGGATGGCGAAGGTATAAATAGAACCCACCTCTATTCAGATTTGCCTCACAAAGCTGAGTGTGCCCTGTTCAAGTCCTCAGACCAGATTAAATTACTTGGCAGTGCCGAGAACCGAACCGGGACCTCCAGGGCAACAGCCAAGAATGTTAGCAGCTACACTACGAGGTGGTCTTCCTGAAATGAAACAAGAAAAACTTAATATATCGGTTTTCAGAAATATTAACACAGTTACAAGAGATATCGTTTATATTTGGTTGAAGGATTCAACCATTAGCACATTTGATGATTTACTCCGTATGATAGTATTTGGTATACAAAGGGTTAACCTTGCAAATTCTCAAGAAAACGAATAACCAAAGACAATTACACTTGTGAGAATATTTCCGATGGTAGAAGAGTTAACCATATGAAGTGTGTGGGATCATATATCGGACGGTCGCGACCTGAAGGACCCCTGTCGAGTGACGTAAGTCCTGGACAGATATTGATGGGGGACATGGGGCACAGCCCCCTGCCGTCCATGTACATCACAGCTTGTTTTATGGCTCAGGATATCCCCTTCCTAGCGGAGAAAGTCTTCAAATGAAGACATTCCATCAGACCGATGTACCGTAACTAACTCGGAAGAGAGAAGAAAGAACATCGAATGCATTTATATTCGTTTGAATCTTCAATTTACCTAACCTTACTCAGCTCAACTCAATCGTTCTTAGACTCGCATCGAAGTGCCGACAAACATGCAGCCGAGATGATGAACTATTGCTGTCACGTACCAATAAATATCTGTTACTGCTGCTGCTTCTATTCAGCTCAGGAATTCGTCTTTTAAAGTGAAGTGAAGGACTCCCGTTATCGTATCACATTCCCTTTAAGTACGTTCCAAATACCTATATACTTATTTAATACGCTAAGGTGTATGCTTCACAAAACTCAAGCTCCTAAATCAGAAGAAGTTATAAGGTGTGGTTTGTACCAAAATCTTCCAAATCGTCTCAATAATACAGGAAAAATCTTGCATATCTTGAAATGTCAACGGAAATATATTTATTTGTTTAAAAAGTATGTTTAAACAAATAAAAACGACGAGATCCCCTGGCAGAACTGCGTCGCGTACAGCCGCATAGCACTAGTGACGGGTGGGTGGTTTCTATACATACGAGAGTTCTCGCACATGTCCACTAGATAATCAATAATACAGTACAAATTGCTCATAACGGATTCGTAAGTGTCCGAGTTTTTTTTTCTTTCGAATTAGACAAGTTTCCGGTCTGAACAAAATGATGCAAAAAGATACACAAATTACGGATCCCTGATACATTAGTCTATTTTTTGGGTGCGTTCGGTGGCGTAGTTGGTAGCATGCTGAGCCTCTGTGCCCAATATCGCGGGTTCATACCCGGCCGAAATCGTCGGATTTTTAAGAACATTAAAAATCCCTCAGTACGCCTTCCTTCGGAGGGGAAGTAAATCCGGCAGTCCCATACCATAGATTTATGGCATGTTAAAGAACCTTCCACTAATTACACCTGTGTGAAGCTAAATGATATATAGGTTAAACATTTGACTAACGTTCTTAGGTTCATACGTTCGTCGTCAGGAGCCGTTGTGGTCGCACCTGGTAACTAAGTTCTGAACTAGTTGGTCATTGACGGTGGCGTTTGGCGGCAAAAGTAGGAACTACTTGGGAAAAATGAATGTCTGCAGTCCTTACTTGAATTAAAACAGATACACACACTAATACAGTCATCACAATTAACACCGGTTATCATACAGATTCTACACACACCCAAAGTACACGGAGCTACATGACCGCGTTGTCACAGCCCATGAGCTAAGGAACCAACCAACCATCCAAGTGTAGTTTTGGTGAAACAATATCTCAGTAAACAAAATATATTGATGTATTTCGTTTTATTACACACGAATAGGCATGCACTATAACACACTCTACATATTATGTGTTTACTCATTGTATTGTACTTAAACACTGAAAACCGGACATTTTTTGCTTTCTTCCACATGTCTAATAAACGAACTACAGTACAGTAGATAACATTGAACAAACAATCATACTCCTGACACGGAATACTTGTCAAATTATTCCTTAATAATGGTATATTGGCTTTCACGGCCCCTTGAATAAAAACTCAGCAATTTTTCTAGGTTTATCCGTGTCTTGTGTGGGGTTTCACCTTAGAACACGAAGCAGGCTCATCAGCGGGCTCTTGGTGCTCTCCACCCGGACCCCCACAGGAGTAGCGAACTGTGCACTACCTCCCTTCTTATGATGCGCACGTGCGTCTCTAACTGCGAGAGCTAAAACTTCAAGCAGCCTTTATAGGGAGGTGAAAGGCTGCTTGAGTTTTAGCTCACGCAGCTAGAGGCGCGGTGAATTCCACTAGACAGCAATTCCATAATGTCCCCGACACACTCAATAACTCGTTCATGATTGCGTATTTCTTCCTGGCACAAAGTTATAATACTGTATAGAATTAGGATCAAGGTCTACATCGAGATAAAGATCTCTGCGAACCATGGCAACTGTGAGGCAATTAGTGAAGATTTAAATCCCATTCTTCTAGGAATTTGGGAAATCCGTGATGCAGTACGTAAATACCTGTCTTTTTCCTGGCGAAATATTTATGTCGCAATTTTACTGCAATAAGTTACGCTGATCAAACATAAGGTCCGCATATACAGTAAGGTTTGAACAGTTATTTACATAATTCTTTTTCCATTTCCGCGTTGAACAGATTCTGCTTTATACAACATAATTAACATGAAAATCCATATCCACTGCGCTGGGACCATGACTTTCGTTCACATTGGACAAGTTTCCACTTTATAGACGTTCCGATTTAAGTACGTTTTACTGTATGAGAAAAATGTCGGATATACCAATTATTTCCTTGTTATTAATTCGTTTAGAGCTTGGTACACCAATGTAATCAGTTACATGTAGGCCTGACGAGACGGATGGGCAAACAGAGCTGTAGCCCAAGTGTACGGACTAGCTGAAGATCCCGGGGTGTTAGAAGAGCCCTGGCTAAAGAAATTCACTCAATTTAATGTCCAAACAAATTTTATAAACGGAATCCCTCGGGGTCACGAACTCCAGAGCTCACCAGCCGTGATCCCTTGAAGATGTGGCGCTATCACGGGTGCACGGTAAGTGGTGGGGCTACACACACCCTGACTCCTTTAGGGCCTAATGCAGATGGCAGGAGATACCTTCAAAAGAAATGAAGGGGTCTGACCCCTCGAAGAATGAAAGATCAGGAAAGATGAGACAAGGGTCAACTACGGCGGGAAAATGAAAGACTCCCGAGGCCTCGAATACAATAATACCATCCGGGTCGGAAGAGAACAAGAGTTGACAGGTTGGTTGGTTCCTCAGTTTACGGGCTGTGACAACACGGTCATGTAGCCCCGTGTACTTTGGGTGTGTGTAAAATCTGTCTGACAACCGGTGTTAATTGTGATGGCTGCATTAGTGTGTGTTATCTGTGATTCAGGTAAGGACTGCTCGCAATCAATTTCAAGTAGTTCATACTTTTGCTACCAAATGATATCGTCAACGACACCTAGTTGTGAACTTGGGTACTAGATGCCACCACAACCCTTACCTGGCGGTGAACCTTGCAACTTAAAGATCGTTAATAAAATCTAACCTACAAATTTAGCTTCACAGAATTGTAGTTAGTGGAAGGTTCGTTTATGTAACAGTGGCCTCATCCCCCCCTTCCCTATTCGATAACCCAAGATGTGATAATAAAATTAGCATATCAAAAATGCTTTATTAACATGATATTACCACATCAGAAATTAATAAATGATAACACACAGGAAAGGCCTAATTTAATTACTCGCTAGGTCAGCTGAGTTCACAGCCCAAAAACCTAGGAGCGAATGTTCCGATTTGCTTGGTTTTCAAGAACACCCACATTTGATTTAGGAAAAGAGACCAGGCGGGACGAAACCAATGTCAAGACCAGCTTGTTGAGTGGAACGCTGGATGCGTACCTCAGCAGGCCGTATTAAATTGACCCTGCCAAAGATGAAGAATGAAAAGGGGAATAATCTTCCTAGTGACTTCATGCAATAAATAATATGACAAATCAAAATAGCTAACATGTATTGAACATTAAGATCAAACAAATTACAAGATAAACCTTCCACCACTAAAATTAACCATCTGACATATGATCTAATTAAACACCAATGAATCACTTAACCTAAACAAACCAGACACTTGCCCGCTTGGCAAGATTACACACATCTACATTTGTGATAGAAATGAATTTATCTAGAATGATTCCCAGAAATTAATGCCCAACAAGGACTAAATAATTGTCATTTTTCCCGCATGGCAATTTACGCAGTTACATTTGAGGTTAAAACATGAATTTCAAAATGGATCCGGAAGAAGAAGAAGAAAAAAAGAAAAACAACATGAGAAAGGCAATGCCTTCTCAAAAAACAATGCTGCGTCAAACAACCGAAACGCCCCTTAGTGGAACGGAAAGGTCTGACAACCTCCACAGTCCAGCATTGACCGTCCCGTCAAGGCTGTCTGACCAAGAATTAAAACCCACGAGGTTCCCATCCAGCTAACGGGAAATAGGGCAATAATAATACACCCTGCAGTAATTACATATAAAGGTACCACCAAAATATTACTAGACCCTCCAAAAGATTACATACTAAAGTGTTAAAATAGACTTTATCTAGTTAAGCTTACGGACCGCCGACACGCGGCCTTAAAATGACGTTACAAAATTTAGCAGTCAAAGTTTGTATTGATCGTCCTTGGTTATGCCCCTTGGTAATTAAATCATGATACTACCACCTGGTGTCTTCGAACCCTCCGGGCAAAACTGCACACACGTTTTCCCCGGAGGCAAGTGCTCAAGAGTCTTTCTGTCAGCAAACTTCCTCCCACACTGTTCTCTCGAGTCACAGATTCCACCCTTGTATATCAGCGTATCCCCACCACAACCCTCCAGTAGTACCAACTGCGACCAGTTGCTCAACCGGCCAAAACAAAGCCAGAGTTCAAGGTCTTGAGTGGGTACTATAGAATATCAGCCCATACAGGTTACTGCGTAGAAACCTTCTAGGAGTCGAGGCGTTACACAATGTCCTTTGTAAGATTTTTCTCAGAATAAGAGCTTGGCGAATGAAGCTGACAGCAAATGTTCACCTTTCAAAGTTCACGGATCAAAGCTTGACTTATCCCTCTTTACAAGTGTCTATCACGATAAGCCTATAAGTGACAGGACACACAAAGGCACAAATCCTGGCAGGATGGTGTGGCGATCCCATTTCACGAGTAGTCAGGTGCCAGGCTGGCGAATGGAATTCTCAGAAGAGCCCTGGTGTATGCTCTCATGATAATCCGGCCAGGCCGGGACCTCCTGCTGCGTCTCGAAGATAAGATGAACATGTACCGATTTGCAAAATTGGTACATCCTCCTCCTCCAAAGGAAGACGATGGGGGGATGATGAACAGGGTGATGGTGTCCAGCTGGTCTCTTGGCAGCTGAAGAGGCTACTCCAATCCCCGCCAGCGGACCTTGAAGTAGATCTCCTCGGGTAGAATGATGCCATGGGACCTAGATGGTACCTCCAAACTGGGCCCAGATTGGTAGTACACGTCCCACATAGTGACCACTGAAACACACATCAGAACAGCAGCGTATGGTCCAAATACAGTTCCCTTAGAGGGAACAATCGTTCCAGGCCAGTCAACCAGCCCAAACAGCCGACGTTATCCCAGGAAGGATAAAAAAAACATTACACGAAGCATTAGTGTCCCATCGAAGTTCACTTAAGAGTCTTTCATGTCACAAGGGATACTTGAGCCTTCAAACAAGGTTCTACGCAAGGAGATAGTGTTCAGGGCATAATTAAAGGTCCACTGAAGTATGAAAAACACACGAAAGGGGCAACCAACTATACGATATGACTGACGTTAACAAGCTTAGTTGAAAGTTCACTACAATACTTAGCAAGAATAACTAAAATTTAACTAAGGTGTACAGAACCCAGAATTTTTCTTTAGAATATGCAAATCAAAGGCACCTACAAACTTGCCCACCAAAAATTTTAAACAATGTTTCAAAATGAATTTACTTTAACAAAACCGAAGGACCATTTTTCTGCGACTTCACGAAATCAGGACAGCACGTAACTATTTCCAAAATTCACAATGACAATTACATTAACATGCCGCACGGGGCATTCCATAAAACTACATTTATTATACCGCCCGTGGCATAGCTCAATTTAAATACATTACCAAATTACCTACCCCACTGAAGGCATCACACAGAGCTCGTTTTGATATGCACACAAACACAAATTACATGTCTTGCTCAATTTTACATGTTCCTGACCCACACTGCCCTCAGTGGCCTCCAAGGACAGGAGGAACAGAGACCACAACATCCTATCACGCAAGCACACTAGCAGCAAGACAAACAAAATAAGGAAAAACCACGTCACCCACATAATTCACACACACATTCACACTTTAATAATAAGAATGCCCTTAATTCCATCGGGCTGTCACCCCGATATTTCTCCCACTCCATATCTGCCAACGGGCAATGTTCCCGGTGACAACACAAAACATAAATAACCCTAAATTCCATAGGACAACTAGCGAACCAGGAAAACAGCACGAGGACTGCAGTTCATAACCTGACGTGAATTATTAAAACAGTATGCACCGTCATTCACACACTACACAAACAAACACCGCCCTGTCCTTCACATGACAGGTCCTCTCCCTTATGACACCGGGAGGAACATCACTCTTGCGCCACCAAACCCTGGCTATCACGACATAAATCAGCTCGGTACCTGAGCTCCCCCTCCGGATCAACACACGACCCCACAGAGGGTAATTAACATCTTCCCCTACAAAGGCATGGCCGCCTCAGAAGATGACAGTACAACACATTACCAAAACATAAATACACATTCGACACAAGCTAGGGCACCCACCAAACGTCACACACACCCTAGTGCACGTGGTTCTCCTTCCAATCACACAACCCAGACAATCACAACCCCGAAAATTTCTCTAAGTGGCGTTACCACAGACTACAGACGTCTCTAACTAACAACGTGTGTCATCTACCAATTAATATTCACCATCCAAATACCGGGTGACACTTTATGACCACACTCAAATCGAACCCATGATGCTTCAACGCACCACTGTCATCAAAACGTTCTTAAAACATTAACTTCACGAAGCTACTTAAAATCTCAAAATTCACAACCTCCTTGACTAACAACATGTGTCTGTATCTCACCAAATGCTAATGCCAACAAAATCTCTCCCAGAATGTCAAAACTAATTTATTCAGAATTACAAATCACAAAAGTGACAGATGTTACATCTCAAAAGGCACGAAGCAATTAAAATCTTCAAAATAAATCCATAAATCCAGCTCGCACCTAACCACATTGGAACCTCGCACTAAAAAAACTGCCAAGCTATCAACACTCTATTACTCAGAGAATTTAAATTTATTTACCACCCAAGATGATTACTCCAGTAACTACCCAGGACACTAACTGTCACTAAGGCTCACAATCGATCAGAACATCCGGTGGCAACAGCCGACCTCACACACACCCAAGGTGACGAGGCTACACCAAATTTTAACGAACCCAGAACTTTTCAGAGTTGAGACTACAACAGAGACCCTAGCGGTCTAACAGATCAAGGCTGCAAGTTATAAATAACTAACCAACTAATGCACTGAAGCACCCTTAAGTGAAAACTCCAGAATCAAAATATCAAAATATGCATGAACGCCTACAACAGCTGATTGTGAAGTGAACACACCCAAGCTAACGGGAGTCTACATGAAATCTCACGAACCTACAACCCTTCAGAAATGCGACCACAATAGAAAAACCTAGCCGCCTAACAGCAAGAAACTGCAAGTTATGAATAACTAACGAACCAGCCTATTTCAATGCCATCGCAAACAAAACACTGCAACCTCCCAAAAATCTCAAAATCAGACTAGTGAACACAGCAGCTGACATACAACGACAACTCAGCATGCCACCGCAGGATATCTCCCTAAAGGAAAACTTTCACCAACCGAACTACCAAATGATTTTTTTATATACCCAAAATCAACAAGTATTTCCAGAGCTAGCAACTTCATCACTGGAACTCGAACACAGGACTCCAGTTCCTAACATTCATCCATCATCCATCACACATCCTTCTCAAAAATCTCATTATAAGATTTTACCACCCACTACAATAACCCATTACATTCAATTATGCAAATTAGCAATCGTACAGATATCATGAACACAAAATACCCTATGGTATAGAAACACTTACCGACAGCTCAGCAATTGTGGCTCGACTCTCCATACAAACTGGACGAGTGGCCTCTAAATACCCCAAAAAAAATTCGCCTTTCACCGAGATAACGAAGTCCCATACCTATAGTCACTCGACTCGGGCAAATACTATATACACCCTGCCCGGGCCCAATCAGGATGATCTGTATGCCTCTCACCAAGGTGGTCCGGGTTCGATTCCCGGTCAATGCATGTGAGATTTTCGAAGTGAAATGCCATGTCCTGTGGTTCGGATTCCACGTAAAAAGGAGGTCCCGTGGCTCATGATCTCAAGATTAACGGTCACGTTAAACTACAAGCTTCCTTCCAATCAGGATGGTACTCACACCCCAAATTAAATGGACTCCTGACAGTAGATCCCCATACGAAGCACATCTGCATAATAGGTCCATTTTCAAAATGCAACTAATACAACTAATATAAAATTAATAATAATCCATCTTACGTTACTGGCAATTAGGCCTCAATTACTCCCACCCAAATTCAAATTGCAACCTACATCAATTCATTCACACATGACTTTCATTCAATCAGCAGGATTTAAAAAAAACTGAAGGATTACCAAAGAAAATAAATACAATTTTGACCACCAAAGAACACCAGTTCGATTCCTAGTCAGGGCAGCAATAAAAATCGCATCACACACACTCTTTCATCCTGAACACAATCAACCACAGAAATACATTCATGCATGCACCAGACATACGTGTTCCCTTCCCTGGACAACCCTAAAATTCCCCATTTACATCAGTATGTTAGTATTCGGATCGTCAAGACACTATAACGCCAACGGAGTATCAACTCACGTGAGGACCCGATAAAACAACCCGTAGTTGTAGCCCTGAAATCACAGTTCTCCTTACATCGTAGGAAAACGTCCTAAAACGAAAGACACGAATCGGGGGAAAATATTTATTTACACCCTAAATGAGTTGCGACGTGAAGGTGACTGCCTCCCAGAAACATCCCACTTAGTAAGTCACTCAACGAACACACACTAAGATACTGAATATTAAAGCCATTTAATACTTGACCAATTTAGATGACAATCTAACCTTAAAATCCCCATGTCACAACAAGACTATTTACTCTCCCCCCAATTACTAAGCAAACTTAAACATAAATCATACATACATAAACACTCACCTGATTCATTTATACTGAATTAGCACACACGCAATTCGACATTTAACATCATTCAAAACACAATTACCGAACGTACATATACAGCAATTCGACCATTTTCCGGAATTAATTTAACACAGAATATGTTGACAACACCAAATTTTAATACTCTCACGGTCCAATTTAATTTGACAGAACTACCAACAGCGAAATAATTAACCCCCAGCTAAAGAAATGACAACAAACCATGAAATGTTTGGCCTAATGAACAGCTGATCACTACCAATTATACCTCACACGTATTATGCACAGCGAATTGCAGAATTTCAGCCTTACATCACTAACAATTATTGAGAATAATTACAGATTTATCCCAAGGAACCTGCTGATGATAAATCCACACACGCAATTCACATTTTTACTGACATCAGTTGCATAAAATAATAACTTGTCACAGACGTCGGCCATGATGGTTCGAAATCACTACGTGATTCAACAGGCGTGTACTAAACGCACATCAAAACAGACACTAAGTTATTCTTACTGGAAATACAAGTTTGTCAATTTCAGCCTATTTTCAAGAGAATTTAAAACGTCAATAATTTTAATTTTACCAACACTACTTCCACCAGACAAACATTTTATTCTTTTCAAACACGTGACACAATTTGTCAAAACAACACTTCCCGAGGTGTACATTTAGCACAGGCGTAGTAAAATTGAGCTGGACTATTTCCTACAAGAACAGAAAGAATTTACAACCACCCCAAAACATACAAACAGCATATCAAAACTCACCACGTGTGAAATTCCTTCAGCCGGTCAACTCGTCAATCTGGCAACGCAGCACGGCCATTACTCTCCCGTCAGTCCTGACTTGCGTTCAGCGCACTCTTGACTGTCACTTACAGCGATCTTCACGTCTAACAGCTGACGATATGAATTTCTCATTTGGTCTCGGTGTACACAGCAGGTTATTTTACATGAAATCAAATCACAACATGTATTAGGTTCTGCTCTAATAACTAGCCTACCTATGTGGAGAAAAGATTAATAAGGAGGAGGGCCCAATCTACATTAATTAAGTTACTGAATTTAATTTTAATTAATTACTGCGGAATTTAATTTTAATTAATTACTGCAATCAGTCAGCAGGAAAGATTATTTGTTAATGGCAAGATCACAGAACAAACCACGCTCTGCTACCATTGTAACAGTGGCCTCATCCCCCCCTTCCCTATTCGATAACCCAAGATGTGATAATAAAATTAGCATATCAAAAATGCTTTATTAACATGATATTACCACATCAGAAATTAATAAATAATAACACACAGGAAAGGCCTAATTTAATTACTCGCTAGGTCAGCTGAGTTCACAGCCCAAAAACCTAGGAGCGAATGTTCCGATTTGCTTGGTTTTCAAGAACACCCACATTTGATTTTGGAAAAGAGACCAGGCGGGACGAAACCAATGTCAAGACCAGCTTGTTGAGTGGAACGCTGGATGCGTACCTCAGCAGGCCGTATTAAATTGACCCTGCCAAAGATGAAGAATGAAAAGGGGAATAATCTTCCTAGTGACTTCATGCAATAAATAATATGACAAATCAAAATAGCTAACATGTATTGAACATTAAGATCAAACAAATTACAAGATAAACCTTCCACCACTAAAATTAACCATCTGACAAATATGATCTAATTAAACACCAATGAATCACTTAACCTAAACAAACCAGACACTTGCCCGCTTGGCAAGATTACACACATCTACATTTGTGATAGAAATGAATTTATCTAGAATGATTCCCAGAAATTAATGCCCAACAAGGACTAAATAATTGTCATTTTTCCCGCATGGCAATTTACGCAGTTACATTTGAGGTTAAAACATGAATTTCAAAATGGATCCGGAAGAAGAAGAAAAAAAGAAAAACAACATGAGAAAGGCAATGCCTTCTCAAAAAACAATGCTGCGTCAAACAACCGAAACGCCCCTTAGTGGAACGGAAAGGTCTGACAACCTCCACAGTCCAGCATTGACCGTCCCGTCAAGGCTGTCTGACCAAGAATTAAAACCCACGAGGTTCCCATCCAGCTAACGGGAAATAGGGCAATAATAATACACCCTGCAGTAATTACATATAAAGGTACCACCAAAATATTACTAGACCCTCCAAAAGATTACATACTAAAGTGTTAAAATAGACTTTATCTAGTTAAGCTTACGGACCGCCGACACGCGGCCTTAAAATGACGTTACAAAATTTAGCAGTCAAAGTTTGTATTGATCGTCCTTGGTTATGCCCCTTGGTAATTAAATCATGATACTACCACCTGGTGTCTTCGAACCCTCCGGGCAAAACTGCACACACGTTTTCCCCGGAGGCAAGTGCTCAAGAGTCTTTCTGTCAGCAAACTTCCTCCCACACTGTTCTCTCGAGTCACAGATTCCACCCTTGTATATCAGCGTATCCCCACCACAACCCTCCAGTAGTACCAACTGCGACCAGTTGCTCAACCGGCCAAAACAAAGCCAGAGTTCAAGGTCTTGAGTGGGTACTATAGAATATCAGCCCATACAGGTTACTGCGTAGAAACCTTCTAGGAGTCGAGGCGTTACACAATGTCCTTTGTAAGATTTTTCTCAGAATAAGAGCTTGGCGAATGAAGCTGACAGCAAATGTTCACCTTTCAAAGTTCACGGATCAAAGCTTGACTTATCCCTCTTTACAAGTGTCTATCACGATAAGCCTATAAGTGACAGGACACACAAAGGCACAAATCCTGGCAGGATGGTGTGGCGATCCCATTTCACGAGTAGTCAGGTGCCAGGCTGGCGAATGGAATTCTCAGAAGAGCCCTGGTGTATGCTCTCATGATAATCCGGCCAGGCCGGGACCTCCTGCTGCGTCTCGAAGATAAGATGAACATGTACCGATTTGCAAAATTGGTACAGTTTAAATGCCACAAATCTATGACATGGGTCCGCCGTCTTTAGTTCTCCTCCGAAGGAAGACATATTGACGGATTTTAAGGCCATCAAAAATCCGACGACTTTGACCGGGTTTGAACCCACGACCTCCGGCATAGAAGCTCACCATGCTACCAACTACGCCACCAAAGCCGCCAGAACAAGAGATGAGTGAGTGTGGACAACAGGAAAGATGAAAGAGACGAGCCCAGCACAATAAACTGGAAACATATCTGGACTCAGCTGGGATCCCGTTGTCGCCAACCCACGTTCTACTAGTTATGAGCCTCAGAAGGGAAGTTGAACTCCACACACACCCAAGTACACGGGGCAAAATGACCACGATGTCCAAGCCCCAGAAATGACTTGTTTGTGTTGTTGTTTCATTTAATGGGCTTGGGAACCGTGGTCGTTCAGCCCCATGTATTTGTGTGTGAGTGTATAATTTTGCCTGATAACCTGTGTTATTGTGATGACTGTATTAGTTGTGTATTTGTAATTTAGGTAGGGTTGGGAAGGAGACGGACCTGGCCTTAAATTAGGAACCACCCCGGCATTTTCCTGGAGTAGAAATGGGAAACGACGGAAAACAACTTCCAGATTGGCTGTAGTGGAAATCGATCTCACCTCAGTTTTCCCACGTTCCAGCCCTCAGACCAGGAATCTTGGCAGATTCAGGAATCGAACCTGGACCTGAGTAACAGCTAAGAATACTAACCACCACGCCATGTAGCAGACCCAAATATATTTCCAGGATCTTATTAATCTATTGGACAAAACAAAATCAATAGCGAAAACTAAAAGGAAATACAGAAGCATATCAGCTGTATCAAGTATTTTCTCTTAACCCTAGAATGGAAGCGTTCGTCTCCGTGACGAAAACGGGATACTCTTCTGCTTCCCCCACTACTCTCTTTTGTCCCATCCCCACCAGTGTTTGGTAGTCCTAACATACAATACAGATAAGTTTAAAAAAATATAACGAAAATCACACCAAAAAACAAGTAGTTCCGTGAAGAACTATACAGCCTATTTTCATATATCCTACTTATGTTAATTGCCACTATCAACATACACAATTTCAGTTTGATTGCTGTAATAGATTCGTAGATATTGAGAACCGACTAAATATTTCGGATGGTCGCCATGTTGGATTTTATATATGTAGGTCCTAGAGTTATGTACTGTTACATGCAGATTATTGTGAACGTGTAGTATTCAAACTTCAATCGCATAGTTAGGACACAAGAAAACACAAGGAGATTTAAAAATTTTTCACAGCTGCCATCTTGAGGTTATGGAAACAATTGAAATAACTTAGATGCCAGTGGATTAACATTCGTATAAGGATTAACTGTACCAAGTTTCACTGCACGCGGATGGTTAAATTGCGAGAAACGTCCATGTGAATATTTATAATTCGCGTCACCGCCATGTTGGATTTGTGATCACCAGGTTATTTAAAGTCCTATAGGTGAACTTAAGTTCATAGCCCCTATGAACATTAAAAAATGCAGTTTGATTGCTAAAATAGATTCGTAGATATTCAGTATCGTCTAAATATTTCGGTTGGTCGCCATGTTGGATTGTTAAATGTTAAATAGAGTCATGTACCATTAAAGGAAAATTATTGCGTAGGTTCATTATTCAAACTTTCACTTCGATCGCATGACTACATCACAATGAATAAAATCTTAATATTAAAATTCGCACTGCCGCCATCTTGAGGTTATGTAAACAATTGAACTAAATTAGATACCAGTGGATTACAATGTGTATAAATATTTCCAGTGCCAGGTTTCAGTGCGCTTGGAACATTAAATCGCGAGAAAGGTCTATTTAAAATTTTCAAATTCGCTTGGCCGCCATGTTCGTTTTGTAGATAACCGGTTTTTGAAAGTCTTATAGATGGACTTCCAGTAGTGCCCTTTATCTCCGTACAAAATTTCAGGGTTTTACCGCTAATAGTTTCAGAGATATAGAATGCCGGTGAAATATTTCGCACATCCGCCATCTTGTGATTATATAAATAATTGAACGAAGTTAGATGTCGGTGCATTACAATGTATATAAACATATACTGTACCAAGTTTCATTGCGTTTGGTTGGTCAAATCGCGAGAAACGTCTATTTGAAAGTCGAAAATTCGCTTGGCCGCCATGTTGGATTTGTAGTTACCCGGTTTTCACAAGTCACATAAGTGAACTTATAGTAGTTCCCTCTATCACTATAGAAAATGTCAGGGTAATATCGGTAATAGTTTCGGAGATATTGAATGCTGGTGAAATATTTCGCACAGCCGCCATGCTGGATTGGTGAGTCGTAACAAAATTTGAAGGGCACGGTCGAGGTCGCCGGGAATAGTGCTATGAACTTTCCGAGTTTCATTGAAATCGCTCCAGCCGTTTAGATTTTATTAGGGGGGGGGGGCACACACGAATCACACACACACACGCACACACACACACGGACAAAAGGTGATCTCATAAGCCTATTTTTTCAAAATTGAAAATAGGCTAGTAACCAAAATCATTAAATCACAAAAAACAATCCAAATTTGTCAAAATTTGTCAAAAAACTCGAAAAGTAAAATAAAAGATAAAATCTAAAATACACCAAAAATTAACATTAGTCAAAATGCAAAAAAAATATCAATATTATTAAAAAAAGCATAAAATATCCAAAATAAAATAACATTAGTCAAAATCCAAAAAGACTACAATCACAATTAATCAAAATTAGTGGAAACCAGCTCAAAAATTCCAAAAATTAGAAAATAAATAAAAGAATGTCAAAATAAAAATAAAAAACAAGAACAATTAACAAAAATGAAACAAAATTATTCAGTCTCTATTCTGCTATCCCTTAAATGGTATGGCAGGGTCATTTCTGTAGTAATTTAAATTCTTGGTTTCTCCGATACGGAGAAAGTGTAGCGAATGGGAGTCTATGTGTATTGTAAGTGCATGTCCAAACAAGCTACGGAGCGGCTGTTAACATTTCTGTGTTCTAGTGTTCTCTATTTGCGGGGCGTGGAGGGTCAATTCTGACCCTGTCATACCATAAACGTGTCATGAGTTTCAAATCAGCGCGCAACGGTTTCTATTGTTTGCTGTAATTTTTCGAAGGGTTATAGTGTAGTGTTGTTTATGTTGGCTGGGAGGTCTTCATTAAATCAAAATGAAGTTCATTCATCTAACTTCGGTTTCACCAGACAAACAACCTTGGTTTCCTATGTGCCTGAGAAGAACCAATCAATGGTGTTAGTATCTTCAATGCATCACATAGCTTCAGTATTAGACACCGCTTCAAATATAACTGAATTCAATGACTTCTATAACATCACTAAAGTCAGCGTAGGTACACTAGACCAAAGGACTATGTATGGGCTATAGAACATGACGGCGAACCAAGCAATGGCCTCTAACAATTTGGTTCAGAATAATGGATATTGCTACTGTCAAATCTCTCGTAATATTTCACTCCCTCCCTCAAAATTCCAACAAACTCTCACGCAGGCAATTCATAATTTCCTTAGGAAGGGATCTTATAGAGTAGCACTGGGATGGTCAAGGTAACCAAGGAACGACGATCCATCATTGAGAAACAACTGGGACATCAACCAACACAACTATCCACCACTTCAGGAGGACCAGCGAAAAGAAAAAGGTGTCACAAATGCTCTACAACCAATCAAAATACTCTCTGATGTGTTCAGTGTGGAAATAGTGGTTCCTAAAGTTCTTCCTTTCTCTTCTAGAAAACGCTATAGTATTGTTACGTGCCACCCCCTAGTGGCACTTTTGTTAACTGGATTACGGTGGGTAGGAAGCACAACACCATTTACTGCTTAAAGAAATAATTAACTTTATTGTGGCCAGAAGATTACACTAATCAGCAAATACAAGCAATTAGGAGCCTTCTCCAGTTTCCTCAAGTCTCTTCCTTATGCGCTCTTGACCCCTTTCACTTGCAACAGACCACAGAAGTTAATCCGTCCTAATGAGTCCGGTGGCCTTGGCAGAAGCTACCTGCCCCTCTTCCTCAGGTACAACAAATACAGTTACTTACGAGCACTTGATGTACGCTGTTCACAAGCTGGGAGAAACAATGTCACAGGATTTCGTAACTCGCACAGCACTTCGTCACCACACTTCTGTCGCACAAGATAATCGCTCGCACTAGCTCGTAAAACACAACAACAGAAAACTCGGTCCCCTCACTGTTGAAGCCGCTTATATAGCAGGCTGGTGACTCAATAAATTCTAGAATCGTCCAGGACACACGGCTTCTCGACATTTCCTTCGCTGGTGGTGTCACGAAGATTCTGGACCATCCCTTTCACTTCGCAGTCCGTTGCGTAACGCGCATGCAATACACTGAGGGAGAGCAGTCCAGCCCTGGGGCAGTTTTGACTCATGCGGCGAGCGATGAAACGAACTCACAGCCGTAACACCACCCCCTTCCTAAAAAGGCTGATCGTCCCGATCAATCATTGGTCCGTCTGTGTCCCTCCGTAGGCTGCCAGGCGATCTCGATGCACGATCTTCATCTTCGCCCTCGGGCTCCGCTGGATCCTGTAGACGACATCGTTGATCCGTTTCACGACTCGGTACGGGCCCTCCCAGGACTTCTGCAGTTTGGATGACAGGCCTTTCTTCCGTAATGGGTTGAAGAGCCAGACCAGGTCGTCCTCGTGGAATCCGCCGGCATCCGTCTGCTGGTCGTATCGGGTCTTCATTCGGTCGGTCTCGATCCGCAGTTTCCTCCTCGCGAACGCGTGTACGTCCTCCAGTTGGTCGACCAGTTCTTGACAATACTGGCTTACCGGGATCGGATCATTCCCAGGTCGGCCGAAGGCAAGATCGACAGGTAGACGGAGCTCCCTCCCAAACATGGCCCGGGCTGGTGTGCACCCGGTGGCTTCATGCACGGCGGCGCGGTAGGCCAGGAGAAATAGTGGAAGATGCTTGTCCCAATCCCTCTGGTGTTCGCTGACGACTATTCGGAGATGGTTCTCGACGGTGCGATTGAATCGCTCTACCATCCCGTCGGACTGAGGGTGTAGCGGCGTTGTCCTTGTCTTCCGGATCCCCAGCAGCTGGCATAGGTTCTGGAACACCTGCGACTCGAAGTTCCTCCCTTGGTCGGAGTGCAGCTCCAGGGGTACTCCGTACCGGCTGACGAATTCCTTCACCAGGGTCTCTGCGATCGTCGCGGCTTCTTGGTTAGGGAGCGCATACGCCTCCGGCCATTTGGTAAAGTAGTCGCTGACGACTAATATGTAGCGGTTCCCTGCCTCGCTTAACGGGAATGGCCCAGCAACATCGATGGCCACTCTCTCCATGGGGCCGCCCACGTTGTAGGTCTTCAGTGGACCCCGTCGTCTTCGTCCTGGGCCCTTGCTGGCTGCGCAATCGTGGCACCTCGCGCAGTGGTTCTCCACGTCTGTTCGGCATCCGATCCAGTAGAACCGCTCTCTCAGCTTCTCCAGGGTCTTCTTTATCCCTAGGTGTCCACCAGATGATCCTCCATGAACTTCCTTCAGGACTTCCTCCGTCATAGCCTTTGGAACGACGACTTGTTCCCGAGATGTCTTCCCGTCGGTGCTCTCCCAGGTACGGCAGATGAGGCCATCCCTTACAATCAGCGAGTCCCACTGTGCCCAGTAGGACTTAAACTTTGGGCTGCAGTCACTCACAATGTTCCACCCGGGTCTGGGGACACAGGCCCTCTTGCATTCGGCTATCAGTCCCAGGTCATCATCTTCCGCTTGCGCCCGCGTGAAAGATTCGCGGCTCCAGCTCCCTTGAAGTTCCACGGTAGTCCTTCGGCACTGTATCCCGGTGTTCTCCTCCCTTCGGGCACAGAAGGTGCAGTCTTCGGGGCACGGTCTTCGTGACAGGGCGTCGGCGTTAGAATGCAGTTGGCCTTTCCTGTGCTGAATCTCAAAGTTATACTGTTGAAGCCTCTCTAACCACCGCGCGAGTTGACCCTCGGGCTGCTTGAAGTTCAGGAGCCACCGCAGGGATGCATGGTCGGTCCTGATGAGAAATTCTTGCCCGTACAGGTACTTGTGGAAGTGTTCAATGGTCTTCACGATGGCGAGCAGCTCCTTCCTGGTGACGCAGTAGTTCCTTTCTGGCTTTGACAAGGCCTTACTGAAGTAGGCCACTACTCTCTCCTCGCCGTCCACTACCTGCGACAGGATTCCCCCTATGCCAAAGTCGCTGGCATCGGTATCGACGATGAACCTTGTTCCAGGTCTGGGGTAGGCCAGAATAGGTGCGGTGCACAGAGCCTGCTTGAGTTGTTCGAAGGCACTGTGGCATTCTGCTGTCCACGTGAAGAGTTGGTCCTTCTCAGTAAGGCGATGTAAAGGTTTGGCGATATCGGCGAATCCCCTCACGAAGCGACGGTAATAAGTGCAGAGTCCCAGGAAGCTTCGTAGTTGGGACTTGTCCTTCGGAACTGGCCACCCCCTCACAGCTGCGGTATTCTCTGGGTCGTTGCACACCCCTTCCTCGGAGACGGTATGCCCAAGGTACTGGACCCGCTTCTGGAAGAGCTGACACTTCTTGGGGCTCAACTTCAGCTGGGCAGCCCGTAGCTTCAACAAGATCTCCTTCAGGTTGCTGTAGTGCTCCTCGAAGCTTCTCCCCAGAACGATGACGTCGTCTAGGTAGACCAGGCAGGTCTTCCAGTGTAGTCCCCTCAGAATGGACTCCATTAGCCTTTCGAAGGTCGCAGGGGCGTTGCACAGACCGAATGGCATGACGGTGAACTGCCAGAGCCCGCTGCCCACAGAGAACGCCGTTTTCTCGCGGTCCTTAGGGTGGACCTCCACCTGCCAGTAGCCACTCTTCAAATCCAAGGTGGAGAATCATCATGACCCTGATATGGTGTCCAGCGTGTCGTCGATCCAGGGTAGAGGGTAGCTGTCCTTCTTCGTGACGTCGTTCACCCGCCTGTAGTCCACGCAGAACCTGGTGGAACCGTCCTTCTTCTTCACAAGCACGACCGGAGAACTCCAAGGACTATGTGATGGCTCGATCACCCCTTGCTCCTTCATCTCTTCTACCATCCGGTCGACTTCGGCTTGCTTGGCGAGCGGGACACGTCGGAATGGGGCCCTAATCGGTGCGCTGTCCCCAACGTCGATTCTGTGCTGGACCAAGCTTGTCCTGCCGAAGTCTTTGCTCCCCACGGAGAAGACATCCTGGAATTCGCGTAGCAGGTCCTGAAGTTGGCGTGATTGTTCCTCGTCTAAATGGTCCTGGGATCCTTGGTACAGCTTCTGTAGTTCTTCTGGCAGTGTGCGTCTTCTTCGGTTGTCCGTCTGCAGGTGTCCGTCCGTCGTGTCGGTGATGCGGGCAATCCAGGTAACGGGCTCGCATACTCCTAGGTTGGTGTCCCGGTGAACCGTAATGTCGTAGTCGTTCAGGTTGGACAAGCGGACGTACGGCCGAGATGTCGTGTTGATGAGGGTCTTGGCAACTAGCAATCCTTTTGTCAGGATGTCCTCATATTTTGGCTAGATGACAGCCGCCACTCCCTCAGCAGTTCCGTCGACAATTACGGCAGCGCTGACCTCCGTCCTGGCGGGAACGATGACGTCTTCTCTCAGCCTTACTCGTCGTGCGGTGATGGACTCGTGCGCAGGTTGCAAAGCAAGTTCCTCACCTCCGAAGTGCAGAGTGTTGGTACTCAGATCCAAGATGATGTTGTTCTGGTCCAGGAAGTCCAGTCCGATGATCACTTCATTTGATACGTCAGCCACAAGCACTGGATGCTTTATCGCCCGTCGTCCAATGACGAACTCCAGTGATGCTTCGCCATGTACCGGTGCGGTCTCTCCGGTCGCGGTTATTAGCTGGAGGTTCCTTTGTGTGGGTTGAACTCTCCACTTCGGGATCACGGTGGGACTGACGATGGTCCTCGATGCTCCCGTGTCGATTAGCATGGGCCAGCTCTCTCCGTTGACGACTCCGTCGACCATCAGGCTGCTATTATCCCTCCGTAACTGCGTCACACGAACTTGGACTGCCGGGGATTGACGACTGTCACAAGCCAACCTTTGCCCCCCTAGGCTGGCTGATACTTGCTTTCCTGGGCCGCGCGGTTTCCCTACGACTGACTGTCCCGACGGAAACCCTTGGCGGCGGCGATCACCGCAGTCCTTGCTCAGGTGGCCTCTCTTACGGCAGGTCCAGCAGGTCGGTAGTCCTCTTCCGGGCCGCCTCTCCGGATGTCCTTCGGCTACGTTTTTGTTGGTGGTACTGCGATTCTTGAAGAAACGGCTTAGCGCCTCCATCAATTCGTCGGCCAGGGGCTTGGTCTCGTTGGTTTTTACTGGTTCGTCGACGTCCACTTGACGCACCCGCGCGTGCATTCTGGATGCCTGTTTTGCCGTCTCGAACTCAAGTGCGTGGCTCAGCGCATCTGCCAGGGTCTTATTGCGCGCGAGTCGCAGCGCCTGTTGAGTGTCCGAGTCCCGTAGCCCGTCGGTGAAAGTCTGCGTCGCTATCTGCTCCAGAAAGTCGGCCGGCGCTGTTGGGTAGGCGAGCCTTACGAGGCGTGCGATGTCCATCTCGAACTCCTGCAGGGTTTCCGCGTTCTTCTGTACCCGGGTCCGGAGCTGCATCTGGTAGGCCTGCTGAAGATGGCTATCTCCATATCGGGACTCCATAAGGGCGATCAGTGAAGCGTAGTCCTGGGATCCAGTCGGGATGGCCTGAAGGACGTTAAGGGCGTCACCTCTCAGCGCTACAATGAGAGCTGTAGCCTTTTCTGTGTTGTTCCAGTTATTTATGGAACAGGCCGCCTCGAACTGACGTAAGTAGGTGCACCACGGGACCTTTCCGTCGAAGGTTGGGGGCGTCACTCTGCTATGTCCCGTTCCTGATATTCCCGGTGTAACGGTGGGCGGGCGTTGGCGCAGCTCGGCAACTTCCTCTTGTAGGGCTTTGACTCTCTCATCCACCCCGGTCGGCGGGCGTCGGCGCAGCTCGGCGACTTCCTCTTGTAGGGCTTTGAATCTATCTTCCATCCCTGTCGGCGGGAGTCGGCGCAGCTCAGCAAGTTCCTTTTGTAGAGCGTTGAATCTCTCTTCCACCCCCATCAGCGGTCGTTGGCACAGCTCGGCAACTTCCACTTGCAAGGCGTTGAATTTCTCCTCCACCCCCATCAGCGGGCGTTGGCGCAGCTCTGCAACTTCCACTTGCAAGGTGTTGAACTTCTCCTCCACTGCCGCGACTTCCTCACGTAGGCCCTGTTCTAATTTCCTTTGGCTCTCCTCTAATTTCGTCAGCAGACACTCTTCCAGATTTTTCTGGCCATCCAGAAATTTGGCGGTTAGGTCCTCTGCTAACTTATTCTGGCTGTCTTCCATCTGCTTCAGGTCCTCCGCTAACTTATTTTGGCCTTCTTCTAACTTGGAAGTTAGGTCCTCTGCTAACTTATTTTGGCTGTCCGTCAGGTCCTCTGCTAACTTCTTCTGGCCATCCTCCATCTTCTTCTGGCCGTCTTCCATTTTGGCAGTTAGGTCCTTGGTTAAATTCTTCTGGCCGTCCTCCATCTTGGTTTCCATGCCATTTAACTTTTCTAGCAGTGCTGCCAATTTCTCCTCCATTTTAGTTGTTTGTCTTGTAAAGGGCATGCACTCACAGGAAAATTAGAGAAAATGACCTGCTCGGGTTTTGAAACCAGGACCGTCAGGTGTTGTGCTTGAGTTCGTAATCCCGCTTCTGACACCAGTTGTTACGTGCCACCCCCTAGTGGCACTTTTGTTAACTGGATTACGGTGGGTAGGAAGCACAACACCATTTACTGCTTAAAGAAATAATTAACTTTATTGTGGCCAGAAAATTACACTAATCAGCAAATACAAGCAATTAGGAGCCTTCTCCAGTTTCCTCAAGTCTCTTCCTTATGCACTCTTAACCCCTTTCACTTGCAACAGACCACAGAAGTTAATCCGTCCTAATGAGTCCGGTGGCCTTGGCAGAAGCTACCTGCCCCTCTTCCTCAGGTACAACAAATACAGTTACTTACGAGCACTTGATGTACGCTGTTCACAAGCTGGGAGAAACAATGTCACAGGATTTCGTAACTCGCACAGCACTTCGTCACCACACTTCTGTCGCACAAGATAATCGCTCGCACTAGCTCGTAAAACACAACAACAGAAAACTCGGTCCCCTCACTGTTGAAGCCGCTTATATAGCAGGCTGGTGACTCAATAAATTCTAGAATCGTCCAGGACACACGGCTTCTCGACATTTCCTTCGCTGGTGGTGTCACGAAGATTCTGGACCATCCCTTTCACTTCGCAGTCCGTTGCGTAACGCGCATGCAATACACTGAGGGAGAGCAGTCCAGCCCTGGGGCAGTTTTGACTCATGCGGCGAGCGATGAATCGAACTCACAGCCGTAACAGTATCAAGGAGCTTAGACATCTATTCTCCTTGACTTTCTTTACGTTCCAAGGAACGAAAAAAATCGTCATGCAAGCTACCTTCTGGGAGGTATTATTGTTATTATTATTTATAACAAAATAATATACGGACTACAAATTTAGAATTTCTAATCCAAAACATATTACAAGTTCTTTGAGTCACATAACACTTGGAAACTTAGATTGCTGGCCCTGACCCACCCACTTCTACAAAGTGGATGACGTGATCAGCAGCAAATACGTCATAAGTTAATATACGATTGAGATAATCTGCAAACAAATGTTTCTTTGGATATCAGCAAGATTCAGACACTCCGTTAAAATGTCGGCCACAGTAAATTCGGCTCCACAGGTACAAAGTGGGGCAGGGTCTTTCTTATTCATCAGGTACGAGTCCTACCCAAATCCTGAACAGAGTTTCAGACATATTAGTACAATGATCACAATGGCACATGTTATCAGACAGTTTGCACATACACAACCAAGTACTCGGGGCTGTAATTATAATGTTGGAATGCCCCTAAATGAATCAATAACTACAGTACTCTCTCAAATGCTTGGGGGCTGCAACTATCACAAAGAAATATCGTCGTACTTGCTGAATACTGATGTAAACCATACTGTCCGCAAGCAGTTAGTTACTTCACCATTATTAGCTGTATTCGCAGCCATTAAAGAGAACCCCCACAAGACCACACGCTGTGTTAGCTATAAACTATGTCTAACACATAAGTTATTTAATGGACAAACATATCATTGATGAAGCCATCATTATAATGAGTTACACTTCACCTCTCGGCATCAGAGGGACGAACTCCAGACCGTTCTTCCCTGGAGCCGACCCCGCCTGACCAAGACAAGCAACAGAGTTGTGACCTGAATGTATTAAAGCTTGAGATGGATGATAGTAGACATACAAAGCCCTCAGTCTTAACGATACACCACAACATGCCACATATGAAGCTATAGAGTTATTAATCTCCAACCTCACATTAAAAACAATATGTTAATGTTCAAAAATTTCATTATTCATTACAGTCGAGGAATAATTTTATTAAAATATAAGTAGGGGGAGTAATTATAAACAAACTTGTGTTTGGGAGATGCAGAGAGTTCAAGTGAACAACACACTAATCATGATGACTCGCTCAAAAAATCTGAACTAATGCTCGGCTAGGAATGTTTTTTTTTTATTTACTGGACAATACAATTACATATGTCTCTTGTGAAGAATTTGAATGCATCAGAGTCACGTCTTGAGTAACGGGACTAGAGGAGTCAAAGGTTGATAGGATTATGTATGTTCCTTCTTATTGTACTGTATAAGACAGGTATTGAGATTCTTGTCTCGTAACACATGCATACTAACCACTGATCTACATTTGTAAGATGTGTGTGAAGAGACATACTCAACAAATATTCATATCACCTTGCAGAAGTTTAGCTTCTCTTCATACCACTGAAGTTAAGAACGTACAAGGTTATAGTTAATGAGATTACTTTAATACACCTTTTGTCCGCGTTGATGCGTAGTGGTTAGCATTGTTGGCTGCCGTGGAGGTCCGAGTTCCATTCCCGGTACTGCGAAGAAGTTTAATTCTGATCTGAGGAGAGAAACAGGGTGCACTCAGCCTCGTGAGGCAACACTGAGAAGAGGCGGATTCAATTTCCACGTCAACCATATTGGAAGTGGTTTCCCCTCACATCTATTCAATGCAAATGCCCGGATGGTACATAACGTAAGGCCATGGCTGCTTCGTACCTAAACCCTACTTTGATTACAAATATACACACTAGTACAGACATTACAGTGACACAGGTTATCAGACAGCTTCTACACACACCCAAATACACGGGGCTACATGACCATTATTTTGCAAAGCCCCTAATAAATCAGCAACAACTTTCCATACCTTTAGCGTTATTGTAAAATCACAAACATCACAAATTTCTTTTGGCATACTGTTATCCTGAATGTTTAAAATAATAGTCAATTTATTTTTCACTTCATGGGTTAGTGAATGTAACAGAACCCAGGAACTTTACCGGCTTGAACGTTTTCATAGATGTTTACGATAAATTAGCTTTTACTGGGATGGAGTATCGAGGTCATCTGCCTCATAGTTAATAATTTCGTAAATTCGATAAACGCAGGTCCTTACTTATATACTTATCTAACCTACGTCTCAGTACACGGGGATCATGAAAGAGTCTTCGTAGTTGTTGTTTGAGTCTTCAGTCTTTTGACTGGTTTGATGCAGATCTCCATGCCTCCCTGTCCTGAGCTAATCGTTTCATCTCTACATAGCTACCACACCCTACATCCGAGGCAATCTGTTTGACATATTCTAACCTTGGTCTACCGCTACAGTTCTTGTCCTCGACCCTTCCTTCCATAACCAAGCTTGCTATTCCTGGGTGTCTTAGTATGTGTCCTACCAACCTATCTCCTCTCTTCATTAGCAGTCACCAGAAACATCTCTCCACTCCCACTAGTCTTAATACCTCTTCGTTTGTAACCCTATCTATCCATCTGATCTTCATCATTCTCCTGTAACACCACATTTCAAACGCTTCAATTCCCCTCTTTTCTGCTGCACCAATAGTCCAAGTTTGACTTCCATAGAGCGCCACGCTCCAAACAAAAGCGTTAAAGAATGACTTCCTAATACCTAAATCTATATTCGGTGTCAACAGATTCCTTTTCTGTAGAAATGCTTTCCTTGCCTGAGCTAATCTACTTTTTATATTCTCTTTGTTTCATCCATCACTGGTTATTTTGCTCCCTAACAGAAGTCTCCTACTTCCTTTAGTTTTTCACCTGCCAATTTGAAGTCCATAGAGCTTTCTGATTTATTTCGGCTGCATTCCAATATTTTGGTTTTGTCTTGGAAGACCCTAGTATTAATCAACTAAAACGTTACAAACTGTAACACTTCATTCCGATACAAAATTCCAAACATAATGAAAGTAACATATTGTAATTGTTGTTTATACAAATAACATAGACTTCGGGCTGTTTTATGCCGAGAGTATTATTTCGAAAAGCAGAAGTACCGGCAAGAGGAATTCCCCCTGATATTGGTCTATAACTCTTGTTACATGATCTGGCGACGTCAAAGATCCCTTGACCCAGTATGGAGATGCTTACATACCTAGTAATCTTACCGGGATATCTCCGAACGAACATTTGCAAGTCAGAATTCCATGTGCAAGCTCTAGTGATGCTACTACTCGAGTCACTAATAGAACCAAACTTGTTGACCATGCAGATGTACAGGTGCCATAAATTACGTCAGGTCTTCGATTCAAATTGAAAATGTATGATCTAGTAGGACACGCAGGTAGAGAGATAAGACTCGTTTTCTCAGACATCGGATCTCTGTCTTTACTCTTCTCCGTTTTCTTTCAGAGAAAGATGTGAGATACGAGCAACTCCGGCAGTAAAAGCAATATACGACATTACACTTCTCAACAGACTATCCATGAAGACTGCCATAACGTTATTTGAACCCAAATTTATTCCTATATTGACTTATGGGATAGAGATTATTAGGGATAGGCTGACAACGACGACGACAACCGAGCTAAGGATGCTGGGAATGGGTAAAGAGTGCTTTCTTAAAACAACCATTGGAGTATCCAGGTGCACTCAATCTCGATTAGTTTACGAACTTGCTGGAGAACCTTTCCTACTCTAAACTTTGAGACATGAACCCCTTTTACCTTTTACCCACAAGTACCTAATGAGAAGGGAGACCCCCCACTTTGTACCTGTGGGGCCGTTTTGACCGTGGCCCACATATTAACCGAGTGTGTGGATCTTGCTGACTTACGAAGAAACCTTGGTTTGCAGTTGACACTCAAACTTATATTAGCCGATAACGCGGTGGCTGCTGATCGCGTTATCCGCTTTATAAGTGAGAGTGGGTTAGGGCCAGCAATGAAAACTTTCCATTGTGCATTGACTCAACGACTTGTTCGTTTTTGAATGATAATTATTATTTTTATTTACATTTTTGTTTTATTAATTTTAGGTCTTTTCAAATTTATGTGTCCAGCTCAAAATTTTAAATTCAATTCCAAATTTGTATGCTTTAATCTGTGTTAAGAGGGGCAGATGACCTCGTAGTTCCACCCCATAAAACAACAATAACTAACTAACTAATGCATGAAAGGGAAACGAAGAGGTCCGAGATTTGGCTAGACTTCTACTCCACAGAGGCTATGATGAACAAATCATTGGCAGACACAGACCAGGAACTACGACATTTTGTGACTTCGCTGGCAGTGCATGGGTATCACCACAAAGTCAAATCCGTCCACAATCCAGATGAGAATTGCGTGTGCGACCTCTGTGACAATTACTGCGAACGATATGACATTGTCAATTGCAAAATACTTCCCAAATAAATCATAGAATTTTGTACGAGCGCATAGTGAGTTACTTGTTATCACACTGTGATCTGAAATGTATGCACAATGTGTGCGTTTTATTTATCTTATATATAAAAGTGAAAGTCTGTATGTGGGTATGTGGGTATGTGGGTGGGTCTGTTCCGTAAACAAATCCACACCGTTCCACTAATCACAACCAAATCTTGCATACACATAGTTTAGGACCCAGAAGGAACCGCTGGCTACATGAATTTTCGATAGTCTTTCTCATTCTTCTGATTTCGGCCCTTTTGCACTCAAGCACAGGCTAATCAAATCATAAAAATTCCTCTCGGCACGCCGGAAGGCGGAGGTAGATTTCACCGGGCAAACTAGGGGATAGGCTATAATAGGCAAAATATGCAGGTTTTCGTAGGAGGATCAGACCTCATTTATTGCGAGAAAGTATTTTACAATTGGAGGTTATTTAACTTTTTTTTCCGTCTTTCTATGCATTATTTAACATTTTATTGTCTTGGGGATGGTAACCTTCGGGTCATTTGGGGTTCATTTTTAGCCTACTTTCGATTTTTGCAAAAAATGAAAGTAGACTTACGAGATCAACACAGGGCGAAAAAAGCGTGTCTGTCTGTGTGTGTGTATGTGTGTGTGTGAGTCTGTGTGTGTGTGTGTGTGTG
Source organism: Meconema thalassinum (assembly GCA_946902985.2). NCBI lineage: Eukaryota > Metazoa > Arthropoda > Insecta > Orthoptera > Tettigoniidae > Meconema > Meconema thalassinum. Next base: position 332,857,791 of record OX336393.1, read on the forward strand.
TATGTGTGTGTGAGTCTGTGTGTGTGTGTCTGTGTGAGTGTCTGTACTCTGAATGTCTGTCCCCCCCCTATCAATTCGAACACGGTGAATGCGAATTGAACGAAATTTGGTACAAAGGTAGCACTAGCAAAGGACACCTCAGTGTCATGTTTTATATCGCCGCCATCTTTACTAAAACTGAATGGCGGCCACTCAAACGTTCAAAACGTAAAATCAAATAACGACTAACTAAATCATCCGATCTCTACCAAATTTGGTAACAACATACCTTCGTATAGGATGCGTCTTGTGACCAAACTACAAGGTCGTCCGCCATACCATTTCAGGATGGCGGCCGTGCGAATTATGCAAACTTTATAATCCATATCATGGGACCCACCAGTTCCGATTATCGAGCCGAGAATCGTTTTAACTGTTCTAAAGGAAGAGGCACGTTCGAAATTAAAAGTTTATTTTGTAATACTATAGTGCAGACGTGATTTTAAAAAGCTGAGCTGATTCAGTAATGAGACAAGATGGCAGCGGATATTTTGTGCCTGACTTATATTTCACTAATTTGAGTATTGCATGCAATATAACGTACTGATACAAAATAAATAAACTTTGTATGAACTGCTTTACATATAAATAATATACTCCAGTGATGAAATCGTTTAGTATAAATCATTATTTGCTAACAAGTTCTATGTAAGTCATTTTATATAGAACGATATTCGTTGACACAATTAGCTCAGTGGTAGAGCGTTAGCCTATCGCTCAAATGCCTATGGTTCAAACTCGATCAGAGCTAGGTTTTTGCTTGAAATGTTATATGTTTATTGTTTTGCAATGACTCAGATGTTTTAAAATTAAGCGTTATATTGTGCATATTATGGTGTAAAATATATATTTAATTAAAACATAATTCGCCAGCAGATTTACTCGAGACATCTAGCTGCCAAAAAGGTAACTGCACGCTGACCTACTTAATAACTTCCAGATTTTATTGAAAAGTTTCTTCTTCTGGCCGCTAGAATGCACTCGCTCTGTTAGGATTATATTGTTCGATATTTCCCCACTAGATGTCACGACTAGTCTACGTGGGGCTCCATTGATTACTATACCATTGGCATTCTATGCGCATCGAATTTGAAGAAAGACAAGATGATACTACGATACATTTTTACTTTTTATTTTAAAGGGTTTGTAACAGCCTATTTTGCGTTACTTGAAAATGTTATTTGAAGTAAAGAACAAAACGATTTCACATAGTAGTTTGTATACACACGTCTCTGTAGGGACATGGAATGATTTGTTAATTCAATTAGGGTTTTCGATTCCCGGTCAATGCATGTGAGATTTTCGAAGTGAAATGCCATGTCCTGTGGTTGGGATTCCACGTAAAAAGGAGGTCCCGTGGCTCATAATAACAAGATTCACGGTCACGTAAAACTACAATCTTCCTTCCTTTTTTTTCAATTAGGGTTGTGAAAGCCATGCACAACCAGACGTGTAAAGACATGCCTCAACTCAAAGTTGGATGTTGCCCACGGCAGGTCGTATATGTAATAATAATAATAATAATAATAATAATAATAATAATAATAATAATAATAATAATAATAATAATAATGTTATTGGTTTTACATCCCTTTTAGCTACTGCTGCTTTTAGAGACACCGGGGTGCCGGAATTTTGGCCCGAAGGGGATCTTTAACGTGCCAGTAAATGTACTGACACGGCTCCCTCGCCTTTGTGCACCCTCAAATGCCAGCTGACTGCGCCAGGATACGAACCTGCAACCTAGGGACCAGCAAGCGAGAACGTTACCACTGAGCCACGCAGCCAGTCCGGTCGATTATGTCTCCAGATCCATAACATTCTTGATATACTTCTTATCTTTCTTTCTTCAATGATGGTAGCAGTTTTTATCTAGGTTGTGGCGTTTGGTAGAGGTAAATCGTTTCTAAGGTCTTCAACAAAGAATAGTTCTATTATACTCTTTGATAATAACAACGAGTTATAACTATACTCATACATTTAGGAGAAAGTAGGCTATATGTTCTTTACTGAACATCTTGTTATACTTGTGGTCACACTGTCCTTATGCAAGGTTTGGAACTGATGTGTAACTATCTAACTGTCTGTTACTTCTTCACGCAAAATTTTATCTCCCGCAGAGATGTTGGTTGGTTCCTCAGTTTAGGGGCTGCGACAACGTGGTCATGTAACCCCGTGTACATTGGGTGTGTGTAGAATCTGTCTGATAAACGGTGTTAATTGTGATGACTGTATTAGTCTGTAATTCAGGTAAGGTCTGCAGACGGTCAATTTTAAGTAGTAGTACCTAATTTTGTACCAAATACTACCGTCAACGACACCTAGCTGTGAACTTGGCTGCTAGATGCCACCGCAACCAGCAACTTGCAACGAACGTTGTAACTTCCCCTCCGAAGGAAAGCATGCTGAGGGATTTTTAGCGCTCTTAGAAAATCCGGTGACTTTGGCCGGCCTTGAACCAGCGAACTTGGGCATAGACGTTCAGCATGCTAACAGTTAGCCGCATCCCTCATAGTCAGATGGAACAAGAAGTTCCGTGACGAACTAAAGAGCCTACCTTTCTTAAAATTAAGATTCATGCCAATGATTAATCTACAGTATATGAACCTATCTAGAATAATGACGAAATTAAGTTGGTAATATCGAAATGTCTTAATTAGTTCGAAATACTGTATACTAGGCATAATGTAGCCTAATAGAGCAATACAGTTGGCAGCCCTGGTGACTGAATATATTCTTAATTCCATCTCTTAAGGTACAGATTACAAAATGTGGTTGAAGTCCAAAGGACGTTACATGGAGTTAGACATTGGATCTATTAGTACACGTAAAAGCATGTTGGCAACAATGTCATGCGAGTGCTGGTCAGAAATAATCTGAAATATTATATCTTTTTGTGCCAATTTTGGATGAAATCCATTTGTTGGAATAGAAGTTACATGTACTTTAAAATTGGAGCTATCATCAGGCATAGAATCATGCTGGCAACACTGACTTATATTAATTACTCCAAATTAATCTAGAATGTCAGGTGCTATACGTGTGCAAAGTATAGAGCTGTTGGCCTGCATACTTTCTGATATATTGATATTAGGGTAAAAAATATAGAGACCATTTATTAACAGTTGGCAGCCCTGATTGCTCTTAAGAATACTTATAGTCATATCTGTTTATGCACACATATTACATACAAAATGTGGTTGAAATCCAATTGATAGCGTAGAAGTTATATGCATTTAAAATTGGACTTATCAGAAGGCTTAACATTATTTTGGCAACACTGTCATGTATGGCCTAATGGAAATTAAACTGAAATAGTATTATCTACATGTGTGCCATTTTTGGAATAGCTCCCATGTATACCTTCCAAGTTATCCAACATGGAGCACAAATTTCTAGTGCGTTTCTTTAGCAGTTGGTCGCACTGATATCTTTTTCATATATGGGCCTGAGATATTCCGGTATACATCTCTAATCATACTAAAGTTGGATTCGATTGCTGCAGCCGTTTAGGAGTTGATATGGGGGGGGGGGGGGGCACACACACAGCCAGCCAAACAGACAGACAGAAGGACAGACAGACACATTTTCCCGGATCGATCTCAAAAGTCTACTTTTTCCTCAGTTTTTCAATGAGTGAAAAGTAGGCTAAAAACAAGATGTTCAGTAAAGAACATATAGCCTACTTTCTCCTGAATGCATGGGTATTGTTATAACTCTTAGTCCTTTTCAAGGAGTATAATTGAATGTTGGTTGTAGTAGCTTGTTGAAATACAACGTGCTATAGGGATATTAAACATGAATATGAGGTGCCCTTTGATAGTGCTACCTCTGTAAAAAAAATTCATTCAATTCGGTTTCACCGAGTTCGAATTGATCTGGGGAATGGATTTGCACACATACATGGCCGCTATTTGCAAACTATTGGGCTGATGACCTTGTAGTCAGCCATAAGATGCTTTCCACAAAAAGGCATGTTGTTGCAAAATCCGGTAGAGATCAAATTATTAGGATGGTCGAAATTTGATTTAAGCTTTTAACAATTGGGTGGCCGTCATTCCGTTTCCGTCAAGATGGTGGCGATATAAAACATGACACTGAGGTGCCTTTTGCTAGTGCTACCTCTGTACCAAATTTCGTTCAATTCGGTTTCGCCGTGTTTGAATTGATAGGGGGAATCGATTTGCACACATACTTGGCCACCATCTGCAAACTATTGGGCTGATGATCTAGCAGTTTGGTCAGAATATGCTTCCCACATAAAGATTTGTTGTTGCAAAATTTGGTAGAGACTAGATTATTAGGTTGGTCGTAATTACATTTTAGCCTTTAACATATGGGTGGCCGCGATTACGTTTACGTCTAGATGGCGGTGATATAAAACATGACACTGAGGTGGCCTTTTCTAGTGCTACCTCTGTACCAAATTTCGTTTCATTCGATTTCACCGTGTTCGAATTAATAGGGGTAATCGATTTTGACACAAAGATGGCCGCCATCCGCAAACTATTAGGCTAATGACCTATTAGATTTGTCAAAGGATGCTTCCTCCATAAAGGTATGTTGTTGCAAAATTTGGTAGAGATCGGATGATTAGGTTAGTCGTAATTTGATTTAAGCTTTGAACATTTGTGTGGCCGCCATTACGTTTCCGTCAAGATTGCGGCGATATAAAACATGACACTGAGGTGTCCTTTGCTAGTGCTACCTTTGTACCAAATTTCGTACAATTTGCGCTCACCGTGTTCGAATTGATAGGGGGGGGACAGACATTCAGAGTACACACACTCACACATACACACACACACACACATACACACAGACTCACTCACACACATACACACACACTTTTTTTTCGGCCTGTAGTGATATAATAAGTCTACTTTCATTTTTTGCAAAAATCGAAAGTAGGCTAATAAATGTGATCTCGTCAATGGCGTTGTCTTGGCAACCTCTGATAGCTCATCCCTCATTAATTTAGAAGCGTTGTCATGGTAACCTCTGATGGCACTTGGCATTTTCTTTAATTCAGAAATTAATTTTCTCATCCCTTGGCGTAATGGTGGGTCATATCAAAAATTCTTTCAGACAAAAGTTTTAGGTAATTATTAGGGGAATATTTTCCATTTTGTACGATTTTGATATTGTTCCTATTAAGAGAGATATGATTAATGTTTCCCGAAAAACCCACTTTTTTCCATCCCTTTGGTCAATGGTTGGTGCTATCAAAAAACTTATTTGACATACATTTTTGGCACTTATCCGACACATATTATGAACTTTGAATGGATTCGATATTTCACGTATTAAGAGAGTTATAGCGAAATTTCACTTTTTCGAAAAAAGACCCCCATTTTCACCCCCTTCTACAGATTTTGCCCGTTAACGACCTCGACCGAGATTTTAATGGGATACTTATTATATAAAAAATTCAAACTGATTGGGGCAAAATTACGGCAGTTATCGTGTCCACAAGAAACTGATATATATATATATATATATATATAGTGAACCCTTTACCCTCTGATGGATAAATGATTCGATGTTTTATTTCTTCAAATAATAAATATTTCCACCAGCATCATGAAAATAGCCAGACGGAGATGAGGAAATTTAAAGCATTGGTTGGAGACAATGGGGACATACCTGCAGCAGTTTGACAAAAGGCTAAATACTTAGGATTGTGAAAAGATAGACCCCAGCAATGATTCAGAAGGACAGGTGGTGGCCACCTCAAAATAGAAAGGACGCGTAGTGAGACACGCTTCTGGTATATTCATTGTAATATTCGCGCCGAGAAAAAATATGATGCAGTAACGTGAGTGGCTGATGAAAATACTAGACACTCCTACGAGGCCAAGGTCTGATAAAAACCGCCAAGTTACAGAAAATGTGGAACCAATGAGAGAAGAATGCTTACCAGTGCGGCAAGTCTAGCTTGGGCACGCGATGGCTAGCATTAACGCGGGAGATCGGCTAGACAACATCTGTACGATCGATTCTAGGATTAATGGCATATTCTTGACCTGCGCTATATTTCGAGTTCAGTGATATTTATTTCATTCCTGTACCACTATTATTTTGAGAAATTTTTATATAATTTCCCCCTCTATCAATACCTAGGGCCGGTTCATTTATAAGTGGCGTGAAGAGCCAAGACATTGCTTTTACTTGTGTTCGTCTGAGGACGTAAGTTATTATATTTTGTGTGTCGAGGACACAGGTTACTTTACATTTTTTCGCGTCTAAGGACGTAGACATTTATACTTTTGCGTGCCATGAGGACACAGAAATTATTAATAAATGTGTTAAATTCAGTGATAGGTAGTCACAGTACTATATTTTGTAGGGACAGTAGCATCGACAATTCGCCAACAGACAGTTCCGGGGAAAGTAGTACCTGAAACGGCGAATTTAGTAGTCAGATATCGAGTGTATAATAATCTAACTTTTTGAATCAGCACGAGAGATGACATCGCCTATCCTGGAGGAAGTTTGGAACTATCAACACTCCGTCCAGATGGCTGAGATGAGCTAAGAAGCATTCAGTTGGGAGATGGCAGCGGATGTCCTTTGACGGGTGACTGGCCGAGGATGAGTACAGAATAATATTCTTATTATCTGATAGATTAACTTATGGTATATGGGACATATTTTGTTTTGTAAATAATTTGCTTGTGTGATTAACGTAGTATATTTAGTTTTGGTCTGACACACCTTTTGCATGGAAACAGCTCGCATATATGTTATTAGTGGAAGGTTCTTGTTTGCTTGTTGTTTTAACTAACGTAGCTATGTGGACGACCGTGTTTGCATATGTTACGCAATGCGGTTAAAAACGTCTCTCGGAGATATGTTGTGTTTCAGAAGTAGGACTGAAGTAATATAATTATACAGTAGAATGGAGGGTAATTAATTTTTTTAAGGTTTATTATTGATCAGATTCAGTGAGATTATTGCCTTTGGAGCCATGTGATTTGTGACGAAGAGCAGTCAGCTCTATCGTAGGTTTTAATATTTTTATATAGTTTGTGAGCATCTATTCAGCCGATCTGTGTGAAAAGTTCGTAATGTCATTCCCAGAAGTGTGTGTGTGTGTATTTTGTGGTCAATACAAGCGGGAATTTCAGCGTAGACTGATTTCTGTCAGCTTGGTGCCAGGTCCATATTGTTACCGTGCGAGGGCAATTGTGGATATTTTGATTAATGTCTGACCATATGTTGAGGTGGTTGAGATTTGTTGCTGTTGATTCCTTGAGATAACGGCACAGCTGGTCAGTTATTTTTACACACTGGAGTTGGGACAATGACAGGTATTGAGGAAGAGGGGAGTTGTTTCACAAGACGGACTGAAGGTTGCAAACAAGGTCGTTAGTGGGGAGTGCTTGTTTGGCTCCGTAATTACTTGAAATACAGAATTAAGAACTGATCAATGATAAAAATTGTTTAAATAAATGGGAGTTGCCTACGAATCACGATAATCTCCGAAGCGTTACCTTAATATGCAGTTTTTGTTCATATAAAGTAATCTCAGCTGCGATGCTGTATTTCCTTGCTTGTGTATTGAGCAATTGGCCGGAGTTGGCAGCTCATTTTGTCAAGTGCGTCATCGCGCTAATAGAGGGTCTCGAGGGAGATTTCTGTAAATAGTAGGTTGGTTGGTTGGTTCCTTAGTTTAGGGGCTGCGACAACGCGGTCATGTAGCCCCGTGTACTTTGGGTGTGTGTAGAATCTGTCTGATAACCGGTGTTAATTGTGATGACTGTATTAGTGTGTGTATCTGTTTTTTAATTCAAGTAGAGACTGCAACTTTGAATTTTCAAATAGTTCCTACTTTTGCCGCCAAACGCCACCGTCAACGACTACTAGGCCTAGTTCAGAACTAGCTACTAGACGCCACCGCAGTCGGCTCTTGGCAACGAACGTAGCAACCTAAGAGCGTTGTTTACATTCTTAACCTATCCAATTTAGTTTCACACAGGTGTAATTAGTGGAAAGATCTTTAACATGCCATAAATCTATGACATGGGATCGCCGGCTTTACTTCCCCTCCGAAGGAAGGCATACTGAGGGATTTTTAACGCTCTTAAAAAATCCGACGGCTTGTAAATAGTAGATTTTAGTGTGTGTGTCAGCATAAAATGTTTAAGGGTTTTTATTAGTGTCATGTTCCATATCCGTAAACGTTGATTTACGAGATGATTGTTCGTAAGCATCGTGGCTGATAACCCGCTGTAAACGAACAGTCACCCAAAATACTCATTCCTCGTAGTTAGTCATTACGCGTACATAAAATCCAAATGCAAGTTAGTGGAACCAGGATCCACATTTTTATAAAAGGGGAGATCCGTCTGACTCCTCAGCATTGATAGATATTCCTGTCATGGGAAAAATTCAGGGAGGATTTTTTATTGTTGTTTATATTTTTTATGCACTATTAGTCATTAAATCATGTTATTATTTTACATCTTGTCACCTTTCTTTCTTAATTATAGTTTTAATCCTATGACCCTTACCTCAGTAGAGCATGTTGTTTGGCGAACGTAAACATCACACTAGGAACTGAGCGCGACCCCTTGATCAAGATTCTTGCATATAAACACTGCTTTTCTGAAGGGTTCAATAGATAGATAGATAGATAGATACATATATACGTATATACATATATACATAAATTATATATAAACCTTTGAAATGACGGTGGTTTTGGGGTCTGGGGGATGTGAAACGCGAAGATATGTCGAAATTTTCCGGAAGTCGAAACATGGTACCCATTGCAATAGTTAGCTTTCTAATGAAATCTACCTAAAATATACTCATGAAGGAATGGCAAGGCAGATAGTTTCCATGGCAACATTGCTCAAGTCGAGACACGGCCGACTGGATGCCAGTTGCGCTCTGCACTACCGGTATAGAAAATGAGGATCTTTACTTCAAATCCCGTTAGTTACTCAACTGCTCACACAGCACTGTCAACCGAGTTTAGCATAACAAAGACTTGACACAATCTACTGTACTATATATTTGTCAAATACCACTCACTCACTCACTCACTCACTCACTCATTCATTCATCACGTAATCTCAGAAACCACCGAACGGATAGGAATGAAATTTGGTATCCAGCTTCCTCAAGGGCCGCAAATGCCCACTAAGAAAGGATATTCAGGTTCTAAAGGGGGTGTTAAGGGGGTAGACCTGCATTTCATTGAATGACAATATCTCCCGATTGGTTTCATTGGGGGATGTGATACTCGGCATATAAACTCATCATTAAAAACAAGTAGTTCCGTGACGAACTAAACAGCCTACTTTTCTTAAAATGTAAGATGCATGCCAATCTATATAGACCTATCTTCAATAATAACGATATCAAGTTCCTAATACCAACATTTCTAAGTACTGCAGTTTGAAATACACCTAAAATAATGTAGCCTAATACAGTAACTTACAACAGTTGGCAGCCCTGGTGACTCTGAATATATTCTGAGCTCCCTCTCTTAAGGTATAGAATGCACATACAAAATTTGCTTGAAGACTAATGGATAGTACGGACGTTACATGCTGCTTGATATTGGATTTATCAGTGCGCGTAAAATCGTGTTGGGAACAATGTCATGTATGTGATACTCAGAATTAATCTGAAATAATACGATCTATTATAGCCTAGTGCCAATTGGTAATAATTGTTAGTATAGAAGTTACATTTAATTAAAATTGAAACTATCAGAAAGCTTAGAATCATGTTGGCAGCACTGAGGTATATTAGATACTCCAAATTAATCTAGAAAGTCAGATACTATACGTGTGCAAAGTTTAGAGCTGAAGGCTTGCATATATTTCTGATATATTGATATTAGGATTAAAAAACAAATAGAGAGAACATTTATTAACAGTTGGCAGCCCTGCTGGTTCCTACGAATACGCATAATCATAACTGTTATGGTACACAAAGCACATACGAAATTTGGTTGAAATGCATTTGTTATTATAGAAGTTACATGCATTCAAAAACTTGACTTATCAGCAGGCCTAGAATCGTGTTGGCAGCACTGAAGTATATAAGTTACACCGAACTTGGGTAGAATATTAGGTACTATAAGTGTGCAAAGTTTAGAGCTGTTGGCTTGCATACTTTCTGATATATTGACATTAGGGTTAATCAAATAGAGAGAACATTTATTAACAGTTGGCAGCCCTGCTGCTTCCTACAAATAAGCATAATCATAACTGTTATGGTACACAAAGAGCATACGAAATTTGGTTGAAATCCATTTGTTAGTATAGAAGTTATATGCATTTAAAAACTTGACCTATCAGCAGGCTTAGAATCGTGTTGGCAGCACTGATGTATATAAGTTTCACCGAACTTGGGTAGAATATCAGGTACTATACGTGTGCAAAGTTTAGAGCTGTTGGCTTGCATCCTTCCTGATATATTGACATTAGGGTTGAAACATAGTGAGAGCATTTATTAATAGTTGGCAGCCCTGGTGGCTGTTTAGAATATGCACAGTCATATGAGTTCTGGTACACATAGTACATACGAAATTTGGTTGAAATCAAATCGATAATATAGAAGTTACATGCATTTAGAAATTGGACCTACCGGCAGGCTTAGAATCTTATTGGCAACACTGACATGTATGAACTTCAGAAAATTAATCTGGAATGTTATTATCTATACGTGTTCCAATTTTGGAATAGTTCGGCTGCATAACTTCTGAGATATCCGACATAGAGCTGAAATTTCAATTGCGATTTTTCAGCAGTTGGTAGCACTGACGTCAATTTCAAATATGGTCGTGAGATATTCAAAAATAGATCTTTGCTCTTACCAAATTTGGTGTTGATAGCTGCAGCCGTTTAGGAGTTGATAGGGGGGGGGGACACACAGCCAGACAGCCGGACAGACAGAAGGACAGACAGACAGACAGACAGACAGACACACATTTTTCCGGATCGATCTCATAAGTCTACATTTTCCTCATTTTTGCAAAATGTGAAATGTAGGCTAATAAGAAGACACGTGTCTGAGGGTTTTTCGATGTGGTGTATATTATGAGGTGAAAGGGGTGAAAAGTGGGGATTGAAAGATTCCTAACGCAGCGTGTATCTCTTAAACGACATAGGCGAGGAGTTTGAAACTCAGCGAAAAACAAGTAGTTCCGAGAAGAACTATACAGCCTATTTTCATACATCCTACTCATATTAATTTCCTCTATCAACATACAAAATTTCAGTTTGATTGCTATGTTCGATTCGTAGATACTGAGAAGCGACTAAATATTGCAGATGGTAGCCAGGTTGGATTTTTAGCCTATTTTCAATTTTGAAAAAAAAAATAGGCTTATGAGATCACCTTTTGTCCGTGTGTGTGTGCGTGTGTGTGTGTGTGATTCGTGTGTGTCCCCCCCCTAATAAAATCTAAACGGCAGGAGCGATTTCAATGAAACTCGGAAAGTTCATAGCACTATTCCTGGCGACCTCGACGGTGCCCTTCAAATTTTGTTGCGACTCACCAATCCAACATGGCGGATGTGCGAAATATTTCACCAGCATTCAATATCTCCGAAACTATTACCGATATTACCCTGACATTTTCTATGGTGATAGAGGGAACTACTATAAGTTCACTTATGTGAGTTTTGAAAACCTGGTTACTACAAAACCAACATGGAGGCCAAGCGAATTGGCGACTTTTAAATAGACGTTTCTCGCGATTTAACAAACCAAACGCAATAAAACTTGGTACAGTATACAGTATGTTTATACACATTGTAATGCACCGACATCTAACTTCATTCAATTGTTTACATAATCACAAGTTGGCGGATGTGCGAAATATTTCACCGGCATTCTATATCTCTGAAACTATTAGCGGTATCTCCCTAAAGTTTTGTACGGAGATAAAGGGCACTACTGGAAGTCCATCTATAAGACTTTCAAAAACCGGTTATCTACAAAACGAACATGGCGGCCAAGCGAATTTGAAAATTTTAAATAGACCTTTCTCGCGATTTAATGTTCCAAGCGCACTGAAACCTGGCACTGGAAATATTTATACACATTGTAATCCACTGGTATCTAATTTAGTTCAATTGTTTACATAACCTCAAGATGGCGGCAGTGCGAATTTTAATATTAAGATTTTATTCATTGTGATGTAGTCATGCGATCGAAGTGAAAGTTTGAATAATGAACCTACGCAATAATTTTCCTTTAATGGTACATGACTCTATTTAACATTTAACAATCCAACATGGCGACCATCCGAAATATTTAGACGATACTGAATATCTACGAATCTATTTTAGCAATCAAACTGCATTTTTTATTGTTCATAGGGGCTATGAACTTAAGTTCACCTATAGGACTTTAAATAACCTGGTGATCACAAATCCAACATCGCGGTGACGCGAATTATAAATATTCACATGGACGTTTCTCGCAATTTAACCATCCGAGTGCAGTGAAACTTGGTACAGTAAATCCTTATACGAATGTTAATCCACTGGCATCTAATTTATTTCAATGTTTCCATAACCTCAAGATGGCAGCTGTGAAAAATTTTAAAATCTCCTTGTTTTTTCTTGTGTCCTAATTATGCGATTGAAGTTTGAATACTACACGTTCACAATAATCTGCATGTAACAGTACATAACTCTAGGACCTACATATATAAAATCCAACATGGTGACCATCCGAAATATTTAGTTGGTTCTTAATATCTACGAATATATTACAGCAATCAAACAGAAATTGTGTATGTTGATAGTGGCAATTAACATAAGTAGGATATATGAAAATAGGCTGTATACTTCTTCACGGAACTACTTGTTATTTATGTACTAATACATGAAGATTATTGTGTACGTGTGGTTTTTAGACTTCAAATGCATGATTAGGACACAAGAAGTAAAAACGAGATTTTAAAATCTCGCACAGCTGCTGGTTATCAAAACAATTGAAATAAATTAGATACCAGTGGATTAACATTTGTGTAAGCATTAACATGCAAAGTTTCACTGCACTCTGATGGTTAAATCGCGAGAAACGTCCATTTAAATATTTATACTTCGCGTCGCCGCCATGTTGGATTTGTGCTCACCAGGTTACTGAAAGTCATATAGGTGAACTTATGCTCATAGCCTCTATGAACATTAAACAAATCAGTTTGATTGCTGGAAAAGATCCTTAGATATTGAGAACCGTCAAAATATTTCGGATGCTCGCCATTTTGGATTGTTATATGTATAGGCCTTAGAGTTATGTACCATTAAATGAAAATTATTGCATAGCTTCGTTATTCAAACTTTCACTTCGATCGCATGATTACGACACAAGAATAAAAACTTAATTTTAAAATTTCGCACAGCCGTCATCTTCAGATTATACAGGCCGGACGTTTGTTTTAGACGATTGCCCTTGACCTTGAAGCCTGTAGGTGAGCCTAGACACACTCACTCTCTCACCCTATCGTTTCACACTTGTCACCACCGATCTGATGTAATGGAATTCCAGACTTGAGCAGACAGTACAGTCCACATCGAAGTATTGTGTGTCGCGGAAGTACACGTTACGTAGTTACGAACAGAATGTCATTATATTTGCCAATGACTGTACTCCTAGCAATAGTGTGAAACGGCTTAGTCAATCTTCGGACCGCTAGGGCCAGCTGATAACAACACAGGTACTGTAGTAACTCGCCTCCAGGCATCCATTAAGATTTTTCACTCGTCTAAAACAAACGTCCGGCCTGTATAAACAATTGAACTAAATTAGATGCCGGTGAATGACAATATATATTAATCATTTACTGTACCACATTTCAATGCGCTCATATGATTAAATCACGAGAAAAATGTATTAGAATATTTCAACTTCGCTTGGCCGCCATGTTCGTTTCGTAGTTTGCAGGTTTTTGAAAGTTACATAGATAAACTTGTAGCAGTGCTCTTTATCACCGTACAAAATTTCAGGTTGATATCATAAATAGTTTCGGAGATATTCAGTGCCTGTGAAATATTTCGCACAACCGCCATTTTGAGGTTATGTAAACAATTGAAAGAAGTTAGATGTCGGTGCATTACAATGTATATAAAAATATACTGTGCCAAGTTTCATTGCGTTTGGTTGCTTAAATCGCGAGAAACGTCCATTTAAAAGTCGCAAATTCGCCTGGCCGCCATGTTGGTTTTCTAATCACCAGGTTTTCAAAGGTTACATAAGTGAATTTCTAGTAGATCCTTTATCACCATACAAAATTCCAGGGTGATATCGGTAATAGTTTCGGAGATATTGAATGCTGGTTAAATATTTCGCACAGCCGCCATGTTGGATTGGTGAGACGTAACAAAATTTGAAGGGCACGGTCGGGGTCACCCGGAATAGAGCTATGAAATTACCGAGTTGCATTGAAATCTCTCCAGCCGTTTAGATTTTATTAGGGGACACACACACACGAATCACACACGGACAAACGGTGATCTCATAAGCCTATTTTTTCAAAATTGAAAAAAGGCTAAAAATCAACATAAAAAAGAAGTAAATATATGTTTGACCGTTTTTTCATAAATCCAATTTAAGGGGTCCATGGGGAGGGGTGAAATTCTGTGGGGGGTGGGGGGACAGGAAAGAAAGTGTCCTAACTGATTGACTGACTCACTCACTCATCAAACTCAGGGGGGGAAACTGCTTTAAAGTGAGTAAATAGCTGTTCGACAGTTTTTTTTTTCATATATCAAATTTAAGGGGTTCATGGGGAGGGGTGAAATTCTGAAAAAATAAAATTGAAAGAAAATGTCCTGACTCACTCACTCACTCACTCACTCATCATCGCCCAGCCAAAATTATTGAAGTTAGAAACATGACAGTTTGGGGATATATTCATTGTATGTCAGAACCGTCTACTAAGGGAGGATTTTCGGATATTCAGGTTCTAAAGGGGTCTTAAGGGGGTTACACCTGCATTTCATTGAATAACAATATCTCCCGATTGGTTTCATTGGGGGATGTGATACACGGCATATAAACTCATCATTAAAAAGTAAGAAGACACGTGTCTGAGGGTTTTTCGATGTGGTGTATATTATGAGGTGAAAGGGGTGAAAATTGGGATTTGAAAGATTCCTAACGGAGTGTGTATCTCTTAAACGACATAGGCAAGGAGTTTGAAACTCAGCGAAAAAAAATCAGCATAATAAATAAGTAAATATGTGTTTGACCGTTTTTTCATAAATCCAATTTAAGGGGCCCATGGGGAGGGGTGAAATTCTGGGGGGAGGGGGGGGGCAGGAAAGAAAGTGTCCTTACTGATTGACTGACTGACTCACTCATCAAACTCAGGGGGAAAAACTGCTTTAAAGTAAGTAAGTAGCTTTTCGACAGTTTCTTTGATCAATCAAATTGAAGGGGTTCATCGGGAGGGGTGAAATTCTAAAGGGAAAAAAATTGAAAGAAAATGTCCTGACTCATTCACCCACTCATCATCGCCCAGCCAAAAATATTGTAGTTGGAAACATGGCATTTCGGGGACATGTTCGTTAAATGTCAAAACCGTACACTAAGGGAGGATTTTTGGATATTCAGGTTCTAAAGGGGTCTTAAGGGGGTTAAACCTGCATTTCATTGAATAACAATATCTCACGAGTGGTTTCATTTGTGGATGTGATACTCGGCATATAAACTAATCATTAAAAATAAGCAGACATGTGTCTAAGGGTTTTTCGATGTGGTGTATTATTATGGGGTGAAAGGGGTGAAGAGTGGGGGTTGAAGGATTCCTAACGGAGCGTGTAGGCCTATCTCTTAAACGACATAGGCGAGAAATTTGAAACTCAGCGAAAAAAAACAGCTTAAAAAGTAAGTAAATCGGTGTTCGACCGTTTTTTTTTTCATAATTTAATTTACGGCAAGGGGCAATGGGGTGGGGTGAAATTCTGGGGGAGAAAAGGAGAGAAAGTGTCCTAACTGACTGACTAACTCACTCGCTCATCAAACTCAGGGAAAAAAAAGACAGCTTAAAAAATAAATTAGTAGGTGTTCAAGCGTTTTTCCATCAATCCACTTTAAGAGGTCCATGGGGAGTGGTGAAATTCTGGTAAAAATAATTGAAAGAAAATGTCCTGTCTGACTCACTCACTCATCACGCCCAGCGATAACTATTAAAGTTGGAAACATGAAATTTTGGGAATATGTTCGCTGTATGTCGAAAACGTCAACTAAGGAATGATTTTTGTTTATTCGGGTTTTAAAGAGGTGTTAAGGGGGTAAACGTGCATTTCATTAAAGATATCTCATGAGTTGTTTCTTTGTGGATGTGATATTCGGTATATAAACTAATCATTAAAAATAATCAGATATATGTCTAAGTGTTTATCGATGTGGTGTATATTATGAGGTGAAGGGGGTGAAAATTGGGGGTTGAGGGATTCTTAAAGGAGCGTGTATCTCTGAAAAGACATAGGCGAGAAGTTTGAAATTCAGCGGAAAAAAACAGCTTAAAATACAAGTAAATAGGTGTTCGACCATTTTTAGCCTACTTTCAATATTTTGCAAAAAATGAAAGTAGACTTCTGAGATCACTACAGGGCGAAAAAAAAGTGTGTCTGTCTGTGTGTGTGCATGTGTGTGTGTGAGTCTATGTGTGTGTGTGTGTACTCTGAATGTCTGTCCCCCCTATCAATTCGAACACGGTGAGCGCAAATTGAACGAAATTTGGTACAAAGGTAGCACTAGCAAAGGACACCTCAGTGTCATGTTTTATATCGCCGCCATCTTGACGGAAACGTAATGGCGGCCACACAAATGTTCAAAGCTTAAATCAAATTACGACTAACCTAATCATCCGATCTCTACCAAATTTTGCAACAACATACCTTTGTGGAGGGGGCATCCTTTGACAAATCTAATAGGTCATTAGCCTAATAGTTTGCGGATGGCGGCCATCTTTGTGTCAAAATCGATTACCCCTATTAATTCGAACACGGTGAAACCGAATGGAATGAAATTTGGTACAGAGGTAGTGAACCCTTTACCCTATGTTGGTTAAATGATTCTACTTTTTATTTCTTCAATTAATAAATATTTCAACCAGCATCATGAGAGTAGCCAGACAGCGATGAGGAAATTTCAAGCATTTGTTGGAGACAGTAGGGACATACCTGCATCAGTTTAACAAAAGGCTAAATACTTGAGCTATGAAAAGAAATAGCATAGCTATGTATCACAGGGACAGGTGTGGCTACCTCAATTTTAGAAGCGACGCGCGGTGAGACATGGTTCTGGTATGTTCATTGTGATATTCGCGCCTAGAAGAAATATGATGCAGTAACGTGAATGGCTGATGAAGAAAATAGACACTCCCAAGACGCCAAGATCTACTAGAAACCGCCAAATTACAGAAAATGGAGAACCAATGAGAAGAGAATGCCTACTTGCGCGCCAACTCCGGCTGGAGTACGCGGCGGCTAGCATTCACGCGGGAAATCGCCTAGACAAAATCTCTACGATCGATTCTAGGATTAATGGGCATATTCTTGACCTGTGCAATATTACGAGTTCAGTGATATTTATTTCATCCCTGTATCACAATTATTTCGAGAAATTTTTACATAAAATCCCCCTCCATCTAGACCCAAGGGCCAGTTCAGTTATAAGTGTGTCGAAGAGCCAAGACATTATTATTATTTGGTGCGTCTACGGACGTAGATTATTATTCTGTGCGTCTACGGACGTAGACTTGTATTTTTGTGTGTCGAGGACACAAGATATTCATGGTAAAGTGTTAAATTCAGTGATAGATAGTCATAGTACTATAATTATAGGGGCAGTAGCGTCGATAATTCGCCAACGAACAGTGACAGGGAATTTAGTACCTGAACAAGCGAATTTAGTAGTCAGACATAAAGTGTATAATAACCTAATTTTTGTATCAGCGCAAATGATGACGTCGATGAATGCAGAGGAAGTTTGGAATTCTCAACACTCCGTGCAGATGGCTGCTATGAGATAAAGAATCATCCAGTTGGGGAATGGCATCTGATGTTCTTTGACGGGTGACTACAAAAAGAGATGAGTACAAAATAATATTTTATTATTTGTTAAATTAACTTATGGTTTATGGGACATATTTTTGTAAATACTTTGCTTGTGTGATTAATGTAGTATATTTAGTTTTGATCTGACACACTTTTGTTTGGAAGCAGCTCGCACAATTGTAGGTGATGGAAGGTTCTTTTCTTTGTGTTGTGTTAACTAACGTATCTATGTGAACGGCCGTGTTCGCCTATGTTACGAAGTGCGGTTAAAAACGTCTCTCGGAGATATGTCGTGTTTCAGAAGTAGGACTGAATTAATATAATTATATAGTAGATTGGAGGGTAATTAAATTTTGTTGAGATTTATTATTGATCAGATTCAGTGTGATTATTGCCTTTGGAGCAATGTAATTTGTGACGAAGAGTATTCAGCTCTATCGTAAGTTTTAATTATTGTGTTAAATGTTTGCGAGCTCTAATTCAGCAGACCCATGTGAAAGGCGTTATGTCAGTCCCAGATGTGTATATTGTGAGTATATTTTTGTGGTATTACAAGCGGGAATTTCAGCTGAGACTGATTTCTGTCAGCTTGGTACCAGATTCATATTGTATCCTTGCGAGGACAATTATGGATATGTGATTATTGTCTGACCATATGTTGAGTTGGAGGAGATGTTAGTTGCTGTTGATTCCTTGAGATAACAGTCCAGCTGGTCGGCTATTTATATACACTGGAAGGGGGACATGACTGGTAATTGTGGAAAGGGTGAGTTGTTGTCACAAGGGCTGGCTGAGTTTCGCAAGCAAGCTCATTAAAGTGGAGTGCACGTCTGGCTCCCAATTACTTGAAAATAAATATAAATGTGAGAAACTGATCAATGGTAAAATGGTTTAAATAAATGGGAGTTGCCTACGAAACACGATAATCTTCGAAACGCTCTCTTTAACATGCAGTTTTGTTAATATAAATTAATCATAACCACTCAGGTTGTTTGTTGTTGTTGGTTTATTCTATGTTTATTTTCCATGTCAGTGACCCGTGAGTCACGTGCGGCGCTGTTTTTCCTTGTTTGTTGAGTATCTGGCCATTGTGGCAGCTCATTTGGTTAAGTGTGTCACCACACTAATAAGGGTCTCAGAGAGATGCCTGTAAATAGTAGAGTTGTAATATGTGTGTCAGAGTTAGATTTAAGGATTTTTATTAATGTTATGCCCATATCCATAAACGTTGATTTACGAGATGATTGTTCGTGAGCACCGTGGCTGTTAACCCGTTGTGAACGAACGATCATCCAAGTACTCATTTCTCGTAGATAGTCACCAAGCGAACATAAATTCATATGCAAAGATAGTGGAACTTGGATCCACATTTTATTAGAAAAGGGGAGAGCCATCTGACTCCTCAAAGTGATAAATATTCCTGTCAGGGGAAAATTCAGGGAGGATTTTTGTTTATTATTGTTTGTTTTATTCTTTTATGCACAAATTAGTTATTAAATCTTGTTATTATCTTACGTTTTGTCTCCTTACTTTCTTAGTTATAGTTTTTATCCTATAACCCTTGCCTCAGAAAAGCACGTAGTTTGGCGGACGTAAACACCACACTATGAACTGAACGCGACCCCTTGATCTAAGATTCTTGCATAAAACACTGCTATTCTGAAGGGTTCATAGGTGAAAACTGGCGGCCAACGGTGGGGCTATTCACTGTGGTGTAACGGGGAGATTACACATGTCAATAGTGGCGTATTTGAGTAAAACTGGCATGCCGCAAGTGCAGGCAGATATGACAGTATTTAATCACCGGGAAGTGATATTTTATTAAAAGTAGTTGAGGCGAAGTGGATACCGCCAAATGTGTGAAAAATAAATTAAAATCAGGAGTTTGCAAAGTAAAATACGGTTCACGTTGTTGTCTTTTAAATTAAAGTAAAATTACGATGTGATACCGGGCGCCCAATGATAAAGTTAAAACTCGATTTGTGTAGAAAGTCAAACTCATGGAAATATTAGGAGGCTGTAGCCTAAAATGACAATTAATACTTTGTTAATAAGTCAGTGTTAATATCAGATCAGGATAACTGTTTAATGACTAAATATGTGCTTGGGGTTAAAATTAAATTGAGTAAAACTAGAACTACTCAGAGATGCAATCAACTAATGGGATTAAAGGTAAAAATAAATGAACTGAGTAGGATAAAGAAATTAAATGTGCATTGGATTTATGTGCGTGTCAAAGGGCATTGGTGTATGCCATTTCCCATATGTCTCATATAAATTATAAAACATGGCAACGGTGGCGCAGATCCAGGAGATCATTGAAAGTGCAGCGAGGAGAACTCAGGAATTGTTGGATACTAAATTAGCAGAACAAAGTGAATCGCTGAACACGAAGTTATCTGAACAAATAAACACTAGTATGTTAGAGCAAAGTGAAGCGTTGAATACAAAATTATCTGAACAAATAAACACTAGTATGTTTGAGCAAAGTGAAGCGTTGAATACAAAATTATCTGAACAAATAAACACTAGTATGTTAGAGCAAAGTGAATCGCTAAATACGAAAATGTCAGAGCAAAGTGAATCGCTAAAAATTAAACTGTCAGAACAAAGTGAATCGCTAAATACGAAAATGTCAGAACAAAGTAAATCGCTAAATACTAAACTGTTAGAACAAAGTGAATCATTGCGGACACAGTTAAATAACAGTAGAATTGAGCAAAATGAATATCAGGCGGAACAAGCTAGGTTATTAAAGAGTGAAATTAATGACACTATAAATTCACAGTTAGAGGCGCAAAATAATAAAAACACGAACCAATTAGCTTCGTTAACCGCAGAAATGAAAGAGCACACAAACCAACAGATGATATTACTGGCCCTTGATGTAAGCAAAAATAATGAGAAACAATTAGAGCAGATTGCAAAAATGGAGAGTATTTTTGATAAAAAACTTAGCATTCTCGATGAAACGGTGTTAGCTAAATTAGAGCAGATTGAAATAGCATGCACAATGAATACAAGCGAGGTCAAAATAGCTCAGGATAAGTTGGAAGGTCGATTTAAGGAGATGGAGAAAAGTGGCAGGGTCATTCAACAACAAATATCAGCAGTAGATGAGAACATATCCGGCATAATTAAAGATATGGACCGTCTCGAGATAAAATCAGCGGAACAGTGGAGAAGCCTAGAAACGGAACAAGAACAATTTAAGAGTACATTAGACGAAAGACTAAGCCAGATAGAAAATAATCAGGATGAAAATAAGAGCCAGATTGAAGAAAAAATAAGCACGATTAAAGAACAGATCAGGAAAGATTGGAAGAAAATGAATATTGATTCTAGAGAGGAAAGATCCACCATTCTTAAAACAGTAGGCGAAAACCACACGCGCATTCAAGCTTTGGAGCAAGAGGTAAAAAATAAACTTAAAGAGCAGACAGACAGGATCATTAAAGCCGAACTCCGCTCATTAGAACAATCGTCTATATTTAAAACGGGAGCATTGAAAGACAAGCAGGATGACTCACATAGTCCCCAACCCAGCATAGCAGGAAGTCAGACTCAAGCAGAGAGCCCATTAACAACAAACACGGGAGGATTTCGCAAGAACGTAGATAGAAGCTCAACACCACAGGACGGTCATCAGCCCACACAACTTATTCAAGTAATTCGCTCAAATGACTACAAGCCGCAGAAATACACCGAAAATTCAGGGGTAACACCTAAGGCCTTTATCAAAGAGATTGAAGACCACTTTAATGACACTGGGGTACCTGAAGCACGTAGATTGAGAATGATGGAGAGATTTTTATCAGGGAATGTTCTCACCTGGTTTTTAAGTTTCAAATACACATTTGGAACCATGGCAGACTTTAATTTAGCGTTTCTGCGCAAATACTGGTCTCCCGCCATACAACAGAGCTTAAGAATGGAGCTTTACTCTAGAAAATACCAAACTACCCAGCAGACAAAATACTCAGATTTCTTTAACATGCAAATGCTAAAATTTCGCGACCTAGATTACCCATTAAACGAAGCAGATTTGGTGATGACAATAGCAAGGCAAATGCCAGTTAATGTACAGCAAGTACTAGTCGCAGCAAACGTCAGTACGGCCCTACATGCGGAGCAGATATTACGGCAAATAGATGAGACCACATCTCATAGTCATTTTAGAGGAGGAAGACAGCTGGAGTTAGTCAACACCACAGAGGTCGTAAAAACAAAACAAGGAAATACTAAAACGCAGGGTACTAATACAAGCACCTCCACACCTAGGCGAAACCAGGAAGAAGGGGAAAAGAGACCATATCAGCGTAACGAAAATCACTACAACAATAGATACCAGGGCAACAATAGATACCAACAAAGAGGATATCAACAATGGCGTGATAATCGAAGGAATGACAGGCCTTATGGAAGATACGGTGATTACAATGCCAATCAAAGATGGAAAGGAAGGAGAGATCAAAATCAAGGAGATCAACGTAACTATCGAGATGACTGGGATGATAGGCACGCTCAATCACAAAATTACTTAGGGGAGTTACACGCTAATCAAGGTGGAGAACTAGGAAGATGGGAAAAGGCCATTGGGAACAGAAAGAACCCAGATACACATACTGAGGAAGCTGGAAGTCTACTGAGACAAGAGGAATATCAAGGACATGAGCGACAGAAGGATGATGGGAGTCGAAATGGAGCTAAAAAAATGTTAATTTTGGATCAAGGAGACAGTCTCCAAACACAACAGTCGGAAGTTGAAGATGGATGGATAGTAGCGAACATACAAGAATGGATTGCTTTACCAGAAGACTGTCTGGAGGAGACGGTGAAACCACGGAACGATGAAATTAGGCAATTACCCATTATTTACGCAAGGATTGGTGGAATTAATATAAGATGTTTATTGGATACGGGGTCACAGATCAGTCTAGTATCGGAGGCCTTGGTTCGAGAGTTGGGACGGACTCAGAATATTCCTGTAATTCCGGTACCACAGCTCAAAGTGAGGGGTGTTATTCCTGAACGCACCGTCACTTGTAAACGTCAGGCATACTTAGAGCTGAACATATTGGAACACACTTTTGGGCAAACATTCATTATCATGGCAAAGATGAATTTCAATATAATTCCTGGTGCAAATTTCATTTGTGACTATCAAGCAGTGATAGATTTACACAAGAATACAGTCAGTTTTAGAGAATATGACCAGCTGAAAAACGTCGGATTGCATATGGATGAAATCACTACCGGAAGAGATGTAAATTCTTGGGCATTGGAAGCAATATCAGAAGAGACGGAAGAGGAGGTACGAAAGGCAGAAGATAACATCATAGAAGGGGCTGTTGTGGAACTAGATGAGGAGATAGAATCCCAGGAGATATGGTCTTTATTAACAGAAGGAGATGACAGTGATGCACAATTTGAAGAGTTACTACAGGAGCGGCTCAATGACATTCAACTTGGGGGTGAACACAGAAAACAGTTGGAAGAGATTTTAAGGAAGCACAAAACAGTATTTGATACAGTACCTGGGAAAATTTTAAATTTCAAGTACTATATGCAAGTCGAGGACTGGTCACCTTTCAAAAGCAGATTGTACCCAATTCCTGAAAAGTATCGTGGTCAAGTTAAAATCATTATAGATGAGATGTTAGAAGCTGGAGTGATAAGGAAGACACCTACACCTTATCTAAATGCGATTTTGGCAGTCACAAAACCAAATGGATCTATTAGACTTTGTTTAGATGCCAAAAATCTCAACATGAGACTCATTTTTCCTGAGTATGACAGAGCGCCAATTATCAGAGACGTATTAAAAGGCTTTAAAAACAAGAGCATTTATTCATCAGTCGATCTGACGAGCTCGTTCCACCATCTTGAGTTGGATGAGAAGTCACAGCTTCTAACTGGCTTCTTATTCGATAACCAGACATATTGTTTCGTCAGAATGCCTTTTGGAGTCAAAACAGCGGGCTGTGCTTTAATCCGAGCACTGGACCGGAACCTAACCGAGGAAGTAAAGGAGATGACGGTGCGATACATTGACGACATTCTGTTGGCATCCGACAACATTGAAACTCAAATGGAAAATTTAGATAAAGTATTGGGCAACTTGAATGCATCGAATTTCAAAGTAAACCTGAAGAAATCGCATTTCTTCAAGAGCGAGATATTATATTTGGGTCACGTCATTGACAAGGAGGGAGTGAAGCCAAACCCAGCTAAGATTGAAGCAATAAAGAATTTCCCTACACCAACGAGAGTCAAGCACATTCGGGCTTTCTTAGGCGTAACGGGATTCTTTAAAGAAAACTGTCCAGGTTATACAGAGACTGTAGCTCCAATGCAAGAAATGCTCAAGAAAAATAACAAATGGTCATGGAACGCGGAATGTGAGAAGGCATTCCAAGCAACAAAACAGCTATTAGAAAACTGCATTAAATTAGGATATCCAGATTTCAAGCACAAATTTATAATCCAAGCGGATGCTTCACTAATTGGGATCCAGCAAACCTGCAGCACAAAACATATTTGGCATTTGTCAGCCGAAAATTGCGTAAGCACGAGCGAAATTATACTGTAACCGAGCTAGAATTGTTGGCCATCCTTCATGCGCTCCAACAATGGAAACGAATAATCTATGGTTACCCGATTGTTGTCAGGACTGACCACAAGGCACTAACATTCTTGTTTAAGACGTCAATGGCAAGCGAACGTGTGACACGTTGGTCTATATACATTCAGCAGTTCAGCATTGAAATTGAACATTGTCCAGGGAAGATGAACGTGATACCGGATGCACTCAGCAGGAACCCAGAGCCTGATAATGAAGAAACAGCGATGGTACAACACTTGGAGTTAACACCGAAGGACCGGGAATTCTTGGAGGAGTTACGTGAGATACAGCGAGAACAGGAAGCGGAACCATGGATGATGCTATTAATTAAATATTTCAAAAAGCAACTACCTACAGGAACACCTGCATTTCGAGAAGCGAAAGCCAAAGAAGGAAGATATGTTTATGTCAACAATTTGCTGCACAAATGGGTAGATAATGACCACACCAAGTTACGCATATTAGTACCTGCATCGTTACAACGAGGATTGACATGGCATACGCACGAAAGTTACGGTCACGTGGGCTTAGACAAGTGCGAAGCAACAATAGGAGAGACATTTACATGGCCACGTATGAGAACAACTATATGTGACGTCATTAAAACTTGTGACCCGTGTCAGAGTACAAAGCCAAATAATTATTTACTGAGGCAATATCCTAGACCATTGCTACCTCAGAAACCATGTGAGCTACTGGCGGTGGACTGTCTTGGTCCAATTCCGAAGGGAAGGAGAGGTTGCCGTCATTTGCTAGTGTGCATTGATGTATTTTCTAAGTTTGTAGTACTATGCCCTATTCAGAAAACAACATCGAAGCAGGTACTCAGTCGCATTCGTAATAGAGTTATTCCAACCCTTGGAAAACCAGAGTTTATACTATCAGATCACGGCAGTTATTTCACAAGCGCCGAATTCAAGAAAGGAATGGAAGACATGGGTATAAAACATGTTTTAAGCAGTATCCGACATGCCCAAGCAAATCCAAGCGAGAGAGTAATTAAATGTGTAACTGCATACTTGAGAATCTTCATTCCGAACGAACACCACAAATGGGTCGATAAAATTAAGGACGTAGAGACATGCATGAATTCTACCAGGCACGAGTCAACAGGACAAATCCCTATGGTCCTACACAAGAACGAGTATCCAGTAAGAACATGGAAAAGCATCATTAACTGTCCACAAGATCCCATGATAGCACCAGACTTGCGAATTGAAAGAACGAGAGCATACATGAGGAAACATGCAGACCGCAGATTACGGCGAGTAAGAAATAAGAGGTTTCACGGTGATCTTGAAGTCAACCAGCTCGTTTTGGTAAAACGACCTGCTACATCGGACCCAGAAAAGAAAATCTTTAGTAAATTCTGCGAGAAATTCATAGGACCCTATTCTATCGTAAGAAACCTTGGAAATAATGCTTACAGAGTGAAAGAATTGAGCACAGGAACAATGTCAGTTTACAACGCTGCCAACCTAAAAAAATATCGTCGAAGTGAACCATGGTAGCGCCGAAATAATGACGCTGTTTGAATATACGGACGTCCTACTATCAACAAAGTCAACGGGGAGCAGTTGAATACGGCACGTGGTGAAGGAGGAAGTAGAGCTGTTGTTGACAAACATTAACGAGGCGAGCAAGGTGTTGCCGCAGGCATCCGAGCGTCACGCAAGAGTGGAAGGGGAAGAGACAAGCAGGAAATGAAAACGAGTAAATGCCATTGAAGACAGGAGCGCCTAGACCAAGTAAGAAAAAGGGGTGATTCTGGAAATAAAACAAATTGGCCTACGGAAGTATTGTAAAATTGTCGACTTTATTCCTAAGTTCGAAATTTTGTGAGTGGGAGAGTTGTGAACCCTTTACCCTATGTTGGTTAAATGATTCTACTTTTTATTTCTTCAATTAATAAATATTTCAACCAGCATCATGAAAGTAGCCAGACAGCGATGAGGAAATTTCAAGCATTTGTTGGAGACAGTAGGGACATACCTGCATCAGTTTAACAAAAGGCTAAATACTTGAGCTATGAAAAGAAATAGCATAGCTATGTATCACAGGGACAGGTGTGGCTACCTCAATTTTAGAAGCGACGCGCGGTGAGACATGGTTCTGGTATGTTCATTGTGATATTCGCGCCTAGAAGAAATAATATGCAGTAACGTGAATGGCTGATGAAGAAAATAGACACTCCCAAGACGCCAAGATCTACTAGAAACCGCCAAATTACAGAAAATGGAGAACCAATGAGAAGAGAATGCCTACTTGCGCGCCAACTCCGGCTGGGGTACGCGGCGGCTAGCATTCACGCGGGAAATCGCCTAGACAAAATCTCTACGATCGATTCTAGGATTAATGGGCATATTCTTGACCTGTGCAATATTACGAGTTCAGTGATATTTATTTCATCCCTGTATCACAATTATTTCGAGAAATTTTTACATAAAATCCCCCTCCATCTAGACCCAAGGGCCGGTTCATTTATAAGTGTGTCGAAGAGCCAAGACATTATTATTATTTGGTGCGTCTACGGACGAAGATTATTATTCTGTGCGTCTACGGACGTAGACTTGTATTTTTGTGTGTCGAGGACACAAGATATTCATGGTAAAGTGTTAAATTCAGTGATAGATAGTCATAGTACTATAATTATAGGGGCAGTAGCGTCGATAATTCGCCAACGAACAGTGACAGGGAATTTAGTACCTGAACAAGCGAATTTAGTAGTCAGACATAAAGTGTATAATAACCTAATTTTTGTATCAGCGCAAATGATGACGTCGATGAATGCAGAGGAAGTTTGGAATTCTCAACACTCCGTGCAGATGGCTGCTATGAGATAAAGAATCATCCAGTTGGGGAATGGCATCTGATGTTCTTTGACGGGTGACTACAAAAAGAGATGAGTACAAAATAATATTTTATTATTTGTTAAATTAACTTATGGTTTATGGGACATATTTTTGTAAATACTTTGCTTGTGTGATTAATGTAGTATATTTAGTTTTGATCTGACACACTTTTGTTTGGAAGCAGCTCGCACAATTGTAGGTGATGGAAGGTTCTTTTCTTTGTGTTGTGTTAACTAACGTATCTATGTGAACGGCCGTGTTCGCCTATGTTACGAAGTGCGGTTAAAAACGTCTCTCGGAGATATGTCGTGTTTCAGAAGTAGGACTGAATTAATATAATTATATAGTAGATTGGAGGGTAATTAAATTTTGTTGAGATTTATTATTGATCAGATTCAGTGTGATTATTGCCTTTGGAGCAATGTAATTTGTGACGAAGAGTATTCAGCTCTATCGTAAGTTTTAATTATTGTGTTAAATGTTTGCGAGCTCTAATTCAGCAGACCCATGTGAAAGGCGTTATGTCAGTCCCAGATGTGTATATTGTGAGTATATTTTTGTGGTATTACAAGCGGGAATTTCAGCTGAGACTGATTTCTGTCAGCTTGGTACCAGATTCATATTGTATCCTTGCGAGGACAATTATGGATATGTGATTATTGTCTGACCATATGTTGAGTTGGAGGAGATGTTAGTTGCTGTTGATTCCTTGAGATAACAGTCCAGCTGGTCGGCTATTTATATACACTGGAAGGGGGACATGACTGGTAATTGTGGAAAGGGTGAGTTGTTGTCACAAGGGCTGGCTGAGTTTCGCAAGCAAGCTCATTAAAGTGGAGTGCACGTCTGGCTCCCAATTACTTGAAAATAAATATAAATGTGAGAAACTGATCAATGGTAAAATGGTTTAAATAAATGGGAGTTGCCTACGAAACACGATAATCTTCGAAACGCTCTCTTTAACATGCAGTTTTGTTAATATAAATTAATCTTAACCACTCAGGTTGTTTGTTGTTGTTGGTTTATTCTATGTTTATTTTCCATGTCAGTGACCCGTGAGTCACGTGCGGCGCTGTTTTTCCTTGTTTGTTGAGTATCTGGCCATTGTGGCAGCTCATTTGGTTAAGTGTGTCACCACACTAATAAGGGTCTCAGAGAGATGCCTGTAAATAGTAGAGTTGTAATATGTGTGTCAGAGTTAGATTTAAGGATTTTTATTAATGTTATGCCCATATCCATAAACGTTGATTTACGAGATGATTGTTCGTGAGCACCGTGGCTGTTAACCCGTTGTGAACGAACGATCATCCAAGTACTCATTTCTCGTAGATAGTCACCACGCGAACATAAATTCATATGCAAAGATAGTGGAACTTGGATCCACATTTTATTAGAAAAGGGGAGAGCCATCTGACTCCTCAAAGTGATAAATATTCCTGTCAGGGGAAAATTCAGGGAGGATTTTTGTTTATTATTGTTTGTTTTATTCTTTTATGCACAAATTAGTTATTAAATCTTGTTATTATCTTACGTTTTGTCTCCTTACTTTCTTAGTTATAGTTTTTATCCTATAACCCTTGCCTCAGAAAAGCACGTAGTTTGGCGGACGTAAACACCACACTATGAACTGAACGCGACCCCTTGATCTAAGATTCTTGCATAAAACACTGCTATTCTGAAGGGTTCAGTAGCATTAGCAAAGCGCACCCCAGTGTCATGTTTTATATCGCCGCCATCTTGACGGAAACGTAATGGCGGCCACTCAAATGTTCAAAGCTTAAATCAAATTACGACTAACCTAATCATCCGATCTCTACCAAATTTTGCAACAACATACCTTTATGAAGGGAGCATCCTTTGACAAATCTAATAGGTCATTAGCCTAATAGTTTGCGGATGGCCGCCATCTTTGTGTCAAAATCGATTACCCCTATTAATTCGAACACGGTGAAACCGAATGCAATGAAATTTGGTACAGAGGTAGCACTAGCAAAGGGCACCTCAGTGTCATGTTTTATATCCCCGCCATCTTGACGGAAACGTATTGGCGGCCACATAAATATTCAAAGCTTAAATCAAATTACGATTAACCTAATCATCCGATCTCTACCAAATTTTGCATCAACATACCATTATGGAGGGAGCATCCTTTGACCGAACTAATAGGTCATTAGCCTAATATTTTGCGGATGGTGGCCATCTTTGTGTGAAAATCGATTACCCCTATTAATTGGAACACGGTGAAACCGAATGGAACGAAATTTGGTACAGAGGTAGCACTAGAAAAGGCCACCTCAGTGTCATGTTTTATATCACCGCCATCTTGACGGAAACGTAATCGCGGCCACCCAAATGTTAAAGGCTAAAATGTAATTACGACCAACCTAATAATCTAGTCTCTACCAAATTTTGCAACAACAAATCTTTATGTGGGAAGCATATTCTGACCAAACTTCTAGATCATCAGCCCAATAGTTTGCAGATGGTGGCCAAGTATGTGTGCTAATCGATTCCCCCTATCAATTCAAACACGGTGAAACCGAATGGAACGAAATTTGGTACAGAGGTAGCACTAGCAAAAGGCACCTCAGTGTCATGTTTTATATCGCCGCCATCTTGACGGAAACGGAATGACGGCCACCCAAATGTTAAAAGCTTAAATCAAATTTCGACCATCCTAATAATTTTGATCTCTACCGGATTTTGCAACAACATGCCTTTTTGTGGAAAGCATCTTTTGACTGACTACAAGGTCATCAGCCCAATAGTTTGCAAATAGCGGCCATGTATGTGTGCAAATCCATTCCCCAGATCAATTCAAACATGGTGAAACCGAATTGAATGAATTTTTTTACAGAGGTAGCACTAGCAAAGGGCACCTCATATTCATGTTTAATATCCCTATAGCACGTTGTATTTCAACAAGCTACTACAACCAACATTCAATTATACTCCTTGAAAAGGACATAGAGTTATAACAATACCCATGCATTTAGGAGAAAGTAGGCTATATGTTCTTTACTGAACATCTTGTTTCATAAATCCAATTTAAGGGGCCCTTAGAGAGGGGTGAAATTCTGAAAAAAAAAACACAGGAAAGAAAGTGTCCTAACTGATTGACTCACTCACTCATCAAACTCAGGGGAAAACAGCTTTAAATAAGTAAATAGGTGTTCGACCGTTTGTTTCATACATCCAATTTAAGGGGTTCATGGGGAGGGGTGAAATTATCAAAAATAAATGAAAGAAAATGTCCTGTCTGACTCACACACTCATCATCGCCCTGCCAAAATTATTGAAGTTAGAAACATAAAATTTTGGGGATATGTTCGTTGTATGTCGAAAACGTCCACTAAGGAAAGAGTTTTGGATATACAGGTTCCAAAGAGGTGTTAAGGGGGTAAACGTGCATTTCATTGAATAACAATATCTCACGAGTAGTTTCATTTGGGGATATGATACTTGGCATATATACTAATCATTAAAAATAAGCTGATACATGTCTAATGGTTTTTCGATGTAGTGTATATTATGAGGTGAAGGGATTAAAAGTGGGTGTTGAAAGATTCCTAACGGAGCGTGTATCTCTTAATCGACATAGGCGACGAGTTTGTAACTCGGAGGAAATCAATCAGCTTAAAAATAAATAAATAAATAAATAAATAAATAAAATAAATAGATGTTCGACCGTTTTTTTTTTCATAATTGCATTTTAAGGGGCCTATGGGGAGGGGTGAAATTCTGGGAGAAAAACGTCCACTAAGGTAGGATTTTTGGATGTTCCCTCTCATCGACCAACCAAAACTATTAAAGTTAGAAGAATGAAATTTTGGGGATATGTTTGTTGTGTGTCGAAGACGTCTACTAAGGAGGGATTTTTGAATATTCAGGTTCTAAAGGGGTGTTAACGGGGTTACACCTGCATTTCATTGAATAACAATACGACACGACTATGACGCGAGCGAAGCGAGGCTAGAAATGAGATGGTGTGTGTCTGTTTATTACTCAATCACGCAAGTACCACTGGTCCGATTTACATGAATTTTACATGGAAGTAGCTGATTTACCTGGTTAACATATAGGTTACTTTTGATTTCAATACTTTGCACTATTTAAAGATGGCGACCCTTTTAGTGACGCCACTACACCCTTTGGTTTCAAACTTTCATATTTCCAATTCAAATAAAAAGAGAATGCTATGAAATAGCAAACTTTTGATGGCATATACGAGGTTTAAAATTACATTTTCTATCCGAAAGGTATCTCCAACGGTTAGCGAGTAAAACCTAACTTTGTGCTATAAAACACGGTCAACGCCGAGTGGTGTTGTTGGACAAAATGTTCCATCCTTATTCTCCCTCTGCGCTGCACCTCGCCTATCCCCTGTTTTAACTGTCACTTTCACATTTTAATTTATTTATGACGCGTAGCGAAGCACGGGTACTTCAGCTAGTTTATTATAAAGATGGAAAGTATTTTTGTTGAAAGAGGGTCGAAGTGAACAGAACCGTGTCTGATTTTTAGACCAAATAAAACAACTCTTATATTATTATTATTACTATTATTATTATTATTGATTCGTATCGACCAACTATGGACCACGTGACTTCAACTGTTTCCTTTTAGTTTTAAAATTATTCCAGTATTCCTTCATTCGTAAACGGTATTGTTTCTTTATTTGTCCTCGTATTTTCACTTTTCAGCGTCGGCTGTGGTTGGAAACTATGATGTTCGAAGAGTTTTCTCTTAAGCTGACCACGCTTCTGGATATCTTCACATGAGATCCCAATCTCGTGCAAATCTTTTTGTGTTTCAATAAATCTTGTTATTATTATTAATAATTAATATCATATATTCAGTATAGAACGTTAAGGTGTACGTTTAACAAAACTCAAGTTCTTAAACCAGAGAGAGCTAGAATGTAAGGTTGAAGTGAAATTCAGCTAATTAGTCTCAATAGTACAGGAAAAATCTTGCATTTCTTGTAAAGGCAACGGAAATATGTGTGTTTATAAAGTGCGTTGAATCAAACAAGAAATGTGTCGCGTCCAGCCCGCATAACATTAAGCTGGGCGGGTGGTATATATACATGGGGCTCTCAAAAGTAACCTATAATAATAACATTATTGGCGTTACGCCCCTTTTAACTACTGTGGCTTTTAGAGACGCTGGGATACCGGAAATTTGCCCCGAAGGGGATCTTTAACGTGCCAGTAAATTTACTTACACAGCTTTCTGGCAATTGCACACCGTCAAATGCCACATGACTGCGCCAGGATTCTATCCTGCAACCTTAGACACAGCAGGCAAGAACGTATCACAAGTTACACAAGTAACCTATCGTAACAAATGAACATTCAAAAGATAGAGAATTACCCTCAGCAGTGACGAAATGCACTCTAATTTCATAAATATAGACAATTTGTTTATAGAGTGCTACAAGTAAACAAGACGATATCTCCCGCCAGAACAATGTCGCACCGAGCCCATCAGCATGGGTACGCTAGTTGTTGATGTGAAACATCTTTCCACTCGGTATTTGTATATTTGTTGTGGGGGTGATTATGAAAAAATGAAACGGAAATGGATGAGACGGAAACAATGAAACGGAAATGGATGGGACGGAAACAATGAATGCGTGCGGAGGC
The DNA here is from genome assembly GCA_946902985.2 of Meconema thalassinum. Lineage (NCBI taxonomy): Eukaryota > Metazoa > Arthropoda > Insecta > Orthoptera > Tettigoniidae > Meconema > Meconema thalassinum. The sequence goes on from OX336393.1 coordinate 332,890,995, forward strand.
GGAGATTGATACCACGACGTATTGGCGGCCATGTGGCTATGTGGTACTATAACCTTGGAAAATAGCATATAGACAAGATTCGAAATTTCGGGGTCGTAATGGATTCTTGTGAATGTGATTTAGAGATTTTATGCTATCAAAATAACTTCCAGGGTTCATAAGGTTAACTAATTATTACAAAGCCAAGAAAACAACAGGATCTACTAACAAATAAAATTTAATAACTGAATCAAACATAAAACACTTAACAATAAACCACCCTTAAATTAGTTCACTCGCACGTGAACAGACCTGACACTGACCAGTCTGACGTACCATGATAACATGGCATGACAGCTGTCAAACAAGCATTGTGACTGCAATGTCACTTAATTCAAAGTAACAAAAGAAAACGGATCACAAGATCCAAAAATAACAAACAAATCAAATAGTACAAGAATTCAATATTTATGAGCGACACGCGTTTTAAGACTAGTTCAAGTAATGAGCACTTTGACGGGCGCTCGTTTCCGACCAAAACAGTCGGTTCGGGAACGAACTCCGTACTGCGAAGACGAATTACGGAAATGTGGGAACAACAATTACATATTTAAATACACTACTGACATGCTCTAACCTTAGATTACCACAACCAAATACACGTGTGTATTATTTAAAATAAGGGCTGCGGAATTACCGTCTTATACCACAAACACTAGGAAAGCATAACATGACATGAACAAGTTTGGCCGGTTGCCAAATTATATTTATAATGAATACAATGGCCTTGAAAATAAGAGCCAACAACAACAAAATACAAATTTTTTAATTCACGCCAGAAAATTTGGCGTTTTAAAACAATGAACAAATAAGTCGTAGTCATGATTAAAAAAAACTTTGGATCGACAAAATGGCAACTCCCCAAATTAAACCAAATAAAATAACCTTAACTCATTAGGCTTTAAAGCAAACATTTACGTGTCATAACAGAGCTGGGGACAGCCGGGTCTGTTATCGCATATCTGAGTAAGTGGCTGATTCCTTCCCCAAACGTAGTAATGAGTGCCACGCTAAATATAGATTCTGGCCCATAGCCAGCGTCCAGCAACCTTTGCTAATCGCCACCTGTTAAACGCGTAAAAACAACATATCACATTATCTCAAAACATCCTCTCAGGGATTTTTAAGAACACATCTCCAGGTCAAACTTACCCCCAAGGGTAACTAATTTGCCGGAATGATGTCGCAGTCAAGGACAGGCTTTACCTTTCCTCATCATCACACCTACACCCAAAAACACGTGGCACTTTCTCGAAGATCTCGTCGCAGCATATGAACCAGCACACCCTTCAGATAAATGACACACAACTTGTCCAAATGACAATAAAGAATTAATAACTGGAATCAGAATTAGCCCGAGTTATCAAAGCAACTAAAACACTAATTTTTACCCCCCACGTCTAGTTTTAGTTTTACATATCATTAATTCAGTCCATTTATCATTGTCGTTCCTAGGTTGTCATTCATGGCTACACTTTTTATTGATACGTTAATCATATGCGGCCATTTCGCTATGAGAATTACGTATACATAAGGACAACATTTAAGTTACAAAATTTACTGTACAACATAATTGTCACGCAATGCCAAAATTTACTACACGCATGTCAGTTAAGAAATCAAACCCTAAATTTAAATTAAACCACACAAATAAAATCTGTACAAAGTTCCACACATCTCTCGCGATTCCCCTCGTCCAAAATCAATAAATCAATTTTTTAATACTCATCACTTAAACCGCTTTCCAGAGGCCTCCCGCCTCGTCATCTCCCATCATTAGGCCTTTTAGCCCATAACACTCATGGTAATGGAGGATGAAACTTGTTGTCTTCTTTCCATGGTCGTCATCTTGCTGCTGTTAAAACACAATTAAATTAAAGTTTTAAAACTATTCTATCTGCTCTATGAGTATTTTATTTCCTCATATAGTCCTTTGCAGAATCGTAGATTTTCCCTATTCTATGGCTAATTGCCATCTCACAATTTATGAAATTTATATCTTCGTTGTCGACACACAACTAGAATTTTAAAACCATACCGTCTTAAGGACGTCTTAAATTGACTGTCGAAGAATAATTAGGAGTGCCCCGGTTCATCTCAGACATTTGTTTATATACAGAAAGCCTAAAAGTTCCCATGGAGGGAGAAAACAGCTCCTCAATATTTTAAATAATGGGCCTATAATTATGTGTGACCTCTCAAAAATCTTGTAATTTCTCACAGGTCGCGAATCTGCCGCCGAACACGCAAACCGATCGCTAGATCTTTTATAACCGCTTGGCGCGCAAAAACACACTGATGCTATGTTCTGGCGTCCTATCCTCTTATTGGTCAGTTAAGTTGGCGTCGGAGTTCTGACCTTACAAATCCCGCCCTTATTTTGACGTCACGACACTTCTCCTCTCTCTCACTCCTTGCCGTGGACCCATCATCGTGGCCTGTCGATGGTCACGTACGCCTCAGCGTCATACCTGATTTTCTCAGAAGAATAAGAATAGCATTGGTTGTGAAACTGTCGGTAGTTTCCAGCCAGCACGTAGCCCGTCTTACCAAGTCCAGTTTGCTTGCTACATCAATTTTACTCAAATATCCAGCATATCATGTATTTAGTATTTCCAGCGTTTTTAATAAATATGAAACATTATTATTGGACACAATGATAAGGGTTCAGTACGTATATCGCATACGGGTTATTTCAAGGTTTGGAGTCCCCATTAAATATATTCCTTCAATAAATTATCTTCAAATTGTCGTTGTTTGGTGTGAAAATATTCATTATATCATATTTGCTGATAACCGGTAAAGATTTGGCACTGCAGTTTTACAAGTAGTTATTTCAATGACCAACAGAGTTTACTGTTCTCCCGGCAGACACATAGTCGGCCATGTGGCTATGTGAAATGTACACCGCATACGGTTTAGTTCAAGGTTTGGAGGCCCCATTAAATATATTCCTACAATGAAACATCTTCAAGTTGTCGTTCTTTGGTGTGAAAATATTCATTATATCATATTTGCTGAAAACAATTGATTTATTAAATCTTCATACTTTTGCTGCATTCTTATTTAATGTAAGCACTCGAGGTACTGTCGGTCATGTGGCTATGTGGAATCTATATCGCATACAAAATTAATTCAAGGTTTGGAGGCCCCATTAAATATATTCCTACAATAAATCATCTTCAAGTTGTCGTTCTTTGGTGTGAAAATATTCATTATATCATATTTGCTGAAAACCGGTCGGGATTTGGCACTGCAGATTTACAAGTAGTTATTTCAATGACCAACAGAATTCTCTGTTAACAAGGGATAACATGTCACATGTTACTCATCATACGCGACAGCTGTAAGGCTCATAATTTTTTATTATTACAAATTGTTCATATAACAAATTTCGTTTTGTCTTGCAAATGTTCGGTGGGTGTATACGAGAAGCTTTGCTGGTATTCATTCACTATTCAAGAATATCATGACTATATGGCTGGATAGTATTATTATTATTATTGCTATTATTTTTATTATACATAAACATATTTATTATACACAACACATACTCTGTAAGCTGGGAGAATTTGACGGACGTTTCTCGCCTCACCATGTGGTCTGAGAACGAGATTGCCAAACTGCTCACTCCTATCGCGGGGGTAATAATAATAATATCATATGGCCTCAGGTGTCAGATTAAGTTTGGTTATTTGCGCCCAGAGGGCAGCTTGAAAGTCCATTTTTGTCGTTCCATGGAGCGCTATGAAAGTCAATGAGGTTAGATATCTATGCAAGCTCCTTGACACTAGAGCACTTTCGCTTATAGTAGAGAAAGGAGGAACTTTGTGTTGGCCGAAAATCCCGAGATTAATTTTGCCATTTTGAACACAGCCTACTTAATTCAAATGGGTTCATTAACATGCCAACAACGTATGACATGCATGCCGAGATTTTTGTCGCCTTAAAAATCACTTACCACAGCCAGGAGCGAACCTGCGATCATGGGGTTGGTAGTTCGATACGATAACCACTCACCTGCCCTGGCAAGCACCGCGCGGGAAAATGAGTTAGTTCATTCAACTCACTACAATATTTTTAAAAAATAATTATTTCAGTGATAAGCCACAGAGTTATTTAGATACTAGAATAGCTACTACAGATGTTGAATAAACAATGACTCATTTTGTGATAATACAGTGAGTCCGGAAATGTTCTCCACAGCGCCTACATGCGTCTGGGAGAGCTAGCTACAGCAGTTACGTTGGCAGCACGGCTGCCACTTGCATCATAAGAAACAAACAGCAAACTTTTTACTCACCACAGCCATTCATAACAGATGCTGTAAGTGTGTTCTTGTGTTCGAAGACAGACATCAACACGTCTACACATATTGTCGAAGACTTTCACTAGAGTTTCTTGCGAAATGGACTGCATATAATTAATGATATTCACTTTAAGTTCCTCAATCGTTTTTGGATTTGTTTTGTATACATCAGATTTCGCCGCACCCCAAAGGAAATAATCTGGTGGGGATAAATCGGGAGACCGTGGTGTCCAAAGGCCGTAAGTTATTATTCTATCCCCCAAAAAATTGATTTAAAAGGTGAAGCGACCGGTGGAACGTATGTACTGTAGCATTGTCCTGTTGAAAGAGAGAGCATTCAATTTCGTCTTCATTTGACTGAGCAGTAAACTTGTAAATTATCTCAGAGACGTAGACATCAGAATACACCGAACTGTCAAAGAAGATTGACCCTATTACGTGTGCTCGTGATATGGCAACCCATACGCCAATTTTCTGCGAATGCAATGGAAATTGTCTTCGTGCATTGGGATTGTCTGAAGACCAAATTCGTGAATTTTGGGAATTTACATAGGCAGATAAGTGAAACCATGCTTCATCTGAAAAAAAAAACCAACATTTTATTTAAAACGTCAAGTCCCAGTATTCTTTCATTCGCAATCGATATTGCACCTTTCTCTTCGTCGCTCACGCCTTCCCGGTTTTTAGGCTATTTTTATTTATGAAAAAAAAAAAAGGCTTATGAGATCACCTTTAGTCCGTGTGTCTGTGTGTGCGTGTGTGATGGTGTGTGTGTCCCCTCTAATAACTTCTAAACAGCTGGAGAGATTTCAATGAAACTCGGTAAGTTTATAGCACTATTCCGGCCGGTCCAACTGTGCCCTTCAAATTTTGTTACGTCTCACCGATCCAACATGGCGGCTGTGCGAAATATTTCACCAGCATTCAATATCTCCGAAACTATTACCGATATCACCCTGGAATATTTAACGGTGATAAAGGGAACTACTAGAAGGTCACCTATGTGTTTTTTGAAAACCTGGTAACTACAAAACCAACATGGCGGACAAGCGAATTTGTGACTTTTAAATAGACGTTTCTGGCGATGTAACCAACCAAACGCAATACAACTTGGTACAGTATATGTTTATACACATTGTAATGCACCGACATATAACTTCGTTCAATTATTTGCATAACCTAAAGATGGCGGCTGTGCGAAATATTTCACTGGCAATCTATATCTCTCAAACTATTAGCGGTATCAGCCTGAAATTTTGTACGGAGCTAAAGGGCACTACTAGAAGTTCACCTATAAGACTTTCAAAAACCGGTTAACTACAAAACGAATATGGCGGCCAAGCGAAATTGAACATTTTAAACAGACCTTTGTCGCGATTTAATGATCCAAACACAATGAAACTTGGTACAGGAAATGTTTATACACATTGTAATGCAGTGGTATCTAATTTAGTTCAATTGTTTACATAACCTCAAGATGGCGGCTGTGCGAAATTTTAAAATTATGTTTTTATTTCTTGTGTCGTAATCATGCGATCGAAGTGAAAGTTTGAGTAATGAACCTACGCAATAATTTTCCTTTAATGGTTCAGGAGTCTATGGCCTACACATATAACAATCCAACATGGCGACCATCTGAAATATTTAAATGGATCTCAATATCTACGAATCTATTACAGCAATCAAACTGAACGTTTTAATGTTCATAGGGGCTCTGAACATAAGTTCACCTATAGGACTTTCAATAACCTGGTGATCACAAATCCAACATGGTGGTAACGCGAAATATAAATATTCACATGGTCGTTTCTCGCAATTTAACCATCCGAGTGCAGTGAAACTTGTTATAGTAAATCCTTATACAAATGTTAATCCACTCGCATCTAATTTTTTTTCAATTGTTTCCATAACCACAAGATGGCAGCTGTGTGAAATTCTAAAATCTCGTTTTTACTTCTTGAGTCCTAATCATGTGATTGAAGTTTGTATACTACACGTAAACAATAATCTTCTTATAACAGTACATAACTCTAAGGCCTACATATATAAAATCCAACATGGCGACCATCTGCAATATTTAGTCAGTTCTCTATAGCCTATCTACGAATCTATTACAGCAATCAAACTGAAATTTTGTATGTTGATAGGGGCAATTAACATAAGTAGGATATATGAAAATAGGCTGTATATTTTTTCACGGAACTACTTGTTAGTTTCGGCTTAGGTTAAAAACATCGATGTTATTGAAGTTTTTCCCTAAGTGGGCCACGCTCCTGGATATCTTCACATATTATCCCAATCTCCAACAGATATTCCTCTACTTCACTAAATCAGGCCCCCTTCGTCTTTTTCTCATGGAGAAAAGCAAACATTCGGTTGGATAGCCGTGTTGATTTCATTCGGGTTATATGTCCATAGAGGGAAATCCTCCTTTTCCTCATCACGTCAGTTATTTTCTCTACTTGTGTGTACAACTCTTGGTTGTGGCGTCTTCAGAGCTCGCCGTGTTTTTTGACTGGACCCAGGATTTTCCTTAAAATCTTCTTTTCCTCTGTCTCCAGTTTTTCCATTATGCCTTTTTTTAATTCGTAGCGAGACATTCCGCTGCATACAAAGCTTCTGGCCGGATGACCGTGCGGTAGTGCTTGAGTTTTGCATTCAGGGATATATATCTTTTGTTGTACACATTCATAGATAGATGGTAAGCCATTTGAATTTTATTCAATCGTGACTCAAAATCCTCGTTTTCGGACATTGCAGGGTCTATCCATTCACCAAGATACCTAGATTGCACAACACGCTTGATTTTCCCATGATTCACTTCTATCTTATAACGATTATTATTATTAGTATTATTATTACTAGCGGACCCGTGCAATAAATCTCGCATGTTCATAAACCACACTTTCCCCAATAGGTTTTGCAAATCGAACACTTCATACAAAAATTGATATTTAAGAAATTAGAATGCAATTTGTCACTGATAATGTCATTTGTGTGCTGAGTGTGCTGTACCACTCACTGGTTATTCGATATTTATGAAATTATACGATTTGAGTACTCATTCCTTTGATTCACTGTTTCTGAAATCAATGCAAAATGATAAAGGAAAGATCTCAGAATGTTAAAATGACCTGAAACGGGCGTCACAGCGACCAAAATGGGAAGTGGACAGCAATTATGGAGCGTATTTTTATACATCAACAGTATCTGCAAATAGCACACTTCGTACATTTTTAAAGTAATTTTTTTAAGAAATTATTGATATTTATGGAATTACAGTGCAATTCGTCTCTGCTAATGTATATTCTCTCTCATTTGAATGCTCATTTTCATGATCGGTCGCTTGTGAGCGCCGTTGGAGGGATCTATACTACTGAAATAATATATATGATGATAATACCATACCCACATAAATGTCCTTCCACCACAACAACTGATTGTGCCAGGAAGATGAACGCGATTGATTCGTGGAAATCTTCCTCTAGTTTTCACTTACCTATATTAAATTATGTTCTATGTGACGGAGTGACGGATGAGTCTTAGATGATAAGAGACCTGCCGTGCAGGAATCCCACCCACGCCTTAGGCTGACCCGCCGCTTTGCAGGTGCTTACCGTATGTAGGCCACACCTGCCTGGCGATCCAACTTTACAGCCGAAATGATAAATCAGTTTCCATGGCTTAGGATGCGGGTTCACACATCATACCGTAAAAGGATTTAAGTTACGACTGCCCGTTGGCCACTCACATACAGGACATGCACTTATGATGCTAAGCCAAACATATCATTGCTTCCCTTATACAGTATGTCCTTCATCAAGCTTTCACTGCAGGGTCATTTCAGTCGTTCTTCAAACAGATTCTCCTCCCTAACGTCGGTAATTATCGTTCTCTTCTTCCTCCACCCCACGACCATCTCGGTGATGTACTGGCAAGCATTATTGGAGTTGGATTCTGTGCCCTGCCAAGAAATTTAATTCTGGTCTGATAACTGACTTGTCAGGAATAACTGAGAAAATAATCATCTTAGAAGTGGTTTCCCCACTTCAACTCCAGGAAAATGCAAGGATCGTAACTATATTTTGCCACGGCTGCCTCCTACCCAATTGCCAGTCTCAATTACAAATACCTGCACTAGTACAGGCTGGACGTTTGTTTTAGACGAGTGAAAAATCTTAATGGAAGCCTGGAGGCGAGTTACTACAGTACCTGTGTTGTTGTCACCTGCCACATGTGGTCAGATGATTGACAAAGCTATCTCACACTGCTGCTGGAGTACAGTCATTGGCAAATATAAAGGCGTTCTGTTCATCACTATGTAACGTGTACATCCACGTCACACAATACTCAGACGTCGACTGTACTGTCTGCATGGTAGTGTCGTCACGTGTTCAAGTCTGGAATTCAATTACATCAGACCGGTGATGACAAAATTAATGTGAAGCGATAGGGCTAGAGAGTGACTGTGTACAGGCTCACCCGCAAGCCTCAAGGTCAAGGGCAATCGCCTAAAACAAACGTGCGGCTTTTTTTCTTTTTTTGTACAGCCGTCGCAATGAGACGGTTTATCCGACTGATTCCACACACACCTACTGTAAGTACACAGGACACATTACCACGAAGTCAAAAAGACCCTAAATAAATAAACAACAACAATATCCTCCTCTTCCCACTCAAGCCAACCCACCTGGTAACTTCAGTGCCCAGCTTTCAAGAAGTTTTAAGATTTATTCGATGTGACTACAGACTAATACGAGGGAAATAGGCCTATAAGGTGCCTTCAAAACGTAACGAGCCGGAGGCTGTAATGCGCAAACCGCTGACAACATCGGCTAATCGTGGCGTGTTAAACGAGGTGTGGTTCCGACCAGAGCGTGGAAGGTCACAGCCCGTCGCTAGAGTGCACGCGTGCACGTCACGTGGCGGTACAAAGAGAGCAGCAGCATGCATCAATCGTCCAACGAAGCCAGTCGCATTGCAAACAGAGACATGGAGGCGTCAAACGAAGACCAAAGAGGTTTCTGACAGCGAAAGTAGTAGGGGGAACGGACATTCATCGCCCAATGACTCAAGTGTACGGCGAACACTGCATGTCCCTTGCAAGGGTCAAGGCGTGGCACAAGCGCTTCAGGGAAGGACGGTTGTCGTTAGCCAATGATGCCCGGTCTGGGGCACCCCCTGCATTACCGATGACAACGTCCAGCTGGTTGATGCACTCATTACCCTGGACAGCCGAGTTACAGTGAACGCCATAGCCGCCGTGGTCGGATTGAGCGTCGGAAGTATGCACACCATCATGAAGGAACGACTGCACTTGCGGAAAGTGGGTGCCCAATGGGTGTACCACAGTCTTCAACCACTCCAGGATGCATGTCGAATGGCCTACTGTCTTGGTCTTGGTTGGACGATTGATGCATGCTGCTGCTCGCTTTGTATCGTCACGTGACGTGTACGCGTGCCCTCTAGCGACGGGCTGTGATCTTCCACGCTCTGGTCGGAAAACACCTCGTTACACACGCCACGATTAGCCGATGTCATCACCGATTTGCGTATTACAGCCTCCGGCTCGTTACTTTTTGAACGCACCTTATATAATAGCATTCAGTATCGTTTGCTGGATATGCATGCAGTGCATTAGTACCACACGGGATGCAAGCAGAGAAAATAATATCGATTTTCCTAACAACTCGCGTTAGTTTGGCTGCATAAAACAATATTATTAGGGGCAGCTGATCCACCCGGTATATTACTGTAGTTAAACCACCCAATATAACTGGGCAAAAAGCGTGTTGATTGACTGAAGAGTATAAATTAACAGGCAACAGTGAATACATCCCTGATTCAACCCAACTATAAATCACAATTAAATTAAACATTTTTGAGATTACAGAAGACGTTTCAAAAACATGCATACATCCATAGCCTCAAAGGAAGGTACAAATCATCAATATCAAAACAAACATTTTATGGAAGGAAAGATTTCAATAGGCACATCAATTTGACTTTTTTCCAAAGAAGGTACAAATTATCGAAATTATCGACCAATTTATTTCACGATAATAACATTTTGAAAACATAGGAACATCTTTCAATACCGCTTCCTGCTTCTTAGAGGCAGATTTATATATTTTAGAACCTCATTTTTTCTTATAATGCATATTTGTACTAGATTTGTTTTAAATTTCTATAATAATTCAATTGTAACAGATCTGATTTGTCATAGTACTTTATTCAACGAGCCTGTAATGACAATAATTAAGAAACGAGTATGTTTATAAAACGAGCGAAGCAAGTTTTATAATTTCCATACGAGTGTCTTAATTACCATTATAGGCGAGTTTCATACGACTGTTCATGTTCGTCGATAATTATAACTTTATTATATATTCTAATATAAATATTCATAAATATCTGTCGAGATTCTCTCGGCTGACTTCTTCTTCTTGGGAATTGTGTGGGCTCAGCATTTGCTCTCTACCCAATAACGAATTCCAAAGATTTGAAACATTGCTTATCCATAAATAGCACCAACAGATAGTGCACAGGTACTAAGTGGGATCATTTTGTTATTTTTGTCAAATATCACAATATATGCTGTTACAAACGACTTATAATCAAACTGTATCGTATTATCAATTAGTTATTCTTCAAATTCAATGCGTATGGAATGTCAACGGAAGGCAAATAAATGGAGTCCCAAATAGAACAGTTATGTCATCTGGCGGAAACGTTTCGTATAAGAAATCCCTGTACTGAATAAAGCTGCGTTATTGACTTCCGTGGATCTAATGTCATATTGCTGCTTCCTCCAGGACGTTCTGGCGTGTTCATGTCAACAACAGCATTCATTAAAATTGTCGGCAAAATCGTACGAATGCAATGCCCTGTGTAGAAATTGCAGTTGCGGATATAAAGGCGCAGTGCTATTTATTTTGCAATATTCCGCAATTTGTTTATGCAAACATTACGGACGGTGTACACTTTCCATGTCGGTATAAGCTAGGGTAGAAGGATGGTGTGTTGCAAACTTCTGGACGTAGATTTCTAATTTTCTTGCATATTTCATAGCATTTTCTTTTTACCGTAAAGGATCGTCCTGATTATGTCTTTGTGTTTGGGATTGTAACTACAATGGTTGATCGAATATCATTTAAATTGTCAACCTTCAAATCATGTAATTCATGTCCGACATGTTGCATTTTGAGCGTATGTGCGAAGCTATCCTTACCCAATTGTCCAATCTTGAGATCTGATTGGTTGAAGAAACTGTATCATAATCAAAAGTAGTACTTTATGATACAGTTTTCTGACATATAATATTTACATTTCGACACCGTCGAACATAAAGAAAATTTACATTACGGTCTATATTTTAACGATTAGACAGTATTTTCGATTATAAATAACAATATTTTTAGCCTACTTTTCACATTTTGCAAAAATGAGGAAAAAGTAGACTTATGAGATCGATCCGGGAAAATGTGTGTCTGTCTGTCCTTCTGTCTGTCTGGCTGTGTGTGTCCCCCTATCAACTCCTAAATAGCTACCAACTGCTGAAAAAAACGCACTAGAAATTTGAGCACCATGTTGGATATCTTAAAAGGTATGCATGGGAGCTATTCCATAATTGGAACACATATAGATAATACGAGTTCAGTTTAATTTCCAGGAGCCATACATGACAGTGTTGCTAAAATAATTTTAAGCCTTCAGATAGGTCCAATTTTTAAATGCATATAGCTTCTACACTATCAATTGGATTTCAACCAAATTTTGTATATAATATGTGTACATAAACAGATATGACTGAGCGTATTCTTAAGAGCCATCAGGTATGCCAACTGTTAATAATTGTTCTCTCTATTTTTAAAATCCAAATACCTATATATCAGAGAGTATGCAAGTCAACAGCTTTAAACTATGCACACGAATAGTACCTGACATTTTAGATTAATTTGGAGTAACTTAAATACGTCAGTTCTACCAACATGATTCTAAGCCTGCTGATAGGACCAATTTTAAAATACATGTAACTTCTATAGTATCATTTGGATTTCAACCAAATTTCGTGTGTGCTATGTGTAACATAGCAGATATGACTATAAGTATTCCTAAGAGCAATCAGGGCTGCCAACTGTTAATAAATGCTGTCTATATTTTTTACCCTAATATCAATTTATCTGTAAGTATGCATGCCAACAATTTTATACTTTGCACACGTATAGCACCTGACATTCTAGGGTAATTTGGAGTAATTAATATAAGTCAGTGCTGCCAACATGATTCTATGCCTGCTGATAGGTCCAATTTTAAAATACATGTAACTTCTATACTAACAAATGGATTTCATCCAATATTGGCACAACAAGAAAACATAATATTTCATATTATTTCTGACCAGCACACGTACGACATTATTGCCAACATGTTTTTACGCGTGCTGATAGATCCAAAGTCTAACTGCTTGTAACGTCCATTGGACGTCAACCAAATTTTGTATTCTGTACCTCAAGAGATGAAACTAAGAATATATTCAGTCACCAGGGCTGCCAACTGTAGTGCTGAATTAGGCTACATTATACTAGGTACCGGTATATTTCAAATTAATTAGACATTTCGATATTACCAACTTAATTTCGTCATTATTCTAGATAGGTTCATACACTGTAGATGAATCATTGGCATGAATTATAATTTTAAGAAAAGTAAGCTCTTTAGTTCGTCAGGAAATTCTTGTTTTTAACATAATTCTTAATATTTGAAGATTAGTCTAGGATTACTGGGAAAATTCTTATATAGTGAATATTTAATTTCTAGTCTTCATCTCTTTTTGGATGGAATGTAAATGGTAGATTAATGCTCTTAGTTTAATATTTTTATTTTTAGTATAGGCTAATTGAAGAACGTTACAAGTTACCCGAAACTGGTATTACTGTACATCATAATTAGTTTCAATACATTATTGACTTTAAGTTGGATCATCATTCATTTACCTTTTCATTAGGTAAAATTTTAATTTATATGTCAATTCGGACAAGTTATATGAAACATGAATTTGATATCAATTCGTAAATTGCTATGTTTGTAATGATGGGGAATAAATGGTAAGGTTACATTTATTTATTTATTTATTTATGTATTTATTTATTTATCATATGGCTTTTAGCGCCAAGAGTGTCCGAGGACATGTTCCGCTCGCCAGAGGCTGTAGCTGCTTCGAGCGAACACCCATAGGGTGAGTTAACTTACTAGTTCCGTTCAATTTCAAGTAGTTCCAAATTTCGCTACCGGATGTCCATGATACCTAGTGGTGAACGTTGGAACTTTGATAGAGCGTTCCAACGAAATCTAACCTAGAAATTTAGCTTCACACAAGTTTAGTCTGTGGAAGGCTCTTTTACATGCCATGACCGCTGGCTTTACTTCCCCTCCGAAGGAAGGCATACTGAAGGATTTTAACGCTCTTAAAAATCCGATGACTTCGGCCGGGTTTGAACCCGCTATCTTGGTCACAGCAGTTCAGCATGCTACCTACTACGCCACGAAGCCGCTTAAGGTTACATTAATACCCTATTTAAGGTGACGCGGATTATAACACGTGGGTAGAAATAAAAATAACCCCAGACAGCCTTATAATAAGGCCGATTAGGCGAGGTCAGAAGACGGTTCCTAAAAACAATCTCGGGCTTTAATTCTGACACTATCCTAGGCAATGCCAAAACATTTCACGTAGCATAGCTCATAAAGATATCAGTGGGAAGACAGGTGGTATCAGAATTCCCACGTAGCCATACAAGTTGGCCATTCCAATTAGATGGTTAGTCTCATAATAGATATTTGCCCATTATTTTATTAAGATGGTATCACACCGGCTGTTTCGCTCAATTGGCTGCGCCCCACTTAATTGCAGCAGTGATTGGCGACAGCGCGAGTCGGACCACACACCAGAAGCTCGCTCCGGGGCGATCATCAGATAAAGAGCTGAGTAATTGCCGCCCCCAACTACTGCCCTCCCTGACTCTTTTGCCTCAAGAGGCTACCTGTACCTGTGCCAGTAGATGGACGGTGATTTTATGTACTGGGACAGAGTTTTTATATTTCTGTACCTTGACGCGTAGCCATGCTCACCAAGACCATAACGGGGAAATTTGAATCCCGGCACTGACAGTAGCTAACCTGACCGTAGTTGTTACCACGGTTTTTCCACACTCCCTACAGGGAAATGTCGGGATAGTGCTTTACCTTAGTTCCCGACGGACCTATCCCATCCACAACCCTGATAGATACAGTTACTACTACAGACATCACATAAACAAACGTTATTAGACAAATGGAACACACACCCAAGATCACGGGGCTGATAACCAAAGATATCCTAAGCCCCTACTACGAATTAAAAAAACAACAACAACAATCGCCTTTAAAATTCTGTAATTATATCGTTACATAAATTTTCATTGTAACAGTTATTGTTTCATTTGAGGGGCTTGGAACATTGTCATTTTGCCCCGTGTATTTGGGTGAGTGAGTGTATATATATTTTATTTATTTATTTATTTATTTATTTATTTATTTATTTATTTATTTAATCTGATAACCTGTGTAATTGTGATGTCTGTACATTATGTATGTATTTGTAATTCATGTGATGATTTGGTAGGAGGCAGCCTTAGCCATAGTACTATAATTATAACTAACACTGTTCTATGTCTATACGTTTCTGAGTAATTATTAATATTATTGTTACTATTATTACTATGTGGAAATTGAGGAAATTTTCAAAAATGCTCCTTGCATCAAAGAAATTGAGGTAGCACAATTTTTATGGTTTCTATAAAAACAATATCAAATATTGATTTTCAATTCATACTGTATGAATACCGTACTTTTTGTGATTTGTAACTGTTTCCTCTGCATTAATTACCTAATATAATAATAAAAGTATTGACATTAAACTATAATTAATAATTGAAGTTTTGGATGCTCTTATTTTGAACGCGTAGAAAGGTTTTCAACGGCGTTGCTTCATAACCGAATGGAAAGGAGCACACTGTGTCGCAAAAAATGAGAAACTGCCATAAATGCAGACATATATGAGCAGGAGTAGCTTTGCATTGCCATCTTCAAATAAGAAGAAGAATAGACTGGAAAAGATTGTGGTAATGCAGCCATCTAAGAACGTACCTGCCTGGAATGGAGGATGATAACGTTTCGCGTACCGACTACGATCTGCTTTTAGAGTATCATTCAATAGATATGACTGATCTAAAGGGATTTATTCTTCTAAGTCTTGACATTCATAGACATTTCTGGACTCATAAATGGCGGGATATGTAGAATTTTTTTAACGAGAACTTATTTGGACACTTGGGCTGAGTTTTCAAATATCTGTAAATATTAATACATTTTGTTCTAAATTAGCACACAAAATCAGTATAAAAATTCATTATACTAGTGACGTGCACGTTTCTGAGATAATTTTATGCGTTTATGCCAATTTGATTAAGGTTGTCAAGTCTCCTCCTGGAACACAAGTAATGGTAGCTCGATTATCATGACCTACTGTATATGTTATTAGCACAAAAACAGATTCTGATTCAAGTATTGATTTTAGCCTATTTTCATTTTATGAAAAAATAGGCTTATGAGATCACCTTTTGTCCGTGTGTCTGTGTGTGTGTGCGCGCGCGCGTGTGTCTGTTTGTGTCTAATAACTTCTAAACGGCTGGAGCGATTTCAATGAAACTCGGTAAGATCATAGCACCATTTTGGCCGACCCTACCTGTTGCCTTCAAATTTTATTGTCTCTCACCAATCCAACATGGCGGTTGTGCGAAAGATTTCACCAGCATTCAGTATCTCCGAAACTATTACCGATATCACCCTGAAATTGTGTACGGTGATAAAGAGCACTACTAGAAGTTCACCTCTGAGACTTTCAAAAACCTGGTAACTACAAAACCAACATGGCGGCCAAGCGAAGTTGAGACTTTAGATAGACTTTTCTCGCGATTTAACCATACAAACGTAATGAAACTTGGTACAGAAAATGTTTGTGCATATTGTAATGCACTGGCGTCTAATTTAGTTCAATTGTTTACATAACCTCAAAATGGCGGCTGTGCGAAATATTTCACCGGCATTCTATATCTCCGAAACTATTACAGATATCACCCTGAAATTTTGTACGGGGATAAAGGGTACTGGTACAAGTTTATCTATGTAACTTTCATAAACCTCCAAAGTACGAAACGAACATGGCGGCCAAGCAAAGTTGAAATATTTTAATAGACTTTTCTCGTGATTTAACTCTCTGAGCGCAGTGAAATGTGGTGCAGTAAATGATTATACATATTGTAATGCACTGGCATCTAATTTAGTTCAATTGTTTACATAACCTCAAGATGGCGGCTGTGCAAATCTTAAAATTAAGTTTTTATTTCTTGTGTCGTAATCATGCGATCGAAGTGAAAGTTTGAATAATGAATCTACGCAATAATTTTCCTTTAATGGTACATAACTCTATCCAAAATGGCGAGCATCCGAAATATTTAGACGGTTCTCAATATCTACGAATATTTTACAGCAATTAAACTGATTTTTTTAATGTTCATAGAGTCTATGAACATAAGTTCAGCTATAGGACTTTCAGTAACCTGGTGAGCACAAATCCAACATGGCGGCGACGCGAAGTATACATGTTTAAATGGAAGTTTCTCGCAATTTAACCATCCGAGTGCAGTGAAACTTTGCACGTCAAATGCTTATACACATATTAATTCACTGGCATCTAATTTATTTAAATTGTTTTCATAACCACAAGATGGCAGCTGTGCGAAATTTTAAAATCTCGTTTTTACTTCTTGTGTTTTAATCATGCGATTGAAATTTGAATATCACACGTACACAATAATCTGAATGTAATATTACAAAATAAAAATCGAACCTGGCGACCATCTGAAATATTTAGACGGTTCTCAATATCTACGAATCTATCACAACCTTCAAACAAAAATTTTGTATATTGATAGAGGCAATTAACATGAGTAGGATACGTGAAAATAGGCTGTATAGTTCTTCACGGAACTACTTGTTAGTTTATGTGAACACTCTTGGAGAAATATATTTTTCCCTCCGTTAACGACGTAGTTAAATTATTTTTAATTACAAAAGTAATATCTTTATATCAAAACTAATAACTGAAGTTTTAGATGCGTTTTAGAAAAAATTTCAAAATTTTTTCCCCATAAATGATGCGAAAATTATTTTTACGATGGCACGCATAGGCAAGATTGCTCTGCATTGCCGTCTATAACTAGTACTTAGGAATGAATCGTGAATGGGTGGAGGCAGTGCTAGTGTAGCTAACAAGCGCTAGCCCGGAATGCAGATGATTAAGGTTAGAAACACAACTACGGTCTCATTTAGAAGCCTTATTCTACCGATATTGGCAAATAATAAGGAATTATTGACTAGCGTCTTGACATTGACAAAGGCCCTATGGTGGTACCAGTATATGGAAAATAACGCTACTTATTTATCCAATACGGTCAACGGTACCAACTTTGATTCATGTCTGTAGATGAACTAAGAACGGTCATGGAGGAACAAGCATTTTATTAAATAATAGAGTTCAGATTTTGGTGTGCAAATTTGAAATTGAAGTTAAGATTTGCAAGGGTATTTAACAGGGCATTTTAAAAGGGCCTGGTTGGAATTGTGAATTCGACCATGGTATCTTTTTTCACTTCTTCGGTGATTTTATTTTCTACTCCATTAGTCAATAATTCTTCACATTTATAGCAATATTGCAACGGTTAGAAACTCAAATCGCCACAGTGACGTGCAGCTAATTTTGTAGAAATAAGAAACGAAACAAAACGAAGAGAAAACGACAAATACTTTAATACCTCGGAATTAATGATGGGGTTGGGATAATTCGAGTTCTACTGGCTATAAATCACATTGTTATCTTAGTTGGATGTTTCGTTAAGAACTAAACAGTTTAGTCGCCTCCGTAGCGTAGCGGTCAGCATTGTTAGCTGCTGCCCCGGAGGTCCTGGGTTCGATTCCCGGCTCTGCCACGAAATTTGAAAAGTGGTATGAGGACTGGAGCGGGGTCTACTCAGCCTCGGGTTGTCCAAATGAGTAGAGGGGGTTCGATTCCCCCTCAGCCATCCTCGAAGTGGCTTTCCGTGGTTTCCCACTTCGTCTTCGGGCAAATGCCGGGATGGTACCTTCTTAAAGGCCACGGCCGCCTCCTTCCTCCTTACCTCTCCATCATAACCATCCCTTACCTTCCCTCACGAGGCCCCTGTTCGCTTTGCAGGTGAGGCCGCCTGCGAGGTGCCAATCCCACCTCACCAGTTGTATCCCTTCCGATTCGATGTTCCCCGCTCTAGGACACTGCCCGTAGAGGCGGTAGTGGTGAGTTCCCTCGCTGAGTCTCCGTGGGTTCCACCAACCTGGAGGGTAAACTACTAAAAAAAAACAAAAAAAAACTAAACAGTTTAATTTGTACATTTATATGGAGTTAATGTCGTGGTGACAATGATTTAATTTTTAAAGTATCCAATGTACCCTTCAACTATTACTTTCGTATGGCAGGAGTGGAACTATCCAAACTCATATAGGTCGTGTTGCTAATATGTGATTTGTTACAGACAAAAATTGATAACATTTGAATCTGTCCTTGATGAGTTATGCAAGGTTGTTTGTGCATTTGGCACTGTTGGTGGCATTGGAATAGACTCAAACTGCATTGATACGCGAGGGGCGTGGTGGCGCAGCGGCGCAGCGGTCAAGCTGTATGCCTCTCACCAAGGCGGACCGGGTTCGATTCCCGGTCAATGCATGTGAGATTTACGATGTGAAATGCCATGTCCTGTGGTTCGGATTCCACGTAAAACGGAGGTCCCGTGGCTTATGATCGCAAGATTAACGGTCACGTTAAACTACAAGCTTCCTTTCCTTCATTGATATGCTTCGGATGTCTGGTTTCTTCATAATAATTTTGATCAAAATGTATTCAGTGATCTTTAAATATTTTTCAAAGGTAGCTTAGCCGTTTACTTAGCTGTAGCGGCTAGCATTCTTGTCTGTCATCCTGGAGGTCCGGGTGCACTTTCCGACTCTGCCAAGAAATATAATTCTGGTCTCAGGGCTGGAACAGCATACATTCAATTTCGTGAGGCAAAACTGAGAGGTTATGGGTTCGATTTCCACCTCAGCCATCCTAAAAGTGGTTTTCTGTGGTTTCCTACTTATTCTTCAGGCAAATGTTGGACTAGTTCCTAAATTAAGGCCACGGCCACCTCCTTCCCAATCCTAACCTGAATTACAAAAAGATACACCAGTAGGGCCTACATCCATCGAAATTACACAGGTTATCGGACAAATTCTACTCACACACCCAAGCACACGATGCTAAATGACCACGATGTCCAAGCTCCTCAAATCATACAACAGCAGCAACAACAATGTTTATTTAGCGCATGCTGCCAACCTTCAAGTTACATAGTAAGTGCCAGTTGCAGTGTCTGCGAATGATTTTCAAATATGGTGTCTCTAAAACATGACTGGCAACAGCGAAAACAACACTGATTCAATCCAACAACAACAACAAAATTATTCTATAAGTCAATATTTTGTAGTTATGAGGGACAAATCGTCTACATTGTTAGTAACTTATTTAAGGAAACGCCGACTAGAAAGATTGATATGGACCAGTAAAACATGGACGTCTAGTTAGCCTGCCAATTGCTTGGAATATCTACAAGTTCTATTAATCCAAAACATCTCAGTGAAGTACGACAGTTGATAGGATTCTGCTCTCAGTTGGAGATTATTGCTGTGAAGCTGGCGGCTCGTCTGAGATAAGCCATCAAGTCGCGCTGCACAACGCGTGCTCTGCACGGCTAACGATGCTGTCACAGCCGCTAAGTGCTCCAGGCCGGGAATCTCTCTTTGATGACCAGACCGTCCCATGCTGACATCAGACTCAAATGAAATGTTGACAGAATGAGAACAACATGTCGTAGAGCTGTGCAACGTCACAGTTGCTATTCCCACGATGAGATGCGATGTATTTGTATGTGTATTGCCAACCTCAGAATATAAGTTGAGATGAGTGATGAAACGAATGAATCATGGCGTATTAGAATGCACCGTCACAGCAATCTCCTGGTGATAAAACTGGGAAACCACGAAAATCCATATCAAAGACGGTCAATGGTGGAATTCGAACAAATTTGTCTGCCGAATCTGGAAATAGCTTGACCCCACAGCCTTACGCAGTCAGTCCTACATGTAATAATACAATAATAATAATAATAATAATAATAATAATAATAATAATAATAATAATAATAATAATAATAATATGGGATTTATTTAGATGAAAAGCCATGAACAAACAAGAAATATATAATGTAATAACAACTACCGGTATAGGGCACAAAATACTGTTTCTTGACCAAAAACAAAGCAATCAATATTCCTCCTTTATCAACACGGAAGTCCTCTCTTCCTTTGTTTTCCAAGTTCATATATATCCACTGCCCTCCTGATACCATTCCCACAATATTAATAATAATAATTGGTAAACAGCTCAAGAAGGAAAACTATTTGTTATCATGAAATAGAGGAAGACTTGAGGCAGGTGGGGATCGACAGGCAAATGATTGGAGACAGAGGAGAATTCAGAAACACAATTAAGAATACAAAATGTCAAACAAATGAAAATATGAAGACAAGAACATTGTGAACAGAACAACAGAAACAGGTGCACAGAGAAGAGATTTTGGGAAGAGAAGAGGAGGAAAGGAGAGAAGTGAAAATTGTGTCATCATGAGATGTTTAAGTTCGAACACTGTCCGTAAAGGCAAAAATGATAAAATAATAATAATAATATTATTATTAATAATAATAATAATAATAATAATAATTGGCAGCCTCCGTGGCTTAGGCGGAAGCATGCCGGCCTCTCACCGCTGGGTCCGTGGTTCAAATTCCGGTCACTCCATGTGAGATCTGTGCTGGACAAAACGGAGGCAGACAGATTTTCTCCGGTTACTCCGGTTTTCCCTGTCACAAATTTCATTCCAGCAACACTCTCCACTATCATTTCATTTCATCTGTCATTCATTTAATCATTGCCCCAGAGGAGTGCGTCAGGCCTCGGCAGCCGGCACAGTTCATATCCTCGCCGCTAGATGGGGGCTTCATTCATTCCATTCCTGACCCGGTCGGAGACTGGAAGCAGGCTGTGGATTTTCATTTTTTTTCAATAATAATAATAATAATAATAATAATAATAATAATAATAATAATAATAATAATAATAATAATAATAATAATAATAATAATAATAATAATAATAATAATGTATGTGTTCCCTTTATTATTCTCGTTTTCAACGGGGTTGAGGATGAGATGCGATGAAAATTTATGTAGTGGGTGTTTTTACGGCCGGATGCCATTCCTGACGCCAACCTCTAGAGAGGAGTTAATGGGATATGGGATGAAAAAAGATAAATGAAACTGGACAAGAATGTGGAAGGAAGCGGCCGTGGCATGTCAGAAAGTACCGTCCCAGCATTTGCCTGAAGTAGAAAATGGGGAAACCACGGAAAACCATTTAAAGGACGGCCGACGGTGAGGCTCGAACCCATGTCTTCTGAGTTCGCAGATAGCTTGGTCACATGAGCTATCGCTACGCATTAGCGAGCGTAGCTACCGCTGTCGGTAATAAAAATAATAATAATAATAATAATAATAATAATAATAATAATAATAATAATAATGAAAATGAAAATCCACAGCCTGCTTCCAGTCGACCAACCGGATCAGGGAATGGAATGAATGAAGCCCCCATCTAGCGGCGAGGATATGAACTGTGCCGGCTGCCGAAGCCTGACGCACTCCTCTGGGGCAATGATTAAATGAATGACAGATGAAATGAAATGATAGTGGAGAGTGTTGCTGAAATGACATTATTGACAGGGAAAACCGGAGAACCCGGAGAAAAAAATCTGTCTGCCTCCGTTTTGTCCAGCACAAATCCAACATGGAGTGACCGGGATTATTATTATTATTATTATTAATATTAATAATAATAATAATCATAAAGAAAATTCCTGTAGCTCTCTGACCTACTGCAAATCTCCCAAATTGATACCTCTTTGATGGAGGGGGAAAGGTGATCGTAATGGTGCAGTGCTCAAGCTGCTTGTCTCTCACCAACGCAGGCAGGGTTCGAATTCCGATTAATGCATGTAAGAATTTCTAAGTTAATTACCTCGTGATGAGCTTCGAATTCCACGTAAAATTGAGGTCCCGTAGCTCATGATAGGTTACATAACAGTACAACTAATGGGAATTATAATGTGGGGGTTCTGTGTTCTACCCTTTCTATGGCAATATGAGGGTGTGTCCAACCCTGCCATTGGTAATGGGAGTGGTGTATAGGGTCGCGGACCAATGGCAGCTAGTGACAGGTCTGTGGTCATCTCTGCCTAGAGTAATGAGAGTGAATTAGATGCTAAGTAGACTGGACTAAAGGCCACACCTGCTTGTTAGGTGCAACTCCTGCCTTTGGGCTCACTCGCTGGACCTCGTACAGTACGGTACCTGCCACTCAAGGAACCCGCGACTTATACTGATTGTGAGTGCAGTAGTGCCAGGGTTGGCACGGCTTTTAATGTTGGATGGAAACATTGTAGAAATTAGATCTAAAACAGCATGCCCCTTAAATCTTACTAGCAATCCGCCCCGGTTTCGCCCGGTATCTTTAACGGTTTACCCAGCGTACGAATGGCAGGTATCAGACGCTATTCAGAAAAGCCGAGGTGAACAGCGAAACTCCAAACATATATACTCTTCTCTGAAGTCTTTACTCGACACAACTCGACAGTTTAATGCTGGCCGAAGCTAGGGTGTTTGGCTTGCTCGCGTGCTCGTAAACTCGTAATTTAAATTTCCAATGAATGGAGATTGTTGGAAGAAATGAAAATGTAAACACGTTTATAGTGGGCGATGTATTAAATATAAAGATATGCTCTCGCGAACTCTTTTGTAGAACTTTTCATGCTGAACAATTCTTACACTTAAAAAGTAGGCCTATATAGATATATTTAACGGTTTATCCAGCGTAAGCTTAAAAGGCGCACGGACGGCCGGCAGGTTTTTCTTCGACACGATTCACTGAAATCATTACTGCGTGGCTTCCTTTGGTCAGAAACCTTCCTACAGAAACCTTCCTCGAGAAACCCTTTACAAAATGGTGAAAACCGCATCAGAATCCATCCAGTGGTTCTCGAGATTAGCCGTTACATTCAAGAATCGGGGACTTTGTTTTATACTACGTAGAGATTTGTACGTGTAGGCTATATGTTTATGGGCTGGAGGTCAATCAAGGCTTTGCTTAATGAGACCTAAAAGTGTGAGGGTCATCTAGGCCTTTATATTTAGCTCAAATTATAAATTTCATTGACCAACTCGTGGTGTAGAGGCTACCATTCTTGGCTGTCACTCCCAGAAGTCTGGGTTTGATTCCCGGCACGGTCATGAAATTTAATTCTTCATGTTTCATAACTAGTTTTGTTTCAACGTGGCAACTTCATCAGGTGTTGGAATACGATCGTGAGACAAAGCCAACGGATCGCTGAGATTAATGGTACTCGATCAGCCGATGAAGCCGACATGCGACATCAAACTTGTTGTAAACCTACAAAATCACTAATTGAAACACATATTTCATGATAGATCAAATATTCTAGTGTACCGGGACGTGATAGCGTAGTGCTGCTTACCCTTAAGTTGGACCAGATGTATTGCCGGCTAAAGCAATGGGATTTTGAAGTGTAATGTCACGTTCAGTTTTTCGGATTCCACGTAAAATCTCAAGGTTAATAGTCAAGTAACCCTTAAAGTTTTACTATTGTCCATTTGGGAATATAATGCCGAGTGTGCTTAATCTCTCACAATGAGCGTGATGGGGAGCTAGTCCAGGGATCGAGGTTCGAATCATGGCGCTGACAGAGGCTACCCTGACTGTGACTTTCTGCATATTTTTCCACACTCCCTCAAGGTAAATGCCGACATAGTACCTTATTTCAGGTCCTGAGGCACCTACAATATTCTCAACCCTAATAATTACAGCTACACATACTACTAGTCAAAACACAAAAACACAGGTTATGAGACAAATTCAATACATACACAAGTACACGGGGGTGATGACCGAAGATGTCGCAAGCCCCTAACATGAATCAACAACAACAATATGTAAGAATAAACGACCACCCCATGGTGTCAAGGCTAGCATTACTGGCTTTTAATTTCCGGTCTGAGGGTTGGAATGCGGTGCAATATTTAGAAGAGGAGGGTTCGATTCCCATCTCAACCCTCTTGGGAGTGGTTTTCCGTGGTTTTCCTCTTCTGCTTCAGGAAAATGCCGGAATATTTCGTAACCTATGGCCACGGTCGCCTCCTTCCCAATCCTCATCAGAATTACAAACACACACACAAATACAGACATAACAATAATACAGGCTATCAGACAAACACACACACCCAACTACACGGGGCTACATGACCACGATGTTGTAAATTCCCTAAATCAATCAATCAACAACAACAACAAGAACAACAATGTAACCTTGAAGTACATGAACTGGAGAATTAAGTACTCCACCCGTACTAAAGATGGTGACATTTTTGTTGTAATGTTTCTTCAGGCTCTTTGGTGCCATCTAAACTATCCCTAAAATGTTCGCAACGGCTAAAAACAGTGTCATTGTTGTCGGATTCGTAAGTTTAAACAAGATGTTCAGTAAAGAACATATAGCCTACTTTCTCCTAAATGTATGAGTATAGTTATAACTCGTTGTTATTATCAAAGAGTATAATAGAACTATTCTTTGTTGAAGATCTTAGAAACGATTTACCTCTACCAAACGCCACAACCTAGATAAAAACTGCTACCATCATTGAAGAAAGAAAGAAAGATAAGAAGTATCTAAAGAATGTTATGGATCTGGAGACATAATCGACCGGACTGGCGGCGTGGCTCAGCGGTAACGTTCTCGCTTGCTGGACCGTATGTTTCAGGTTCGTATCCTGGCGCAGTCAGCTGGCATTTGAGGGTGCACAAATGCGAGGGAGCCGTGTTAGTAGATTTACTGGCACGTTAAAGATCCCCTTCGAGACAAAATTCTGGCACCCCGGCGTCTCTAAAAGCAACAGTAGTTAAAAGGGACGTAAAACCAATAACATTATTATTATTATTATTATTATTATTATTATTATTATTACATAATCGGCCTGACGCGGGCAACATCCAACTTTGAGTTGAGGCATGTCTTTACACGTCTGGCTGCGTATGACTTTCACAACCCTAATTGAATTAACAAATCTTTCCATGACCCTACAGAGACGTGTGTATACCAACTATGTGGATATTTTCGATTGCTATTTGGCTGAAATAAAAGTATTAATTAATATCCTGAACTAGCACCAACGGTAGAGTTCAGATACTAATGAAATCGTTTTGTTCTTTACTTCAATTAACATTCTCAAATAACGCACAATAGGCTGTTACAAACCCTTTAAAATAAAAAGTAAAAATGTATCGTAGTATCATCTTGTCATTCTTCAAATTCGATGCGCATAGAATGCCAATGGTATAGTAATCAATGGAGCCCCACGTAGACTAGTCGTAACATCTAGTGGTGAAATATCGAACAATATAATCCTAACAGAGCGAGTGCATTCTAGCGGCCAGAAGAAGAAACTTTTCAATAAAATCTGGAAGTCGGCGTGCAGTTACCTTTTTGGCAGCTAGATGTCTCGAGTAAATCTGCTGGCGAATTATGTTTTAATTAAATATATATTTTACACCATAATATGCACAATATAACGCTTAATTTTAAAACATCTGAGTCATTACAAAACAATAAACATATAACATTTCAAGGAAAAAACCTAGCTCTGATCGGGTTTGAACCATAGGCATTTGAGCGATAGGCTAGCGCTCTACCACTGAGCTAATTGTGTCAACGAACATCGTTTTATATAAAATGACTTACATAGAACTTGTTAGCGAATAATGATTTATACTAAACGATTTCATCACTGGAGTATATTATTTATATATAAAGCATTTCATACAAAGTTTATTTATTTTGTATCAGTACGCTATATTGCATGCAATACTCAAATTAGTGAAATATAAGTCAGGCACAAGATATCCGCTGCCATCTTGTCTTATTACTGAATCGGCTCTGCTTTTTAAAATCACGTCTGCACTATAGTATTACAAAATAAACTTTTAATTTCGAACGTGCCTCTTCCTTTAGAACAGTTAAAACGATTCTCGGCTCGATAATCGGAACTGGTGGGTCCCATGATATGGATTATAAAGTTTGCATAATTCACACGGCCGCCATCCTGAAATGGTATGGCGGACGACCTTGTAGTTTGGTCACAAGACGCATCCTATACGAAGGTATGTTGTTACCAAATTTGGTAGAGATCGGATGATTTGGTTAGTCGTTATTTGATTTTACGTTTTGAACGTTTGAGTGGCCGCCATTCAGTTTTAGTAAAGATGGCGGCGATATAAAACATGACACTGAGGTGTCCTTTGCTAGTGCTACCTTTGTACCAAATTTCGTTCAATTCGCATTCACCGTGTTCGAATTGATAGGGGGGACAGACATTCAGAGTACACACATTCACACACAGACACACACACACAGACTCACACACACACATACACACACACACACAGACTCACACACACACATACACACACACAGACAGACACACTTTTTTCGCCCTGTGTTGATCTCATAAGTCTGCTTTCATTTTTTGCAAAAATCGAAAGTAGGCTAAAAATATAAGAAACTTCCTAAGCCTACATCACGATTTATTATTGATCGTTTTGTGGAAAATTGCAAAAATAATTAATGTGTGGGATATCAAATGACAATGGATGAAATACCGATAACGTTTCGAGGAAGATGCAGCCTCATTTAGTACCTACCTAGCAAACCAGCTAGGGATTGAAGGTGTTTGTTGTGTGTGACATGAAAACTTTCTCTGTTCCTAATTTAGAAATAAAATAAACCTGCTGTCATCATTCATCGTTTGCTCCAACCATGGAAAGGGAAAAAATGAAACTTGTGATAACTGGTACACAAGTTAACGTGTCTATTTTGATGGTTAAGGTGACAGTGGTTGGCACGACGAAGAAAAATAAACGCAAACTACCACCAGAATTGTTGCAAAAAAAAAAAAAAAAAAGACAAAGGAAGCTCACTCATCTATGTTTGATTTCCAGAGATATGTTTCAATTTTGTCCCATGTACCCAAGAAGAGCAGAGCAGTAATTTTGTCTCCACTATGCACAGTGATGCTGTGACGATCCCTATTTTTGACCATCTAATTAATTTCTTGATGTTTATTATTAATTTTATATTTCAATTTTAATACATGTTTATTATTTAATTCTCCTACTTGACTATAAT